>BQMF02000113.1:600000-1004874 GCA_027922465.2 Turritopsis dohrnii | reverse complement strand
ATCAAGCAGGTTTAGGTAATAGGTTATGCTACGATCACATTTAACTATAACCGAGTTATTTATTCTGACCCTCCAGATACTGCCGCAGGTCAAAACGTAACCCAGGTAAATACAAAATATCCAACATCTCACTTGAATATGAGCTTGTGACACAACCCACGTTGGCTAGACAAATCGCTTCTGAATATCAAAACATGGCTTTGCTCTATGATAGGGTTTTGCGGCACAGACATTAGAGTAAACAAGTCAGACACAACGGAATTGGTCATTCAACACACCTGCCAAATCTTTGAAGGGTATTTTAGTTCTATTTGAAGAAGAAAAATCCTACAAACGAGAAACCTGCAAATTCTACAATCCAAAGATCGAAAAGGTATCTGTCATCGTCGAGGGTAAGCCTAACCAACTTTTTGCTCAAGGGATGCAGCCGTTTGAACAATACAATGAGATTTGCAAGTATTTTGCTGAAGGAAAACCAAAAGATAATAGCGTCGGCGAAAACCGAAAGCGCTTGGGATTACATGATGTAAAAGTCTCTGATTACTTACAAACAAGTATGCTCTATGGTTAGATTTCAGAACAATTGATGAGAATGCTTTGGGCCGGTCGAAGATTGAAAATGCAGTGAAGGCATCACTTTACAGATTGAAAAGACCGCTGAAACTGCAGGAAACTTAAACGCATATATATATCTAATAATGGATGCTCAATTAAACATACAAAACGGTCAATTTATGTCTGCATTATATTAGTAAAATGAACACACTTTACATGAAAGAACCTCACACAGCATTATTCGTCGGACCAACATCGTGCGGCAAAACGGATCGTGTTGTAAAATTATTAGAAAATGAATACTATCACTTTGATTATCGTGATTATATGTCCCACCTTGAGGTGGAATCAGACTTACAGAGATCGGAAGTGGTTTGGAATGACAGCTATGTGATTTTAATTGAACCGGAAGGATCTTTATATGAATATATAAGAAAATGGACTTCTTTGCGCTGGATATAAAACCTTATTCCTCATTGACGACATAATCTGATGAAAAATTGGACAAAAAGAGAAACCTTTGCTCGAGTTGGCAATTAGTGGTCGCCATCGAAACCATTCGCTATGGTTACTTACACAATCATACACGGCTATACCTAAAAATTTACGACGGCAAGCTAAAATGTTATATGTGTGGTATCCAAAAGATAGAAACGATCTAGCCACCATTCATGAAGAGAACGATGTCATTGAATCGCGAGAAGAATTGAAAAATGTCAAGGAAAAAACTGAAAGAAGGGAAACACACGTGCCTAGTCATGAGAATGGAACACCCAAGAACGCACGTGATTTGTTAAACAGATTGATATATTTGTTACATGACTCTTGTAACAAAAACTATAAGACTGTTATAAGTCTCCTATAAGACTACTGTAAGAGAATAATTTACGTCTCAATACAGGATCTAGAATTTTACCAATATGTTTAATCCTCGATTCAAAGCGTACTCTGTCAGCAGCAGCCTCTATCCAGTTACTTCTACGAGATTCACAAGCAGGGATATAATGGACCATTACTTTATCATTAAAAGTAACCCTTTTTGTATCTTGATGGGAAAATATAATATCATCATCTGAGGATTCATCATCGAACATAATTGTTTAAGTAAACAATGTTTATTTATTTAACAATGTTAGAATATATTATTAAACATCATCATCCTCTTATACAGCAAATTTTAACAAACTTATAAGAGGATAGCAAACTCTTATACATGCAAATTTCAACAAAATTATAAGAAGATAGCAAACCTCTTATACAGCAAATTCTCAACAAAATTATAAGAAGATAGCAAACTCTTATACAGCAAATTTCAACAAAATTATAAGAGAGTATAAGAAAATTATACAAACACAACAAAATGATAGAATATGTCAACTTCGTGTTATTAAGCATACTGCTGATCTCGCTATTTTACTTTTATTTTGTGTTAAAAAAATACCTCCTCTAATAAAAAATGGCGGAAACAGCGATCGATAATTTAATCAACCAGAGTTATGATGTTCCGGATGAATTTCCACCTTCAGATGGTAAAAGACAAAAATTACTCGAGTGTGTTCTTAACCGGAAAAGCAAGCTATACTTAGGGAAAATGTACACGGAAGAGCAAATTAACAAACTCAAAGATGGAGATGTAGAAAAACTTTTTAGTATCTATGAGGCTAAACTATCAGGTCAAATGGTAAAATCCTTGGGGAAATCACTGATACGCATTTATTCGATGGGGGCTTGTACAACGTTAGGAATAAACAATCAAGAAGCGCTGAGCAATGACCTGGAAACTGACCCCTTCTTAAACTCTGCCCTTCAAAGATTTACATGTGACTTATATTATAAATTCGGCTCATTATTAGCACCACTCAGTGTTGGACTTATTACCGGGAGGCATTATATCAATGAAAGGAATTTAAATAAATCCGATGATAATATAAATACAGCAGATAATAAAAATGTCAGAAGAACAGACTCCCATTCAAGTGACAACGAAGAACCCAAAAAAGGTTGAAGCGGGTAAGAAGTTGGCGGAATACAACCGTAAAAAACGAGAACAATTAAAACAAGTGTCACCTCAAAAAGAAATGGAGAAGCCTGAGGCCTCTCTCACCAAACCAAATGAACAACCTATGAACTACACCTATGGTGTAGGTGGAATAATAGCTCTCGGTTTAGTTGGTGGATTTGCTTATTTTGTGTATAAAAAGAAAGAGCAAATATTACCCCGTGGGTCACCATCCACCCCCTTCCACAAAAATCTAAAATACCGGTGAAAATCAATAAACATGAAATGGAATAAAAAGAAAAATAACGCTATATATAATCTCACAATATATGTAACAAATATGGACAAGAAAAGTATCGTCAACGATTTATATCACGCATCAGTCGTCTGCGTTTTCGCTATCGGCTACTCTATGCTAGGAAAAAAGGTGTTAAAAATGACACCTCCCTCTATTCAAAAGTTCGACTTGGAAGATACGGGAAAACTAGTTGCCATTATCGCCGCTAGTGAAGTGACAAAGGACTACTTAATCAAACAAAAGATTTTGCCTGAAAATATCAATATCTAAATATGGCTTCTATCGCAATGATGTTAGGTGGAGCTTTAGCTAACGCTTTGGCTTTCACAGGATCAAGCTATCTATTTTCAAGTTTATCCAAAGACAGAATCGATAAGGAAAGAAAACGTCATGATTTGGCCATAGAAAAATTACAAAAAGCACAGATTGAATGGCAGCAAAAACGACAGGAAAGGATCGATTTCATCAATAAACAACTATTGCTCGAAAAGAAGGCTGATTCAAAATTCGTAGAGCTAAATGATGCAATGAGAGAGTACAATAGGGTGTTTAGTAATCATCTTGAACCGCTACCACGAGAGCCTGTATTGAGCGACTTTTATACACCGAGTCATGATCAACACGAAAGAGAGTTGACTTTTATAGCCCTGAGTATGATCGGAATTGGTGGAATTGTGTGGTATTTTGAAAGATAAAATGTATATTCAATTTGAGTACAAAAATTATGTTACACGTATCGTGTAACATATATACACACTCAGATAGTTACCGTCTAGTCACGAGGTACGTATAGATCATCCATCCAACCCCTACAATCAGAGCCCATAAATTTTGACTCAACCAACCTACAACTTCTTTTGCTCTAGTGAGTATCCACGATACGATAGACCCAATTATTCCCGGTAAAGCCTCTGCCGCTTTAGACGCCAATCTACCTAGAAGTGATGCTAACGCTTTTAGTTTATTTTTTATCCATTCCTTTCCACCGTCCTTTTTATCACCACCTTTGTCAGGATTTTGCGAAGAGTTTCCAGCTGCTGATGGTAACAAAGCTTCCACAAGGACACCGATAGCCATACCAAACGCTGTCAGAATGCTAACGATTGTTATACCTTGTTCACGGAATAGTGTTCGTATCCTTTCACCTAATGTGGTATCTTTGTCGAGGACTTTAGCAATGGTTTCTTTGATGCTGGTTACTTGACTGTTTAATTTACCTTTGAGAATATCAATGTTCTCTTTCCTAGCTTTCAACTCTTCATGTAATCCCTCCACTCTCTCTTCAACCTCTTTTCGTTGTTCATCTGTGTATGTTGCATCGTTTTCCATCTCTTCCAACTTGTTTTTCTCTCGATCGATATGCTGTTCTATTCGAACCTTTTTTGCAACCTCTTCCTGAAGACCTCCTCTAATGTTTCTCAGCGCCTTATCCAATCCTAACAACTCTCGCACAGGATATTCAAATAGATCGTCCGTCTGAGTCATTTCATGATCGATCGATTGTTGTCTTATTAATGAAATTAGATCTTCCGTACTATTTGCAATGTTACCCGTAATCTCCTCAAGCTCTACATCACTCGATTTTGTGATTTTAGATGATGAAGGGAGTTCTTCTTGTATTTTGTTAAGTGCAACTGCTTGTCGTGCTGTTATTTTACCCTTAGGTATATCAAACCCTAATTTACGTAACCCCTCCTTACGCAATATATCAGCTATAGTACCGGTAGCCCTTAGTCTTCCATTGTTTGTCAATGGTTTGCTACTGTCTTTGTAGTATAATTCACCATCTCTGATTTCAAACAGATCGGTATATAACACCTCAGGTTTTTGTTGCAATCGTTCAGATAATCTTTTGTATATATCACCGACAAAACTTTTCAAAAGTTTAATTTTTTGATCTCCACCACCAAATGAGGTTTCACCCGTCGCTCCGCTTGTATCTATTTGTTCACCACCCGAAGTTGGTATGAGAGGAAACGTCTCATCGGTTGTTTCATCTGTCATCATCCCATGTTCTCCAAAAGGATCTATGTCAATGTCTGCCATTTTATTTATTTATTTATTTAGAGGATAATTTATTATTAATTATGTTATAACAAACCTCTAAATATGAATTTTAAAATTTATCCAAAACTACCCACTGCTCCTGAGGATTTGAATGAGCAGGAAAAGTTTAACGCAAGCGTAATAAATTCTGAGTTTGAAGAGTTGATAAAACTTAAGAACAAGTTTAGCATCAAGCTCAAGAGATACAACAAGGCGATAGAATGATCGATGCTACTAAATGCTAGCTCAAGCGCTATAACCATTGGCTCTGGCATCGGTTCAATTGCAACAGGGGCTACGATTATCGGAATACCTATTTCTGCAGGATTAGGTGGTGTAGCCCTAGCCGGCTCTATCTGTACCGGACTTACCACAGCTGTCATCAAAAGATATCAAAAGAAAGTAGAAAAAGTGATAAAATTATATGATATTGTTACATCCTCAATTTCTGTCTTCGAAACAAGTATCTCACAGGCGCTGACTGATGGAAGGATCAATTACAAAGAATTCCAGGTTTTGCAGGGAACATATTACAAAGCTTTAGAAGGACTCAGTTCTACAGATAGAAAGATGGGTACCGAAGCTCAAAATCAATTTCGAAAAAGTTTGATGGTAGAACTCCAAAACTTGAAAAAATCCATAAACGAAAATGGTTACTAGGATGTGTGGTTATGTGTTCCTCAATTTGAAAAGTGATAAAGTGATAAATGAAACTGATATAAAGAGATATGATCACAAGTATATATAGACAATGGAATTTCCAACAGTTGATACATTCGAACAAACAATCAACAAGCAAAACAAGGAACAAATGGCAGAGATCATAAAGTGGCGAGAGCTACCTGAAAACGTGATTTATCATGTTAAATTTTTTTCTACAAAAGCTATGTATGCAGAGTTGAAAGACGGAGCAGGAAATATATATAAGGTGTGGTTGCCTGAAAGACTTTTCATTGAATTAAATGATTATGGTTGGAGCTCTAGAGAGGCCTTTGTCAGACCGAAAGGTCTCAAACAATCTCAAAAGAATTCAGAAAGACAATTCTTTGATTATGACGTTATATGGCGCTAGATAAAATCTTGTCGACTCATCTTTACTTGTTTCTAGTAAAGATACTTTTGTACGATTCACCAACCTTGCACATAATCAGGAGGTAGCTCTGTATCTTCAGGTATTAATATCAGCTCTTCTTTCACAAAAGATCGTTCTGGTCCATCTTGAAGGTAATACATTACACGGTTACCAGGTTGCTCTATTACCTCACTCAATCTATATGTCTTCTTTGACCATATGATATCTGTTGCTCTTTTTCGATGGTCATCGTGCTCTTCACCCGGTTGCAATAGATATCTATACAAACCATTTTGAGGTAGCTCTACTTCAGGTGGATAGCTCTCTTGTTTAGCGAGAGTTACCTCTTTCAATTTGATGGCATCTTTCGGTTTCATACCGATCATCTGAGTCTTCGTATCGTTTAATCTACCCACAAGTTTATACAAATATTTGACCCATGTAGATGATACCTTTTCCGAATCGTTCAGTTCTTGAGCATCTTGTATTTTGAATAAATTTTCGGCAAGTATCTTGTTCAACGCCTCGACAAACGCTGTATGGGTATGCTTATATTTAGTAGTTACTCTTTTAATTTCGACGTTATTCTTCTCCAACAGCTTTGTCACATCGGCTTTGAATTCTGAACCGTTATCACATTGAAATACTTTTGGATAGTTTAAGGGTCCAACTCTATAGATATCTCTTATCATATCGGCAACCTCTTTGGCTTTCTTGGTCTTCAAAGGTCGGGCTACTTTGTAACGTGAAGCAACATCGATACCGGATAAGATGTACTTGTATTTATTACCATATAGCATATCGCTAGGCATATATAATATATCAAATTGATGAATCTCATTCGGTTTAGTTACCTCATAATGTGAACGTTCAACATGTTTCAGTGCTGGTAAATGTACTTGCCACAAAGCTTGTTTTGATAGCCACTTCTTAATTACCTTCGGTTTGAAGTCGAATCCTCTTAGATTGCGAACAGCCTTTTGCCCTTTCCATAAGTTTTGAGGTTGATAATAAATCTCTTGAAGTTTAATGTCTGACATTTTTTTATTTATAAACAACGTTTTATTTTAGCTCATTTTTGTTAAAAAAATGACATTAAAGTGGCTTAAAAGTTTTTATTATCTTTATATAAAGAATAAACATGACTGATAAAACAGAATCAGATTACCAATCAATGACTTATGATATGTTAGTAAAATTATGTGCATCACGAAAAATAAAATATGTTAAGCAAATGAATAAAGCTAAAATGATTGATGTACTTGAAATGAATGATAAGGATCCATCTTATATTCTCGATCCTGATACGAAACAAGCATTTTATACACGCTATTCAAACTGGATAAATAACAATGAAGAAAAATATCTCAGATATCGAGAGCATAATAATGAGCAGAAAAAGATGGTTCGGAAACAAAAAAAATTGGCTCGTTCAACCTTGTAGAGGCTGTGTTTTTGTTACTTAAAATCGAGTAACAAATGTTAACTATATAGTCTGAAAAATTGGAAATTTCTAAACTACCTTAAAGGAAGCTAATTACATATGTATATCAAACATGACTACTAAAAATACTGTTGTTGAATTAAAAGCTCTTGCGAGAGAACGCGGTTTACATGGCTATTCAAAACTTAGAAAAGCTGAGTTGATTGAATTATTATCAAACCCACCTGTCCGACCTGTTCCACCACCAAGACCTGTTCCATTTATTCCTATCCAACAAGATATGGATTTGTTTGAGCAACAAGAAATGGGAAAATCTCGGCCTGTTGTGAAAAGCAAGTTGAATGAATGGAGAGATTGGTTAGTAAATCATGTACCTAAACCTATTCGTGAGAAAGTGAGTAGCGCTTTCAAAACGCTAAAAAATAATATTCTTAGTCTCTACAAAAAGGATGAAGATGAGGTTATCAATCAGCGAGAGGATGAAAAAGCGTTTGTTCCTGTTGAAACAGCGTTTGGTAATGCATATAGGAGATATAGGATTAGTGGTGTGAGAGAAACGAGCACATTAAATGAGAGGGATAATGTCGATGCTTTTTTTGAAAAGGTTAAACCAATATTAATTGATACGATAATGAGAGTACTTAATGATCTAAATTCGACAAAGATACAAACAACAACCTGGATTAGGTGGAGAAAGGAAGATTTAAGCGATCCTGAAGCGACAATCTTTGTTGATAAAGCCTTTAATTCCAGAATGATTGAAGTTTTTCAAGAAAGTGACTTGAATCAAACGCTTGATGAGATGTTTGCTCATATGAAGACGCAGATTGAAAACCCAAAGCTACCTAACTCTGGTTTTGTTATTGAAAGGATTTTGAATATTGATATTGACTTTCATAAGCTAAAATTAACGAGAGGCAGCTCTTACTTACCTTTACCTAAGAATTTCAGTGGAAAATTCTCCGTTATCAATCGTAAAAAGAAAAAATGATGATGAAGAGTGTTTTAGATGGGCTATTATCGCTGCACTTAACCATGAACAGATTAAATATAATCCTGAACGAATCTCAAACCTCAAAAAGCATGATAAGTATAATTGGGACGATTTATCTTTTCCAATGGCGTTAAATAAAATAGATGTGTTTGAGAGAAGAAACCCTGATATCGCTGTGCATGTTTTAACAAAAGACGATAGAGATGGTATCTATGTGTGCCGTAAATCGAAGTATTTTGATCGTGAGGAGACAGCTATTCTGTTTTTACTATGTGAAGAAGAGAAAAGACATTATATAGCTGTAAAGAACTTGAGTGGTGTATTGAGTAAGGTCAACTCGAAGCATGAACATAAAGAGCATTATTGTTTAAATTGTCTCTATGGTTTTTCAAGCGAGCGAGTTAGAGATGAACACTTTAAATATTGTATAAATAATGATGTGGCTATGATTGAAATGCCTAAAGAAGGTAGCACCGTTAAATTTCATGATGGACAATATCAATTCAAGGTACCTTTTATGATGTATGCAGATTTTGAGTCTGTTCTCGTGAGGTGTGAAGATACGAGTAAGAAAGAACAAAATGAAGACGAATCTTTTATCAAAAAAGTAACCACTCACGTACCATCAGGTTTTTGTTGTTATTCTAAATTTGCGTATGGTAAAGTATCGAATCCTCTAAAACTGTATCGAGGTGAAGATTGTGTTGAGGTATTTGTTAATCATGTGGTAGAAGAGGTGAAAAGATTATACAACATGTTTCCTGAAAACGAGATGGATCGTTTAACGAGACAGGAATGGACAAGCTTTTCGAGCGCTACAACATGTCATGTGTGTATGAAAGAATTTGGTGGTGATGAAAACCTTAGGGTAAGAGATCACTGTCACTACACGGGGAAATATAGAGGAGCTGCTCATAAGAAATGCAACCTTCGATTCAAGATACCGTCATATATTCCTATAGCTTTCCACAATCTGAGCGGTTATGATGCTCATTTATTCATCAAAGAACTTGCGAGACAATATGGACATGAAACATTGAGTGCGATCGCGGAAAACAAAGAAAAGTACATTTCATTAAGTCTAGATGTAAAGGTTGGTGAGTACACTAACAAAGATGGAGAAACTAAAGACAAAAAGATACAGTTGAGATTCATCGATTCTGCTAGATTTATGATGAGTAGTTTGGATAATCTATCAAAGAACTTGAGTGATGAACAGTGTAAGAACCTTCGAAAATACTTCAAGGGTGATGATACTTTTAATCTGATGAGAAGAAAAGGAGTATACCCATATGAATACATGGATTCTTTCGAAAGATTTAATGAAACGGACCTACCACCAAAAGAGGCCTTTTATAGTAAGTTAAATTTAGCTGAAATAAACAAGAAAGACTATGAACATGCACAAAAGGTATGGAATATGATGAAAGAGAAAACGCTTGGAAAATATCATGACCTTTACTTATTAACTGATGTGTTATTACTAACAGATGTGTTTGAGACTTTTAGAGAGACTTGTCTAGAGAATTATCAATTAGATCCTGCACATTTTTACACTGCTCCTGGTTTATCATGGCAGGCGTGTTTGAAACAAACGAGGATAGAGTTAGAATTGTTGAGCGATCTAGATATGTTTATATTTATGGAGCAGGGAATTAGAGGAGGTCTTGTTCAAGCTGTTCAGAGATATGCTGAAGCAAATAATAAGTATATGGGAGATCGATATGATCCTGCTAAAGAGAGTAGTCATCTTCAATATTTGGATGCGAACAATCTTTATGGTTGGGCGATGACACAAAAGCTTCCGATAGGTAATTTCAAGTGGGATGATCCTAATAAATTTACATCTGAAAGGATTAGTGAGTTGGTTGAAGAAAATGGTGACAAGGGTTATATATTAGAGGTTGATGTTAAATATCCTATAGAACTTCATGACTTGCATAACGATCTTCCATTTATGCCTGAAAGGAAAAAGATTAATAAAGTAGAAAAACTTATTCCGTGTTTATCAGATAAGAAGAATTATATTACGCATATTAGAGCTCTTGTTCAGGCTTTGAAACACGGGTTGATTCTAGAAAAGGTTCATAGAGTAGTAGAATTTGATCAAATCGCTTGGATGAAACCATACATTGATTTTAATACGCAATTAAGAACACGAGCCAAAAACGAGTTCGAAAAAGATTTTTTCAAGTTGATGAATTGTTCAGTTTTTGGAAAGACAATGGAAAATATTAGAAAACACAAAGATATAAAGTTGGTTACGCGTAAACAGCAATATGAAAAATTAGTTATGAAACCAAACTTCAAGTCGGCCACTTATTTTAGTGAATCGTTAATGGGAGTAGAGATGGGTAAGATAAAGGTTGTTTTAAATAAACCGATTTATATGGGACCAGCTATCTTAGATTTGAGTAAGATAGTAATGTACGAGTTTCATTATGACTATATGAAGCCGAAATATAGAGATAATCTTAAATTATTATATATGGATACGGATTCGTTAGTCTATCATATTAGAACTGATGACTTTTATAAGGATATCGCTGATGATGTAGAAAAGAGATTTGATACGAGTGGATATAGTGTTGAAGATGGAAGACCTTTACCAATTGGAAAGAATAAGAAAGTTCTTAAATTAATGAAGGACGAGTTGGGAGGAAAAATCATGATGGCGTTTATAGCGTTGAGAGCAAAGACTTATGCGTATAAGCAAATCGATGAAAAAGAAGGTAAGAGATGCAAAGGTGTAAAGAAATGTGTTGTTAAAAAGACGATTGGGTTTGATGACTACAAAGAGTGTTTATTCAAAAATAAGAATGTCTACAGAGAACAAATGATTATTAGATCGATTAAACATGATGTATATACAATAAATCAAAATAAATTGGCTCTTAATGCGGATGATGATAAACGAATAATTTTAGATGATGGAATTACAACATTAGCCAGAGGACATTATAAACATATATAAGACAACAAATAGGTAAGAGGTAAAAAAAACAAACAAAATAAAAACAAGATAAACGAATTATATATGATACCTATTGACTTTGAAGATCTTTTTTGACTGCATCGATGATCTGTATGTTATAAAAATGAAACTACTACAAACTGCTTTTTACTACATTTTTTATGAGATATTTAATTGTTTACATTTATGAGTAATTTGTGGTTATAATAATAGAAACTACTTACGTAATCAAAATAACACGTTTCATAACTCGTATCGCGTTATGAAAACAAAGATCTTATATGATGATAATATTAGCTATAGTAGGGAAATTCCCGAAATCATATGATTTATGATGACGTCATAGTTTTGCCCTAGAATCGGCACTTTCCTATCTCTGTTATTTCTTCACCCAAGTTTAACTTTTTGCGAGCTTGAAAACTAGAACTTAAAAAAGAAGTTTTTTTCTAAGAACATCATCTCTTGGTTCCAAAACTTACAAAAACTTACAAAGTTTGAATTCTTTACATACCTATTTCTCTCCTAGCGGAACGTTTCTTAGATCTTTGATCTTTGATGTCTTTCTAAAGAAGATGTACTTCTTCCAGTGTTACTGGTTTTGTGCCCTTCAGGAAACAAACTAGGTACATAGTCAGGATGTGAATGATCATTGACTTTGTGACCTAAAAAGAGAATGATTTTAAAAACAAATAGAAAACAAACATTTCTTCTATCCATGAAATTTTCTAACAGAGGAATCTAATAGAGGAATACCTGTTATAAAGTGATCAGAACATACATAATGATGTATAGACTTGGATGACCATCTTTTGCTATCTGAATTTGAAATGAAAGGCACTTGTTCCTCCTTTCTGTATCTTGTGGTATTCTGTAAAACCTTTTATCAGGACACTTTTTAACATTGTTTGAGCAATTCATAACAGAAGAACTTTTCGGCATTGTAAAATTTACATTAATTTTTGTCTAACTTCTGATCTTGACGCCTACCATTAGTGAAATGTTTTCCCCCACCACTTTGTTGCTGGGAAATCGCTAAGGAAAAAATTGCCGGTTGACGAAACTTCCGACCATAAAAATGGAGATAGAAAAGAGTAGGAAAACTTAATGAATCAATGAATCAATCATTTCCAGTTGTTTCATGTATATATAAGTACAGATTCCGATATTCATAGTTGCGAAAAGAGCATGAATAAAAATGATCTATTATAAAAAAAATAGCTTTTTCGAATGCATAAAGAAACACTAGGAAGTAAAACCAACAAGAAATACATAACAGACATCTTCTAAACTTTGCCAAAATGTTCAGGTAACTTAACCCAGATATCATGAACAACATCCAGTTTTATGTTACAAATTTAAATGTCAATCAACAAAACTCAATTTGTATACATAAAACATTCTTGAATTGGTCACATGTTCCTTTCAAATGAACGGTATATAACCGATTTGAATCAATGTTTCCTGACCACATATGCTGGAAATGCCCAACACGTCACATTTGTTACTCCTGTCTTGGTTCAGTAGTTCCATTGTTTCAAGTGTACCAGATATTCCACGACTATAGTGATTTGTCTCAATTCATAAATTGATATCAATTACTCTTGATAATACCTTATACACCTGAAATAGTAAAACCAACAGACAAATTATTAAGAGCATAAATTTCCCATTCATGATACTAAGCAAAATCATTACATATTTAAAAAAATTATTTAACATAATTATGTGTTTTATTTCGTTTGCTTGTGTATACATAATTCACAACACAACATACCTACTGGACATCTGTTTATTTATTTAACATATATATCTTATGTAATTATAATTATATAAGGTATATATATATATATTAATTACGTAACTGTAATTTTAGAAATAATTCAAGTAGCATTTTGCAAAGTAATAACAATTACGCAAAAACAAATTAACTGATTTGTTTCTTTTGCTCTTCATTGTTGTTTTCTTTTAATTATCTTATCCAATTAAAGAATTTGTAAGCTGTAGCTATTTTAACTTCAGTTATTTCCCTAGAATTTATAAAATTGTTGTTAAGCAGTCCTATTTAATCATAAAATGTGACTACGATTGTACTCTTTTAAATAGAGAAATTCCATGAATGATGATGTACTGTATACTGTTTTGATGTCTCTGTAGTGATTTAGACATAGAAAATATCAAAGCCGTTTTTTTCTGCACATACACCACATTCTCCCTACCTGTCGTCAGCATAACGTTTATAATTTACGAAACATGCAAATTTCCCATGAACAATAATAAGCTTGCAATAAGAATTCAAAAAGGGTATATAAATCTCTAAAAGGACCTATATTATGAATAAAACTTTATGGGGCATAGTGGTGATGTCTGTCGTCTGGCTGCACACACCTCATAAACATAAACATTTACATTAGATTTTATCATCATCATTGGACTTTTTATGTCTTATTATGTGTTGCGTGTGGAAATAAAAACAGTTAGGTGGATCAAAATACAACACGAAGTTGAATAAACATGGCTTAAAGATAGTAGTATATGGAGAAGAAATAACAGCTTTATCTTTTATTCCTCACAGATACACAGCTTGTGAGCATAGATGCACTTTCAGAAGCTTTGATCTGAATTTAAATTTTCAAAAGTATCAACAAGCTGTATTCTCATTAACATTATCATAAAGGATAGGAGGTATTCCTGGTTTACCAGTTGGAGGTTCATAACAAACCTCGGAGCATTCGGAGATATCTCAGGGGGAAATGTGTACTTAACTAAAAAAAACAACCACTTTGTTTTGACCGCCATCATACACATCGACAATTTTGCCTAAACGCTATAGACTGAACACTTATGAGGCTTGATCATCCATATTGTTTTTTACCTCAAAAATTCCGAAAATCAAAGGTAAGTGAGCCAAATCGCACTTTTTGTATGACCCTGTAGGAGGTTGCATCCAATTACGGCAGCCGAAATGCATCTCTCTGTTAGTGTTTGATGACAATATTTGATCTTGCCAAATGAGCCCCGTTCTGCTAAAAGCTACACTCCTCAAAAATTGTAGAAATTTCATGTATTGGTATGACAGTGTTTGATTAATGTCTCTCAAAACGTTGTGCCCCCCACTACAACGATATCATTTTTCTATGAAAACTTAAATACATACTGACTTCTACATACAAATTTATTTATTATAGTGCCAAGCTGAAACTGGTTCAAGTCCAAAAATGTTGTAGATGCTTCTCCAATGCTTTTACATTGTCTATTATAGATTTCAAAAGTTTAATATAAAATTAAACTGACCTGATTCTTGTGGAGATGATTTTACTGATAGGAAATATAGAAATAATTCGGAAAGACATTAACAATATTCACATCAAGAGAATGATTAGATATGCAGATATATATAAACAATGACTTTGAATTTGCCCAGTCTGTGAACCACATCTAGCATTTCATTTCTTTTAGATCTTTGCTACTATGTTCTCGCATGAAATTCTTTAAATTTTTCTTGACAACATTAGTGTCATTATGTCCGTATGTGGCATTTAACGGGGAACCATTGGAGTGCATTCTCAATTGAATGGGCGTTATTGGGGAATTGTCTCGAGAACCAATAGGGATAACTGATGTTTTTAAAGGTTCGGTTTACCGGTAATAGGTTGACACCACATTTGGGCCTAAATTTTATTTGGTACTGTGGCTATGACGTCATCAAAATCTTTTATCACCCATATCTCTCTAACGGTTGATCATAGTGAAACGGCTCCATACATTTTTTTAACAGTTTTTCGAGCTCTACAACATGGGTACACTTCCAAGTCATGTTTCCATGATTCAGGGGTTCAAACACAGGGAAATTCGGATTTCACACATCCTTATCGGAATTAAACTTGGTAAAAATGTTAAGCCGGGTACAAGTTATTTTAATATAGCTTTATAAGGTATTTTTTTAATATTTGCGTAATTAGGTTTGTAAAAATCCTTATGCAAATGAATAATCAGATTAATCAGAATCAGAATCAGAATCTGATTATTTATTTGCGTAAGAATTTTTACAAACCTAATCACAATATACAGTGTGTTTCGAGAAAGTGGCAACAAGAATTATAACCGCTTATATTTCAATAAATTCTCATCATTGGATGATAATTCTTATATTATTGAAAACCTTTTTTTCCTCTTTCCAATGATGTATTTTTTTTCAAAATTGGAAAAATAGAAAAGGAGAAAATCAAAAAAATAACTCCAGAAAAACTCATTATTTTCTTAACGATCAATTAAAACAAAAATTAACGACCATATCTTCATTGTTTTAAAGGTGAGATATCTTTTATCAAGTTTACATAAATTTGCTTGGTTGAAGATAAAGCAGAAGAGACATGAGAGGCAAGTTACGCACAGTAAATGAGTTTTCAGAAGTGTTTATCATGCCTGAATATTTAACTGAGCGGCACACTTGTGTAGTGTAGGTATTCCTAGAGACCAAGAGCACCAACCAAACTCTAACTGAATTTGCAAGAAGATACCCTCAGCGTGCACTTTCGAATAAAGCGGCAATCCACAAAACTATCAGAAAGTTTCTTCAGACACTTCTGGCACTTTGGAAAATCGACACAAGGGAAATAGCAGACGGATAAGAACTGGCAGAACACCCCATAATATAAATGCAGTTCAAGTTGCAATTCATAACAACCAGAGGATGAGTTGCAGACGGATTTGGACTTTCCAGCTCTACAGTTCACCGAATCATAAGATCTGATTTGGAATACCATCCATATCGGGTTCATAACCGACATGAATTAAAGAACAACGATTTTCAAAGAAGACTTCATTTTTCGAGATGGTTCGAAAATTCATGTCACAACCCAAGATTCCTACCGAATGTTATCGTTGGTGATGAGGCTGCATTTGGGATGATTGGCCATGTATCGTCACAAAATGTACGCTGTTATGCTCCCAAAGGTAACCCACCAGCAACTGCAAATTTTGAAGTCAGTGGTGATAGACGAAAGCTGCATCTGTGGGGAGGAGTTTGTGGGAATGGCACTCTTTTGGGTCCTTTTTTCTTCAATGCAAATGTGAATGGGAGAACTAATCTAGCTTTTCCTCAGCTCTCTAATAATAATGATCTCCCTACCATGCAAAACAACAGACTTTGGTGGGTTCAAGATGGCGCAACTCCTCATACCTTGTAAGAAAAAGGTTACAGGATGTTTTTGGTCAGAGAGTGATTGCAATGGGTCATCAGGTACTGCCTGCCAGATCTCCTGACCTTACACCCTGTGACTTTTTCTTATGGGGATACTTGAAGCAAAAAGTCTACACTTCATCAATCGCTGACTTGAACGATTTAAGACAAAGATATTTCGATATTTCGAGGGAAATTGAACTTTTTAGTTTATTTTGATGTTGTGTTAAACAATCCTAATTTTATTTCGTAAGTAAAATATGGTGTAATGTTGATTTTGTAAATGCGCAGTAACATAATATTGTTTTCGCGCTTCTTATAAAATTTATCTTTAGATGAACGTTTTTTCAACTTCAGTTTTCTTAAAACAGAAACTTTATTTTTTATTTTGATAAAATTGTAACTAGTCTTTATTGTAAATGGTGATTTAAAGAAAATTAGTAATATAGAACTTCTGAAATGATTCTCTTTGTTGTTCTAAATTATACTTTTTGTAAGTCTTAATTGATCGTTAAGAAAATAATGAGTTTTTCTGGAGTTATTTTTTCGAATTTCTTTTCTTCTATCTTTCCAATTTCGAAAGAGGAAAAAATAAGGTTTTCAATAATATAAAAATTATCATCCAATGATCAGAATTTATTGAAATATAAATGGTTATATTTCTAAATATATTTGTTCCAAAAGCAGCATGAGTAGTTTAAAATGTTATAAATATTCGTAAAAAAAACTACATTTTTATTGCAACGTTTCGATTTCTCTTCGTCAGGTTTATTTAAAAAAATGTCTTACAACATGCTTATATAGTACATCTGTTAAAATACATACACCCTATTAACAATTAAAAATCAGATTTTCATAAAAGAAACTAAATCTTTGATAATAAGAAAGTAAAAGTAAAAACACTCGGGGGAGAATTAGAATCAGCCACTGAAACGAACATGTTTGCAAGCAAAAACAGAATACACACAGGACACGAAGTGATTAAAACTTAAAAGCAGAACGTGCAGAGCATAACTAACAATAGGTAAAATATACCAAAACATAAGACAAGACGAGAAGCTAAAAAATACCATAAAAACAACAAGACAACAAAAACGTTTGGAATAGACTAACTCCTTACCCCTCTGACACAACGCTAAAAAAGCTGAAGTGCAGACACCTAACATGCGATATACACGCAAAAAGTGCGTAAAACACGGAGGAAGTGCTAGTCTATAATAAGATACACAAAAGTTACACAAAATTATGTAGGTACATTGCGTTCATTAAGTCCCTGTGGTAAAAATGTTTTTAGTTTGTACTGCCAAAAAGACTCTCTTTCTCGAAGTTGGTTCACGGTTTTTGATGCGTCAATAATTTGAAAACTAAAATCTTGAAACCCATTATGTGTGTTTTGTGTAAAATGTGAAAATAAACCCGCCTGTGGAACAACTCTACCCTGATTAAGTGTACCTGCAATCTTACGTTCACAATACGATTTTAAGTGACTCCTATAGTTGTTAACCCTTAGTCTGAATGGTGTTTTTGTACTACCTATATATTGTTTATTATATATTATGTATAATATATATTTTTTGAAGCACACTGTCATGGTTTGTTTTTCAGAAATTGCCTTAACAGTTCTCTATCTCTGGTGTGTTTTGAAATTGAGGGAACCACGTATTACCTTCAAAAATTCTGTTATTTACAATGCTACCAAACAAAACAAGATAACTTAAGTCTATGTCAATCGATTTGGCAGTTTGAACACAGCAACATGATCTACCTTTCACAAAAAAGATGTAAGGTAAGTGTGAATGGATCGGTTTGGAATTAATGGCACTCAATTTTCACGCACCGTTGTTGGCAAGAGGAAGAAGGAATTAATTAATACCGGACGCCATCTTATGTTAAAGTGTTCTGTAAATACTTCTGAAAAATAGGGGATGAATAAAATCACAGAATCATGACTGTTGTAGAGCTCGAAAAATTGATAAAAAAATGTATGAGATTGTTTGGCATCGAGCAACTGTTACAGAGATATCGTCAATCAAAGATTTCAATGCATCACAGACCCTTTCCTATATATACAAATCCTAATTTTTAATCTGTCACTCTGTTAAATTCCTGTTGTCAGCAGCAAAATATTGATAACCTCATTTATATTGGGGACTATCTCCTTATGGATGTACATTAAGGCAACCCCATTGAGCTTATCTGATGTCATAGTACTACGAGTGTAGTCTTTTAATCAACGTAAAGCAGTAAAAGATCGTTCTGCTTCACTTGACGTTATCGAAATAATTGCAACAACTTTTAGCAATGTGTATATCAGTGCGTGGATGCTTCAATGTCCTGATTACATTATCAGGATGGCAGCCTTAGTAATCTAGCCATTACTGTTCCCAAATGACTAGTTCAACATCAAGAGTCATTAGGTTTGGCAGGTCTTCAAGATAAAAATTTGTGCAGAGTTTTTACCTGTTCTTTCCAATTTATTCCCTCACTCACTGACCGTATAAGAACTGAGGGAACTAAATGTAAAGACTTATATGCAATTAAGCAGTCATCAATGAACCTCTCCTTCAACTCCATTTCTGTATGGTCAAGAAATGGAATGGAGATGGTTCTTTTGAAGTAGGTTGCAGGAGAGTTACAAGGCACATTCTCTCTTTTCGTTTGACTGCCATATGTCTGTTTTTTATTCTCTAGAATATTAACTTTTGCAGCCAATGCCAGCGCAGTAGAATACTTTAATGTCAGATATTTTCGTGGGAAGAAAATTTCACGTTTTGAAAAAACCGTGAAATTTTTGCATTTTCACGGAATTGAGTTTCGCGGTTTGTGGATTTAATCAAATTTGGCAGGAATTTAATTTCAGGGTTGTGCGAAAATTGGAATTTAGAAAATTGAATTTTAACACTAAAAGCTTTCTATTTAAAACAGCAACTAAATAAAATACAATCAAAGCTCTTCAGCAATAAAGTCATTGCCATCATCAAATTCCCATTCAGACTCATCTGATTCGCTTTCATCATCAGATGAATGATTCTGTATAAGATGATCCTTATCAATCGCCGAGAGTTGATGATCACCTTGATCAACTGAGGGCTGGCTTAAAGGGGATCGATGTCAGCAAAGGGATCCAATGGTGTCCAAGCATATTCTCTCTTTTGCAATGCATTTGTGATTCCTGATGCAATCCAGCCACTCTCGATGACTTTTTTCCCCTCAGGTGTCGTCATATGGTTATAAAGTTTAGTAAACCATTTCGCATGAATTGGTTTCATGGTCGTCAAATGAAGCTTAACTTCGATCTCTTCAACCTCTTTTCCCTCATCAAGCTGTTGACTTACTCGTTTTGTATACCATTCGTTGAATTTTTTCTTCATGAAACGCTTCGCGTAACCATTCACCGTTAAATCAAGAACCTGATAGATATGGGTCATTCCCGCTGGGACTCGCGAAAGTAGAATTCCTTCCTTCTGTAAGGTATCAAAGATGGCTTGAGTCATCTGTCCAGGAGCAATAATCTCATCTATCATTTTACATGCTTCGATTTCGTTGCTATTATTATCATTATTATTATCAAATGTTTATACAGGATGATTCATTCAGTCGTATAATATATAAAAATATTTACACTGTTTTACAAGAACTCTTGTCAAATATAGAAATGTAATGTACGTAAGGTAAGCTAAAAAAGACCAAGATGATATTCCTTAGTTATAATGTGTAGGAATGACACTTAATGAAAAAGATGGCGGGAATTTGAATTTGGGAAAGCTTTGTGTCGTCTTTCCACCATATATTAACTGCATAGGTAGAAATGCTCCATCATATGAAACAGCAAACGTTGCAGTTATAGAGCCCTTGTCTGATCCTTCAACTATGGTCACGGATTTTGAATTTTTTTCACTAGGGTAGTTTGGCTGGTACATACATATTTTGATGGTGTTTGACCCAAGTTTAGAATCAATGCATCAGGAATGTTGTGTCATTTAACTTTTGACACTATATCGTGGTGAAAAAGCAAACCGGCTTCTTTGATAGCTCCATCAGGAATGGGAAGTTTAGATGTTGTTTTCATACGGCGTACCATGCCGATTCGCTGGAAAAGGCTTTTTGCCAAATAGGTATCCTCAATTGGTATATCACCTACGGCATCAGGGTAGCGATCCAGTAAAGTTCGGGCTGCAGATGTGACGACAGACCTTGTAATGATTGATCCTCGATTGCTGGCAGCAGAAATGTATCTTTGAACTTAACCATCCAGTTTGTTATGTTATAATGTATACGTAGTATAGATAGACCCTTACGGCTGGATACATGTGACTAGAAAATACAACATGGCGCTGCGAGTAGGGTCAAAATTTGATAAAAACTGAGAAGAAAAGAAGAAAATGGCTGAAGAACAAAGGAAAAGTGGAATTAAACCACCATTATTGGATTTGTCAATCGATAGACACTATGCCTTCAAGATTTGGAAGGAGAAATGGGAGGATTATCTATTATTAACGGATGTTGGCAAGAAAGAGCCACAATTTATAAGTGCTATGATCAGATATTGTTTCTCTTCTGAAACAAGGAATATATATGATTCATTGAATTTATCAGAGACAGAGAAAAGGAACCCTGATGTAATCATTAATAAATCGGAACAATTTGCAAGAGGAGTAATAAATGAAACGTTAGAAAGACATAGATTCTTTGCTAGACAACAAGAATCTGGTGAGAGCTTTAACGACTATGTTACAGAACTGAAGTTGCTAAGCAGAAACTGTAATTTTTGCGAGACACCTCAATGTTTCCCAAGTATATTGAGAGACCGTATCATTAGTGGGATTGCAAGTGACGTGGTGAGGGAAAAACTGTTAGCTGAAAAAGATCTCACCTTGGCCAAAACGTTGGAGATATGTAAATCTGCAGAAACAGCAGCAACTGGAATGTCTACACTTCGATCGCAGGAAACAACAGAGTCTATAGCCAGGATTGGTTTACCAAAATACAGACAGCTTCAACAACAAATGCAACAAAGTAATGTTAAAAATGACAACAATGGTAGCAATAAGAGTAAAGTTTGCAAATTTTGTATAAGGGTTCATGTTTTTTGGAGAAATCATTGTCCAGCGTGGGGAAAGACGTGTAGAGATTGTGGTAAAGCAAATCATTTCTCAGGTAGCATTATATGTAGAGGGAAACAGCAAGCTGGAGGTGTACAAGAGGACGAAAATGTTTCTCAAATGAATCCTTATTTTATGGGGGGCATTTTTGCGGATAGTGTAGATAGTGAAAGCAATGTGAATTCTGAATGTATTCGATAAAAATCATCTAGAGTCAACCAATCGCAAATTAGTGGGTCCTGATGAGAAACCACTCGACTGTAAAGGAGTTATATCTGTTAAAGCAACATGTAATAACATTACAGAAATACTAAAAATGTATGTCTGCAAAATTATTATTGGGACTTCCAGCTCTGGAGAAGTTTGATGTAGTACGTTTAAATGTATCGTCTTTGGGAAAAGACAATAAGCACGTGGAAAGTATGAACAATGACATTATTTCAAAGTACCCCAAAGTATTTAATGGACTTGGGAATATAAAAGGAGAACTGATTATGATCGAACTTAAAGAAAAAGTCAGTCCATTTCACGTCAATACACCAAGAAGAATTCCACTCCCAATGTTGCAACCATTGCAAGCAGAATTGGATAAAATGGAAAACATTTGGTTTATCAACTTTCTTTATCACAAGAAAGTTGATAAACCAACTGAGTGGTGTCACCCAATCGTAGTAGTACCAAAACCACCATTACCAGGACAACCTCAAAGACTGAGAGTCTGCATTGATTTAACACAGCTAAATAAAGTAACGAAACGAGAGTACTATCAATTACCAAGCGTGGATGAGACATTAGCTCAAATTGGAGACAAATGTAAGGTGTTATCCAAACTGGACGCAAATTCAGGATATTGGCAGATGCCATTAAGTGAAGAGAGTCAACTGAAAGCAACTTTTATAACACCATTTGGTCGATACTGTCCGACTCGTGGACCGTTTGGATTGACATCAATGCCAGAAATATTCAGTAAAAAAATGGACGAAATTACAATTGGACTTACAGGAGTAAAGAAAAGTATGGATGATTTTTTGGTCTTTGGCAAGGACCTAGCAGAGCATGATGCAAATTTGGAAATATTACTTCAAACATTAGAAAGGAACGGCGTAACATTAAATCTGGATAAATGTGTATTTCGACAAAAACAAGTGGAATTTTTGGGACATTTAATCTCAGAGGAGGGTTTCACACCACTTTCTGCAAAAGTAGAAGCGATCCTTAACTTTAAAATACCAACAACAATCACAGAGTTAAGGAGTTTTCTGGGATTAGCCCAGCAATTGGCACGATTTACACCAGCTTCGGAACCGCTTCGATCGTTATTGAGTACAAAGACACAATGGATTTGGACAACAGATCATGAAAAGGCTTTTCGTGAGATAAAGCGGATTTTATCGTTGCCACCAACATTAACACACTATGACTGCAAACGGGAGACAAAAATTAGAACAGATGGTAGTTTACTGAGTGGGATAAGTGTCCTATTGTATCAACAATGTGAAAATGAATGGAAACTGGTAGACTGTGCGTCACGATTCTTAACACCAACTGAAAAGAATTATCATCCTATCGAATTGGAGATGTTAGGAGTAACATGGGGATACATCAAAATGAGAAAGTACTTGCAAGGACTTCAAAAATTTTCAGTAGAAACTGATCATAATCCTTTAATACCTATTTTAAACTGCAAGGCATTATCAGAGATGTCTCCATGTATACAACGATTGAGAATGAGGTTGCTTCAGTTCAACTTCATAGCCACACACATACCGGGTAAAGAGCTGTCTGATGCTGATGCTTTGTCACGGGCACCAGTCAGTAAACCAAGTGAAGAAGACGAACTCGCCGAACAAGAAGTGACGTATCATGTGAATTCTATTATCAACAATATTCCTGCCTCCCCGGGTAGAATTAACAAAATTCAAAAAGCCACATTAATCGACAAAGATCTGTTAGCAGTTGGTAAATTTGTTAGTCGTGGGTGGCCACAAAAATCTTCAGAATTTCCGGAAGCGATTAAACCGTATTGGAAAATCTGAGAACAATTAACTGTAATTAATGGCTTGGCGCTTAATCAGGCTTTGTGATAAGAAAAACGAAGGCGTGTGCTACCGCACGCCAACATGCTAATTTTGGCGAGTGATTCTTAGCTCGCGCAAACTGTGCCAGGAGAGCGAATTGAAAACGGTGGTTCAAACGTTCTAAATATATTCTAATTTGCCAGACGAGGATGAAATATTTTGACATAGGTGTTTTATAAGATCGTTGAACCAAATGTAAATGTAGTTACGTCAAGTATTTTCTTTTTCACTGCACGAAGAAAAGCAGCTCATTTTGAGAACGTTTTTTATTTAAATCCGTTTTCAGGGAGTCTGGATATGAAGTTTTACAAATAGTCAGAATTCTCTGCAACGGTTGGTTGTAGCGAAGCCATCGCGTACATTTTTTTGATCAGTTTTTCAAGCTTTACAACATAGGCACATAGGCATAGGAGTTCTGACACTTTCCAATCGCAGTTGTGTGATTTAATTTTTCGTCACGGGTTTTTCACACGGGAAAAGCGAATTTGACACATCGTTTGCCATGTTAAGCTCAGTAAAAATTTTAACATAAAAGAACAAATATCAGTAAAGCAATAAAAATACAACAACAGTTACAACTTGTTCAACTTTCATTCATAGTCTGAGAGTTCTGACTCAGAGTTGTCAGATTCAGAATCAGAAATATGGACATCCGATACACTAGAAGAAGCTGCTACTAAGGGTGCCGCATCTAACTTTCTTTTGCGACATTTCTTTTTCATATAGATTTGCAAAGCCCTTCGTATGATTTCTTCTTTCTCTTTTTCGTTCCAGTTTTTATCATTTACTTTGATGATAAGACGCATCGATAAAAGATTGTGTGAACTTTTCAACCTTCGATCTGAGAGCATCATAGTTAATATACTGAAGGCACGTTCCACAGATGAATTTGAGCCTGACAAGCATAGAACCAATTCCATCAACATACATAGGTTAGGGAATTCTTGTCGCTTGTAATTCAGTGTGCTTTTCCATAACACTCGTGCTTCCTCTCCACACATATTTCGATGCACGTGCTTTTTAAAATTTCTCCATTCAAGCTTGACTTTTTCTTTATCAAAGCCAGAATGTGAAAGAGGTATTTTAAAATGTTCGGCAAAGCGCAACAACTCGTCGTTCCCGAAGTCCCTTTCGTCCGACCATTGTTCAGGGTTGCACCAGTTCAAAAGCGAAAATATCTCCTCATCAAAACTTCCAAATCTCTCCTCCAAAATCTTTATCAAGTCTTTCGCAACATCTCCCCTGGCTGATTTCGCACTGTCGATGGTTCTGTCACTAAGGTTTGTTATGTCTGGAAAAGATATAGTCACACCATTTCTGTTTTCCGGGTTTTTGCTTTTGTCACCAGGACTGCTATAATTACTTTGAAGGACGATTTCACCATTTCATTTTCAGCTGCAACAAATCTACGAAGATGGCTTTCGAAATCGTCGTAATCTGTATCCATAAAATCTGATAGGTCGCTGATGGTAGTGTTAATGGAAGCCTTTATTTCAAAGGGGAGTAAATTGTTTCCTTCAAACACTTTCGATGCAGGAACAGTTTTTTCTAGTATATCCAAATACGCGCATGTTAAGGTCAAAAACCTATAATCCAAGAATTTCTTTAACAAACCAGTGACCTTCGCTCTTGTTTCGGAACGTGTTTTTTTTATCTGCAGCCACGTTCTTATAAGTCATTATGAAAGATGGCCACATATCCAAAAGGATACCAAAAGCGCTTCTTCTGTGCCCAATAAATCTTGTGCCAGTTAGCTTAGGAAGTGTGTAGTGCTGAATACCAAGCACTTCACAGGCTTCTTTTACCTCAGATTTAATCTTTCCAGAATCCCTTAGAAGGTGATAATTGTTTAAATAGAACGTGTCAATATCATTAAATGATGTTCCTGAAAAAGCTTCCTTAACTGCTAATTCAACTCGGTGGTTGATACAATGTATCTTAACTAACCACTCTCTATTATTCCCCATACGTGTCATTAAACCAGACAGCCTTCCGGTGTTAACACTTGCCCCATCAGTTGTTATCGAAACCAGTTTAGTGTCATAATCAGGAAGAGGTATGACACCATTTTCTAGGAAAATGTTGTCGATGGCTTGCTTGAGAGTTTCGGCATCTGTTCCTCCCCAGTCCGCCATTTCCAGCAAAGATGCTACGAAGTACGTTGGAAGACCTACAATAATGATAACTAAAATTCAAAATTATGTTTTAGCGCCCGATGTTGCCATGTGACCATTTTGCGATAGATTTTAATATAAGATTTCCTGTTTAGTGCTGTATATCTTCAAAAACAACCTGCTCAAAGTCAACAAAATAACGAGTAAAATATTTTTATTTTTGAATAAAGATATTTAAATAAAGGCCAGGTGTTCACTTATGACAAAGACTATTCATTTGAACTTGTAAAATAAACCGGTATTTACATGGTAGCATGGCGCTATGAAGAAGAGGTCATTAAAATTTTAAAAAAATAAGTCAACGTGAAACAATCATATAAAAACCAGGTGTTTTCTTATATAACATGAGCTAATTTCGAAATCTATGACATTTTTAGAATCACCTCAGGGGACTCTAAAAAGACACAAACAAGATACTTTTTTACTTGACAATTACGAATTCTTATATTGGGTTGACATACCTTTTCTCTCGATTCGAACTAACACCATTTCCTTGTCAGAGCCAGTCTTCCTCGCCTGACTACCATCAGAGAGTAACGCAAAAAAATGTGCACTGGCCATTATTACAGCAACTTTTTCTTGTACCGCGTCAGTGATAGCTGATAAATATTCTTTCACAGCGTGTGAATCATCTTTCCCTAAAAATGATTTGACTTTAAATTTCATACTGAAAGTCGATCATCCCTATGGAGGAGAGTTCTACGTGTATGTGTCACATTGAAACATTTCTTCGATAGAACAAAAATATTAGATGAAAGAAAACATAATAACAAAATAAAATCACGAAGATCACAACACGACAAAAAGAAGTCTTCAAATAAATGAATGATAAAAACTGTGTTTTCGAATAACCATTGACGCTTGGTCAAAGTTTCAGATACAGATAATTGTTACCTTCAATTAGTCTTGTTCCATTTTCTCGCTGAACTTTGATTAATGTTTTGAATTGTCGCGATGGTAAGGTTGGTTCAAGGGCTAATATATATGCTGTTTTAATCATTTTTAAATACGCATCTTCACTCGAGCGTTGGATTGTTGTCTGTATTCTTGGCTGCGCTGGTGCTGTGCTGTGTTCTGAGATTCTGTTAGGTAAAGATTCTGCATTATTTAGGCTACAAGCAAATTTGTGGCAAGCGCCTTCGATGTGTCGAGAAATCTGGTATTTGGTGACATATTGAGTACCGTCAATAAACGCCATTACGGATGTTTTCGCGTTTCCTTTTATCGTAGCTGAATTTTGAATCTGGTTCTTATATTTGGCACAAACTTTGCACCAAATAAAGTTGACCACAGTTTTGCCTTCTTTTTCTTGGGTTTTATACCCAATGACATTCGTTAGTCCATACTTCAGAAAAGTATGGAGCACTACTTCGTTGCCTTTTGCTGCCATGTTATACTACAACTGAAGAACGTGTTTCTCGTTTCACGAGGCAAACATTTTCGAACATTTACACCTAGTTCCCAGGGTGTTGGTGTTTTAATAGAAGAAAAGGCTGGTAATGAAGTTTGACAAGACCGACCATTTTATTAATACACTACATGCAAATACAATGGCAGGTAATTCCCTGGAAGTCGACTTTTCATGAAAAAGAAAAAAAACAATACAGTATCGGCGACATGGATTTTCTTTTCTAAAGAAAAACATTTCGCATAACGAAAAAGAAAAAAAGAAGGAAAGTTCTCGAAGATTGTGTGGGACAGTACTTTAATTCGAAAGCATTTACTCACATTCAGTATTATTATTGCTTGTACTTTCGTAACTCAAGAGGACGACGGGGGCTCATACATTTTCCAGAAAATAAACGCTGAAAAGTCGACAGCATTGCAATAGATAAAGTTTCGCAATCGCTCTTTCTCCTAACTCATTTGCTTATGATATTGAAGGCAAACTACTACGTCACGGCGGAAATATAAGAATAGCCTCACTTTCGCGAGTTGATTTTTTCAAAACAAGATGGCTATGCAGAAGGACATAAAACAGCGCGAAGGTTTTGTAAATCTTCGTGCAAAATAAGAAATTTATGTTTGCAGAGCATTTAAATATGCGAGCGAAATGTGGACTTAGGGTAACAAGGCGAGTGAAATATGGCTCTCGCTACATAAATCAGGGGTGTGATTTTTCACTCCTCTCAAGTAGTTATGGCGTGTAGGGGCGCGTGCGCGAGCGATCGCTCGCCTCATATCACAAAGCCTGCTTCATGGTGAAAGAGTTGTTATACCAAGAAAGCTATAGCAGAGTATTCTTCAAACACTACATGATGCACATCAGGGAATCATCAAATGTAAACGCCTAGCCAGGCAATCAATTTATTGGCCATCTTTGAATACAGACATTGAGAAATTAGTGCGCAAATGTGAGCTATGTGTAAAATATTAAGCATCAAAACCCAAAGAGCCATTAATACCACATGATGTACCAAACCAACCATGGAAAAAGCTAGGAACCGATTTATTTAAATAAGCTGGAAAGGATTATCTACCCTATTACCCCGTTTTTAAGCCCCCCTCAGATTTACGCCCATGGGCGTAAATACGGAGCCATTTTCAGCATTCGAGAAAAAACAAAATCATTCTCAGGTGCATCATTTTTTTTTTAAAATCAGTCAAATTTACACGGCTTCCTTCTTAAATAATCCTTAATTAGTAAATGCCCTTTTTCTGTGGACACATATGGTCCCTTTACTTTGTATAGTCCAGGGACTTCCAATCCATTTCCTCTTGTATTTTGTTTTCGAATGCTGCGTTCAAATGTTACGAAGGAATTCGATCACACTGCAATTAATGTTTGTTGAGTTGTTGACATGGCAGAAACTAGGAAAAGTTACACGATACGATTTAAAAGTCAAGTACTGAAAAAACTAGAAGAAAATGGTGGGAACATATCACAAACAAGCAGAGACTTCAACGTGGATAGAAAGATTATTCGACGTTGGTTGTCAAAGAAGGACTTGATAGGTGATTCTATCAGGAACAAAGCGCTAAACATTTCTACTCGTCGCAACATACGAAGTGGAAAAGCGAAGTATCCAGAATTAGAGGATGCTATCATGGAGTTTATACGAGACGAAAGAAAATTGGGAAAGTCAGTTAATGGAAAAGTGATAAAAAGAAAAGCTTTAGCTTTATTCCCCAAACTGTTTCCGATGCCAGGTACTTCGTTTAAAGCATCAAGGGGGTGGCTTCGAAGAATGCTTTTACGAAATAACCTTTCGTTCAGAAGAGTTACCAGCGATGGTCAAAAAGTCCCGTCAGATGCCCCTGAACGATGTGATCGATTCTTGTCTACAATGCGAAGCACACATGGCTATGATTACATCTGGAACATGGATGAGACGCCATGATATTTTGACATGCCGGAATCATCTACTATAGATACCAAGGGAGTTCAAACTGTTAAAGTGAGAACAACTGGTCACGAAAAGCTCCGTTTTACAGCTGTCCTTTCTGCTGGAGTTAAGATTACGGCAAATGAGGTGAAAGCTGTTAGATAGCCCCCAATGATCATCTTCAAAAATCTTGTGAAACCTCCCTCTGGACATTTCCCTCCTGGTGTAGTGGTACTAGGTACCAAAGGAGGCACGATGACAGGTGAGTTGATGGCGAACTCTTACACGAAAGAGCTATGGAGCAAACGACCTGGTACTTTTTTTCAGCAGCCGAAGTCCTTGCTCATTATGGATTCTGCAAGAGCGCATACTAGCAATGAAGCTGGCGACGCGTTAGACGGCACTAACACGAAGACCGAAATCATAGAGGGTGGTATGACGCCACTTCTACAATTTATAGACACGCATATTAACAAACCCTTTAAAGATCACTTGCGTAACAAATGGAATGAATGGATGACGGATGGTGAAATTCAATACACAGCCTCCGGTAAACGAAAGAAAGCATCATACGAGATGGTTGTTCAGTGGATCTATGATGTCTGGCGTCAAGTAGCTACCGATGAAGCCATTTTAAAAGGCTTCAAAGAATGCGGATATATTGGATACAATGGCGACGTTAACAGCTTGCACTCCCGTCTTCGTGATACGATAGTCAAAAGAGAGATTCCTCCTGAGGTCATAGTTGATGTAAACGAATTTCTTATTTAATTGGAAGAGGAACGCCATGAAACAGGTGTCAATGAAGACGAATCAGTTGAAAGCGAGGTTGATGATAATGAAGAGGATAGTGAAAGAGAGGGGAACGAAGAAAAAGACGATTATGATATTGAAGTCGTGTAAAATATTTGAAAATGAAAAAATTATTTCCCATATTTTGGTTCATGTTATCCTTTCTTATCCAAATTAGAGAATTTTTGGTACTTATTTTTTTTTTAACCCATGGGCTTAAATCCGGACCACTTTTTTAAAGAAAAAAACTGACTCAACATTAAAAATAATAATAGGGTAATCATTGTAGAATTGTAGAATTGAATTGAACTGAATCATTTATTTAACGTTGGTTTGCCGTAGTTAAAAGAAAAATCAAATAAACTAATTTACACCAACAAAATTACAAAATTGGAACAAAAATTGTAAAAAATGAAAATATTTAATTTTGGCATATTCTGCAACTGCACCGCTTACTAAGGTTCAGTTTTCTGATAGACGATTTAAAGGAATTTACATTGTTCTTAGAATCTTTAACCCAATCCGGCAGAGAATTCCATAGTAGACTTCCACGAAATATGAAGGAGGACGTACCAAATTTTGTTGTTCTCGTAGCAGGCAGTGACAAAAGATCATTAGTGCGAAAATCATACTTAACTTGTTTAGGAATAAAAAACTCCTGCATGAAGGTAGGGCCAATATTGGCTTTGGTTTTGAAAATTTCGGTGACTAAAATTTGTAAGTGAAATTCGTGGATGCTGGAGGTTTCTGCCAGAGTGAGTAATTCTGTGTAGCTACTTTCATAATCTAGGAGTAAAGCCCTAAGAGATCGTTTATGTATTCTTAAAATTTTAGAATATGCAGTTTTGTTGCAGAACATCCATATTATCGGGGCATAGTTGAATTGCGATAGTATGAAGCTATTGAACAGAAGTTTCGCCTGATCTTGTCTAATGAGTTTTCTTACTCTGTAAAGGCACTTGATACCCCGATTGGCCTTTTTACACAAACTCAAAATGTGGTCATTGAAGGTGAGTTTGTTATCAATGGAGATACCAAGTAACCTTACAGATTTCGTGGATAGAATTTTGCAGTTTTCTATTTCAATAAATAGACTATCAGTGTTATCACAACCAAGTAAACCAGTCGAGTATGATAGAAAGATCACTTTTAAGTGAAGTCATAACACTATTAATAGTGTCGGCGCATTTATAAATTGTGGTATCGTCAGCGAAATTACAGAGATCTGTGTTAAAAATAAAATGAAAAATATCATTAAGAAAAATATTAAATATAAGTGGTCTTAGTATTGACCCTTGTGGTATGCCAAGTTCAATTAATAGCCATTCACTAAGCACTTGACCAACTTTGGTACATTGGGAACGACCTGACAAATAATGTTTTATCAATTTGAGACTATCCTTAGTAAATCATGAGGGATGCTGTCAAATGCTTTGGAAAGATCCATTAAGATAGTACCAACGACTCCTCCTGTATCAAGACATTGTTTCCAATGTGCTATAAGTCGAAAGAGTGCATGTTGGGTACTATAGTTTCGTCTAAAACCACATAAAAACGGTGAAAAAATATTAAAATAGTTTGATATATGTACAGATAAAATCTTTTCGTAAATTTTAGAAAATAAAGGTAAAATACTAATTGGCCTATAATTTTGAACAAGAGTTTTGTCCCCCTTTTTGAAGACGGGTGTGATTACTGCTTTTTTTAATTCCTTAGGGAAAACACCCTCACAAATCGCTGCATTAATGCAATCAGTTAGAGGATAGCATATTATATCAGGGACAGCTTTAATAACTTTGGTGGGAAATGGACCACCAATGCTTTTGCGAGTATTCAACCCCACCATAACATCATACACTTCTTCTGGCGATATATGTGGAAATGAAAAGCTGAAACTCTCATAAAGAGATTTTATTTTTACAATACTAGGATGATCAGAATATTTTTTTATAATGGCGTCTACGTCATCAATACACATAGTGTTATCATTTTTGAAATTATTTTTTCCTATGCTTATAAAATATTCATTTAACTTTTTTGCTATCAGTTTGTCATCACAAATGAGATCATCGTTACTATCAACTAGGTTTATTTTTTCGCATTGTGGAAATTTGTGGTTGAAAAAAGGTTTACTTTTCTTCCAAAATTCTTTGGAATCACCAGAGCATGAACTAAAGTGGTATTGCTTGGCCTTTTTATTCAATTTAACTGTTAGGTTCCTTAGATTACTATTCTCTGTGGCCGGAAGTATATTTGTTACCAGGAGCAACGTCAGCACAAGTTATTCGAGCAACCAAAGAAACGTTTGCAAGACATGGAATCCCAGAAGAGATCATTTCTGATAATGGACCACAATATTCAGCAGCGGAATACCGAAAATTTGCTAGAGAATGGAAGTTCAACCATAAGACCAGCAGTCCACGATACCCTCGTTCGATTGGGATGGCCGAAATTACTGTGAAAACTGTGAAGAATATCATAAAGATATGCCACGAGTCCATTCAGGATATATATAAAGGACTGTTATTATACCGGAATACGCCACTCGCTTGTGGTAGTTCGCCGTCAGAGCTTTTGCATGGACGGAATATACAGGACAACCTTCCGAGATTGCAGACAGAAAAACATAATCATCATCACCGTCCTGTCGTTGAGGAGCGGAAAACGTCGAAAGAATACCATGACATCAAAACTCATCAAAATCATCAAGGGTTCGGTCCAAACCAATTGGTCGTACTTCAGGATGAGAACGGTGAGTGGACCAGAAAAGGGCGAATTGTTAGAGAAATCGAACCAAGGTCGTATGAAATCCAATTGTTAAATGGAAAGTTAATGAGGAGAAATCAGATTCACTTGCGAAAGCTTCTTGCACTATCTGTGGGAATAGAACCTAGAGACGGGGATAGTATGAGAATAGAAAATGACGAGCAATTAGAGATGGAGAGCGAATCTGAAACTGTTCCGTATGACGAAAATACTAATGATAGCGACATTACGGAAAGTAGCAGCGACGATACTATGGCTTATGACATTGACGAGGTGGAATATATTACCCGATCGGGTAGAAGAGTTAAACAACCTAAGAAACTGAATCTTTAAAGATTTTATTGATTACAAACGTTTATATTACTGTTGGTTAATTCTTAAAAAGGGAGATGTTATGTTATAATGTATACGTAGTATAGATAGACCCTTACGGCTGGATACATGCATAGTCATAGAAAGAAAGATAGTCTGCAGTCAGGGCCGTTTGTTTTTAAGTTTGATCGTCGTAGTTCAAAAAAACGGGGTGGCCCGAAATGTGATGCACAGAAATGAATTCCTTAAAGGAGACGACCTTGATGTTATTTTGTCATTGATTGACGAAGATTTACTGGACAAAAATCCAAAAAGTAATGCTGTAGACGTTTCTGAAGAAAAAAACGATTCATTGACATGTACTTTCTGCACAAAAATTTGCATCACAAAGAGAGGTTTGACCAGACACATAAATGTGAAACATACCTAGTGAAGTTGAAAAGAAAGATACTATCACATCTGAAATATCATCACGAAAAAAATCACCAGAAATGCTTTTACATCCTATACAATTCAAAAAATATCTGATCAACTGTGTGGAAAAGTTTAAGGGTAATATGTGCTACCCTGAGCATGTCAGATTGGAATTTCAAAATTACCAAGTTGGTACCATGGAAGAAGTTCTGCAAACATATTCACTGGTCCGTGACATCATCAAAGACTTCAATGGAAATGCTGAGAAATTCTACCCTAAATTTTATAAAGTTATATCAGAGGCAGAAAATCCTTTTCACAGACTAATTGCAGCTTGTTGATGGGATTTGAACTTTCAAACCATGTTTTAAGTCACCTAAGTGGATCTATGATAAAAGCTGATGTGGTGACGCCTTCTACACCTTCAGCATTTTATTTTCAAGGCGGTAGTTTTGGATCGTCAATTTTAATCGTTTTGAAGCAATTGGAGCATTTAGTTTTGCGGGAGTGGATTGTACCATTTCTCTGCGTTTCGTGGCTTTTTCACCTTTTTGGTGCAATCTGTGCTCAACAGACTTACAAATGCTACATTGGTTGTTGTTGTTATTGTTGTTGTCATCATATAAAACAAGACAATTTGATGGTCGGAAAAATACTGATTCGTAAAGTGTTGTGGGTGAAGATGTTGGTATGAAATTTTTTGGTATGCTATGTTTTTTCAAGGAAGATAAAGCAGACACCTCACTGCTTGAAACACCATGGCATTGATTGTATGAAGAAATAACTGCTATTAAATTGGAAAGTGTAATGTAACACATTGAGTTATAATATTTGTTGTAAATGCTATGATCTTGAGAAAGACACCAGTCAAAATATCATACTTTGAACTCCAGGTCATTAACAACAAATATTTCATGAATGGGTAAGAAAGGTTCTCCATCATTCTTGGAAATTTTTATGAATTCGGTATTGAACTCAACATGCCATTCTGGCAACTTCAGTGTTTTAATGCGTGCACTAAATTCCTCATAATTTTTGTAGAACTTATGGTGAATTTTGATGTTAGTAAGGGATGACTTTTGCATTTTTTCTCTTATTGCTATAGCAGATTCACGTGTTCTTGAAATGTTGCTGCAAATAAAAATGAACATCTGGCATAATATAGTAACAAAAACTATTCTATGATTAATGCAATTTGTCAAAACCTTGATCGTATGCTTTTCTGTGGCATATTTAGTGTAGGAATTGCTCCTGGCTTCAGCCTTTTCATGTTACTTTCAGCATCTGTAACAAACAAATAAGTAGAAATAAAAATATATATATATATACTTATGTAGTGTTTCTTGTTTGTTTATATATATAATGTTTTTGTAAATTATTTTGCTTGTACAGAAAACATTCCCAATATATGCCCAAAATGTGTTCAAAATAATTAAGAACATCTATTGTCAACTTACGAAAGATCATTGATTCTTCACAGAAATGTTTTTCACATATGTGCAAATTTTGCTTATCAATTTGATTTTTGAGGGATGCATCTACTTCACGATCCTTCTTGAATGTTTATCACTTTGCTCCTCCAGTTGGTGTTAAACTCATCTTTTCCTCGAGTAACTCGAAAAATCCCTATACCAGAGTTTCTACGTGACGTACTGCAACCAAAAATGGAGCAATTGGCTCCAGGCATATTGTTTTTTAGTTAAAAAAATATTGTCAAAAAAGAAAATTCAAACATTTCCAACTTTCGCGCTTTCATGCCGTGCATCACATTTGGGACTGGGTTATAGAAATACTAGGAACGCAAGTTTGCAATAGTAACGGCCGGTAAAACGGCCCTGATTCCAGACTATCTTTCTTTTTCCTATGACTACGATACATGTGACTAGAAAATACAACACAATTTCCCTAATATAAGTGGCCGGCCTCGTTTTCTGTTAGGCAAGGTTGTTGGAATATTTCTTTGATCTTTCTTAGCTTTAGCAATCTCTTTTTCGTATTTTTTACGAAATCCTCGAACAGTACCGCGTTGGCGTTCAAGCAGTGCAGTCGCGCTCTGGCTGGTTGTTGATGTAACTGAACGCAAGTATTAGTGGTAGTCAATCTTAAATGAACTACTCACCTATCATACCTATTACACTTTACTATAACACCTTCTTACGTACACAATGCCAAGACAAACCGATGTGCTCTTTGTAACTGAGCAAGCCATGAAAAATGAAATTGCATCACTCAAAAACTTCATAGATGAAATCGTCTGCAAGAAATCTGACGAACTCTTAAATCAGCTTGTCAAAGAAAATGAGAAACTAACATCAGAAGTAGAGTCCCTGAAAGAAGATCTCAGACTTCAGTCAGCTCGTATCATCAAATTGGAAAGAGAGAACTACAACACTCAACAATATGTAAGGAGAAACAATATTGAGGTTTGTGGTATTCCTGATGAAATTTCTCAAGATGATCTTGAAGGTAAAGTCATTCAAATTTGTGAAAAAATCGGTGTGAATATTGACCCTGATGACATTGAGGCCTGCCACAGGCTCAAGAAAGGCAAGAACTCTCAACCCAAGCGCACAATTGTCAGATTCAAAAGTAGGAAACAAGTAAACTTGATTCATAGTAGCAAGAAAAAGCTGAAGGATGATGCTGTAAAAGGTAGCCTCTCACAAATCCAAATCTACAACAGACTCTACGTCAATGATAACCTTTGTCCCTATTTTGGATTCCTGTGGGGAAAATGTAAAAAGTTGTATGAAAATAAGATGATTGCACGCTTTTGGACATATAACGGTGTGGTCAACATCTGCATTGACGAGAACGATACTCCTGAAAAAATTTTCCATTTACAAGACCTCCAATCTGTGTTTCCGGAATTTGATTTCTCACAGTAGCTCTTACTTATATATTATTTTGTGTTTGAAATACTTTACTATGATACACGTTTGTAACATGAGATACCTCCACCCATTTTTTTGCTTTCTTTTAATCCAAAATGGCGGCATGTGTTGATGCATGTGAAGAAGGTGTTCTTCTTGTGTTGTGAATCTGTGTAAATCTTTTTTATCTTTAAACTACCATCTACTAATGCCAAGTAAAAGCAAAGGTAAGAAACCTAAATATCCATGCTTTATCTGTGAGAAAAACATTAATAATGGCTCTAATGCAATCTTTTGTAATTCTTGTAATCATTGGGTTCATCCTAAGTGCAATCTCTTGACTTCAAGAGATTTTGATTCGCTTATTAAGTCCGATGAAAATGAGGACTGGTTTTGTCTCAAGTGCTGCTCTGAGATCTTTCCTTTTGGGAAAAGCTTTTCGTTTTTTGACTGTGATCAAAACAACTTCACACATTTGAATCCTGGAACTCATAAGCTTGTGAAAGCTTTTTCAAATATCGCAAACCTTGAACAGTTTACTGACATTGATGAGGATGAGACTCCCTATCTTAGCTATAACTGTAAATATTTTAACATTGATGAATTCAACTCAACTAATTTTAAACCTTCTGACCTCTCTTTTTTTCATCTTAATATTTCTTCTCTTTCTAAACATTTTGATAATTTTTGTACTCTTCTTGACTCCTTAAACTTTGATTTTAAGGTTATGGCAATTTCTGAGACTCGGATATTAAATACTTCAACTCTTAAAAACTTAGAAATCCCTGGGTATAAATTTTTTTCAAATCCAACCGAAGCTTCTGCAGGGGGTACTGGTTTATACATCTGTACTAGTCTCGTGTTCAAACCCCGCAAAGATCTTGCTGATTCGATATACATTCCAAGAAGTCTTGAATCTACTTTTGTGGAACTGTGTTTTGAGGGTCGGTCTAATGTTGTGGTTGGCTGTATCTACAACCATCCTCATCTTATCACACTTCAAGATTTTTTTTCAAAGTTAGAAAGTCTCTTAGAAAACGTAAATAGAGAAGGCAAACACATTGTTTTACTTGGAGACTTTAATTGTGATCTTTTGAAATCTGAATCAGATAATGATGTTTCACAGTTTCTTGATATTCTCTATTCTGGATTTATTTCTCCTTCTATCTATCTACCAACTAGAATCACAACTACAACGCAGACTCTCATTGATAATATATTTTTTTCCCCTCTTCCTAACCTGCCTACATTTAGTGGTAACTTAACCATTGGCATTTCAGATCATTTGCCACAATTTTTAATCATAGAAACTGATTTTCTTTCCAAAGTCAAGAAAAATTTTTACAAAGATTGGAAATCTTTTGACCAGGAGAATTTTGTACACGATTTTTTAGCCATTGATTGGAAATCTCGTCTAAAAATTTGCAAAAATAATCCTAGTGATTCTCTCACCACTCTGCTTGAAGGTATCAATGTTCTAGTGGATCAATATGTTCCTACAAAAAAGCTTACCAGGAAACAAATCAGGAGTAAGCCTTGGGTCACAGGAGGGATTAAAAATTCTATACGCCAACGTAATAAGCTTTTTAACTCTTTTGTTAAATGTAAAGACAATGAACGTAAAGCTGAACTTTATAACCAATATAAAATATATAGAAATAATATAGTTTCTCTTTTACGATCAAGTAAACTTAATTATTATAAAAAATATTTCTATAACAATACTAAGAACTCTAAAAAGATATGGAATGGCATAAAAGATATAATTAATATTCGTAACAAAAGTGCCTCGACTAACTTAACTCTAAATATCAATGGTAATGAAACATCTGATCCTAATTTAGTTTCTAATCATTTTAATGAATTTTTTTCAAGTATTGCCAAAGACATTAGAAACAAAATCCCAAACGCTATTCGTTCCCATCGCCATTTTTTAAAAAATAGTCCTCATAAGTCTTTTTTCTTCAAGCCAGTGAATTCTAATGAAATAATTAAGCTGATTAATTCCCTAGACTTATCTAAATCCGTAGGACCTAACAGCATTCCAACTAAAATTCTCAAGCTTCTTTGTAACGATATTTCTCCCATCTTAACAAAGATTTTTAATCTCTCCTTTGAAACTGGTTTATTCTTGACTCCGCTTAAAATCGCCAAAGTTATTCCTGTCTACAAAAACAAAGGTTCTCAATTTGATGCGACCAATTATCGTCCTATCTCTCTACTCTCAAATATTGACAAAATATTTGAGAAACTTGTTCATTCACGACTTGTATCTTTTTTTGATGCGAACAATCTAATTTTTAAAAATCAATTTGGCTTTAGAGCCAAGCACTCCACTGTGCACGCCCTTGTTAATCTTACAGAGCAAATACGATCCGCTCTTGATCTTGGTAAGCTAAGTTGTGGGATATTTATTGATCTACAAAAAGCATTTGATACTGTGGACCATGAAATTCTTCTGGCAAAACTTAATTTTTATGGAGTTAGGGGTATCACTAATCAATGGTTTCGTTCGTACCTTATTGGTAGGAAGCAGTTTGTTTCTATTCTTGATAATGTCTCATCTTCTCTAGATGTTGAATATGGTGTACCACAAGGCTCTGTCCTTGGTCCGCTTCTTTTTCTAATTTATATTAATGATATCCCTAATGCCTTTGAATTTGGCAAATCCTGTCTTTTTGCAGATGATACTAGTGTTTTATACTCTGATCAGAGTCCTGTGATCTTAGAAAATCAAATCAATCATGATTTGGTTAAGTTGGTAGATTGGCTGAATGCAAACAAAATTGCATTGAATGTAGCAAAGACCGAAGCCCTTCTCTTTAAGAATCCTAGAAAAACAGTCGATCATGACATTAGATTGGTGTCATCAATGACACTGAACTTAAATTTAAATCACATGCTAGATATCTTGGAGTGATTGTTGATGACTCGCTTTCTTTTTCTTTTCATTTAACCAATGTTAGTGCTAAACTTGGTCAAGCTAATGGAATCATCAGCCTTCTCAGACATTACCTTCCTCCTAGTATTCTTACTTCAATCTACTATGCTCTTTTTAATTCACATCTAAGTTATGCTGCTCTTGTATGGGGCCAATCTCCTTCTGTCTCTTCAAGAATCCTTCTCCTTCAAAAGAAATGCATCCGACTTATTACTCATTCTCATTTTCTTGCTCACACTAAACCTCTGTTTAAAGCCTCTAAAATTCTTGAGTTTAAAGATATTGTTTTTTTTCAGACTCTAAATCTTGTACATCAAAGTCTTAACAAAACTTCTCCCTCAAGTATTCAAGAAACTCTCGGTCTTAGTTTCCTTAGTGATTCTCAGCGAACCAGGGGTCGTTCCATTGGAATTCTAGTAAGACCTTTAGTCAAAACTACTTCGTATGGTTTGCAGTCAATTCGTTATCGTTCAATTCTCAATTGGAATGGTCTTCAATTGCAGCATCGTGACACAAACCTTTCCATGCTTGGTTATGGGAAATTTAAATCACTTGTTAAATCATCACTATTAAGCCATTACTAAGATTTTTCTTACCTGATCATATACACATTACTGGCATTATTTTAATTTTATTTTAATTTTTTTTTTTATTATTTATTTGTTTATTTATTTATTTATTTATTTTTTCGAAACTTTTGTTGTTGTATTTTACATATATACTCAGGTGGCTACCTCTTTAGATTAGTCTCGACTATATGGGGTAGTCTCCTGGCCTCTTATTCTTTTGAAACTTTGTAATTTGTCAGACACGTAATCTTTGGCAAATAAATTGAAATTGATTGATTGATTGAGTACTTTCATTGACGTTTTTAAAATCTATATATTAATAGCCGATTCTCCGTCTGTTTGTTTGTTTGTAAGTCACGCAAAATGGTAGATTGAGTTATGAGCAAAATTATTTCTTTTTTTGTGAGCGACGTGAGTTCGAAACAAATACATTGCAACCCCAATCGAACGTGACTTTTTTTGCTGGTGAACCAATAGAGATAACGTTTTGTTTTAATTATTATTGTTAGCTTTATATTCCAAGGACTACGTTGACTACGTTAGCTTTGAAAACAATACATCAACTAAATACAAAGAAACTAACTGATTAAAAAGTTTGGACAAAAAGCAGCAGTGGCAGAACGTGGCAGCATGTTTGCCAGTGTATCCTAACGTATCCTTGCCTGACTGTCTGAGACAGGAAAACTTTTTTTTCGAGCAATCAAAATGTTTAAAAAAAAAGAGTATCATGAAACAAAATATTTTTTTGCTTTTCTTTTAATAATTTAATTACTTTTTTTTTTATTGTTATGCCCTTCAGATCGAACGTTTTTTTATTCACTTTATTCACGTGCCTTTTTTCTCTCCTCCCGTGTGATCTTTTTAAGAAGAGAAACCATTCCCCCCTTACGTTTGATAGCACCCATGTTAGAGCGCATAACTTTTTTTTAAAACAAAAGCTAATAAAAAGTTGAAGTTTTCTCTCTCTACATTTTGAGTGTATTGTTACACTGATAAAAGATTGGTTTTATCAGAGGTTGTGACTTCGAATATGCTTCTGGTTGAACACAAGTTGTACGAGCCGTTTATAAGGAAATTTGACGTTTATTGATACAGTGATACAGAGCATGTGAACATCGGCGGCGAGCGACGCCGCCTTGGCGGCTATCTATATATTAATAGCCGATTCTCTGTCTGTCTGTTTGTTTGTTTGTAAGTCACGCAAAATGGTAGATTGAGTTGTGAGCAAAATTATTTCTTTTTTTGTGTGCGACGTGAGTTCGAAACAAATAAATTGCAACCCCAATCGAACGTGACTTTTTTTGGCTGGTGAACCAATAGAGATAACGTTTTGTTTTTATTATTATTGTTAGTTTTATATTCCAAGGACCACCGTTGACTTGCCTTTGAAAACAATACATCAACTAAATACAAAGAAACTAAATGATAAAACATTTTGGACAAAAAGCAGCAGTGGCAGAACGTGGCAGCATGTTCGGTTTGCCAGTGTATCCTAACGCTTTCGTGACTGTCTGAGACGGGTGAACTTTTTTTCGAGCAATCAAAATATTTAAAAACCGATAAAAAAAGAGAATCATGAAACAAAATATTTTTTTTGCTTTTGTCATAATAGTTGTCTTAATTTCTTTTAATCGATTTCTTTTAATCTATTTTAATCTGATCGAACGTTTTCTATTCAATTCATTCATTTAGCACGTGCATTTTTTTCTCCTCCCGTGTGATCTTTTTAAGAAGAAAAGCCATTTTTTCACCTACTTCTGATAGCACCCATGTTAGAGCGCGTAAAACAAAAGCTAATAATAAGTTGAAAAGTTTTTTCTCTCTGCGTTTTGAGTGTATTGTTAAACTGATATTTGATTGGTTTAAAATCGTAAATAAAAACCACGTGAAGTTCACGTTCGGAATGCATTGTGTAAAGCAAAAAAGTTTACTAACATTTTAAATGCGACCGCGACAATGAACGGCTGAGTTAAGAACATGCAAGATTTGAAACACCAGGAACGTATTTCTCTTCACGTGCAAACGAGCTTTATTAGACGATAAAGCCAGCAGCAAAGGAAGTCTTATCGCTGGTTTAAAGTGCAATAATTTGGAGCAGGTGGTGATACAACGCATGCTGAACATGGGCGGCGAGCGACGCCGCCTTGGCGGCTATCTATATATTAATAGCCGATTCTCTGTCTGTTTGTTTGTTTGTTTGTTTGTAAGTCACGCAAAATGGTAGATTGAGTTGTGAGCGAAATTATTTCTTTTTTTGTGTGCGACGTGAGTTCGAAATAAATACATTGCAATCCCAATCGCACGTGACTTTTTTTGGCTGGTGAACCAATAGAGATAAAGTTTTGTTTTTATTATTATTATTAGTTTTATATTCCAAAAACTACGTTGACTACGTTGGCTTTGAAATCAATACATCAACTAAATCAAAGAAACTAACTGATTAAACATTTTGGACAAAAAGCAGCAGTGGCAGAACGTGGCAGCATGTGCGGTTTGCCAGTGTATCCCAACGCTTTCCTGACTGTCTGAGACGAGTGAACTTTTTTTCGAACAATCAAAATGTTTAAAAACCGATAGGTAAAAAAAAGAGAATCATGAAACAAAATATTTTTGTTTTTGCTTTTGTCTTAATTTCTTTTAATCGATTTCTTTTAATCTATTTTAATCTGATCGAACGTTTTTTATTCACTTCATTCATTTAGCACGTGCATATTTTTCTCCTCCCGTGTGATCTTTTTAAGAAGAGAAACCATTTTTTCACCTACTTCTGACAGCACCCATGTTAGAGAGCGTAAACAAAAGCTAATAATAAGTTGAAAAGTTTTTTCTCTCTGCGTTTTGAGTGTATTGTTAAACTGATATTTGATTGGTTTAAAATCGTTAAAGAAAAACCACGTGAAGTTCACGTTCGGAATGCATTGTGTAAAGCAAGAAAGTCTACTGACATTTGAAATGCGACCGCGACAATGAACGGCTAAGTTAAGAACATGCAAGATTTGAAACACCAGGCAGGAACGTATTTCTCTTCACATGCAAACGAGCTTTCTTAAGCGATAAAGCCAGCAGCAAAAGAAGTCTTATCGCTGGTTTTAAGTGCAATAATTTGGACCAGGTGGTGATACAACGCAGGCTGAACATGGGCGGCAAGCGACGCCGCCTTGGCGGCTAGTCTTTCTTAAACTTTCGTAGGGTAGCAACTGGCCCATTCTGACTAGCATACTTCCCAATTCTGAACCTATCTTTATCGGAATACTGTTTGTACTTCCCTCTCTCGTTGCCGTTTTTATTTTGATGGCTGACTTCTTCAATCTGGTCCTAGACCTAACATTGGCGCACCTAAAATTAATAAAATGTATTCAATATCCCACAAAACACAACAAAAACAATCATCAAATATGAATACGAAAACTTTAAGTATTCAAATTGCCTTCCATGTTCTTGACCCTTTTGTCGGCTGAAAGGTGTGTAATATTATATATACTAGCCGCCAAGGCGGCGTCGCTCGCCGTCAATGTGCACCTGCTCTGTGTCACTGTATCAATAAACGTCAAATTTCCTTATAAACGGCTCATACAACTTGTGTTCAACCAGAAGCAGATTCGAAGTCACAATCTCTGGTAAAACCAATCTTTTATCAGTGAAACAATACGCTCAAAACGTATAGAGAGAAAATTTCAACTGTTTATAGACGAGTTTCCCATGTTAATTACACTTTTATACCTTGTACATACTAAAAATCAAATACAATGTTTGAACATAGATAGGCAGTGCTAATGTGTATTGAAACTTTCTAATGTCGATTGTCTTTAAGGGGACTCCAGAGAACCAAATTAAGTGGCAACATTTTGAAGTGTACAAAGAGATTTTTATTTCCTGTGAGGCTGCGTGCGCATGCTCACAGGAAAGTGACTTGATTAATGATATTCTATGTTGCAATATACCGTAATTATCGAGCAAAGAACACTGGGGTTTATAGACATTACGTCAGTAAGAAACTCCTATATTAACTTATGTTTTAAAAAAAGTTACGCGCTCTAACATGGGTGCTATCAAACGTAAGGGGGAAATGGTTTCTCTTCTTAAAAAGTTCACACTGAGGAGAGAAAGAAGGCACGTGCTAAATGAATAAATCAAATAAAAAACGTCCGATCGGAACGCTTAAAAGATGATTGATCAAAAAAATGTTCACCCGTCTCAGACAGTCAGGCAAGAGTCAGTGGCATAAACCGAACATATGCTGCCACGTTCTAACACTGCTGCTTTTTGTCCAAAATGTTTAATCAGTTTCTTTGTATTTAGTTGATGTACTGTTTTCAAAGCCAAGTCAACGTGGAATATAAAACTAACAATGATGATAAAAACAAAACGTTATTCCTATTACTTCATCAGCCAAAAAAAAGTCACGTTCGATTGGGTTGCAATGTATTTGCTTCGAACTCACATCACATACAAAAAAAGAAATAATTTTGCTCACAACTTCATCTACCATTTTGCGTGACTTACAAACAAACAAACAAACAAACAGAGAATCGGCTATTAATATATAGATGTTTGTGTGCATTTTATCTTCACAGAAATACGAAGTTTGAGCTTCTTCGTTTGTGTATACCTTAAGGGAAGAAATTTTTGCGGGAAGAAATTTTTGCGGAAGAAATTTTCGCGGAATTTAATTTCGCGGATTTTCGCCCAATCCGCAAAATTAAATTCCGCGAAACACATCAAATTGGCTCATCCGCGAAATTAAATTCCGCGAAATTTGATTTTTTTTGATTTTTTTTTCACTGTCATAGGCTTGATTTGGTAAGTTTTTTGGCTTAAAAAGCCTAAGGAAGTTCAAAAAATGAAGAAAAAACGTACTGTATAGCGGGTGTTCTACTTCACCGGGGCCCCAATTAACAAGAGTATACTGTATTAAAAATAAATGACACATTACTTTTCTATACAATGCGATTATATTTTCTCAAATCTAAAATGTTTACAGATTGAAATGTTTATACTATTAATAGTATATGTTAATCTAAGTTAATAACATCTGGTTCTTCGGGGACATACTTTTCTTTCGCTGGCCGAGGGGATTTAGAAAAGAACCTGCGAATATCTCTAACATGTGCAGCTTCTGATACCTCCGATTTGCTTGTGGAACATTCTTTAGGTCTTTGTTTTCTTTTTCTATTCTCTTGATTCACTGGGAGTGGCAACGAAATGGTGTGATGCAAAAATGAACCTACCACTGCAGTTTAGTCGGGTTCCGTGTAATGGGCATCAATCATATCTTTTTAAAGTTTAATGATTTCTTTATTCTTCAGAGTTAAAGACATGAAAATTGTAACCAAACAAGGTATTTCTAAGCCTCCTTGTATCAAAGGAGATCTTCTATAGCTGGTTGATGTTAGCCGTGCAATAATCTTTGCACCTCGCAACAATAAAAACTTTGTTGGGCGGGAAATCTCCATAGGCAAATGTCCAACTGTTCGAGAATTGCTTCCTCTTGAACATATTTTAATGGCAAAATAATCATAAGGATTATCAGCCTCATGAGCGCAATCGAGCTCTTCGTTTTCGATAGGTTCCCAATATTTTTTGAAATAGTGGTAGCCACGAACTGCTGAGTTGAATTCAAAAATCTTTGCAGTCATCTTTTGTTGATTACTGTACTGTCTGGATTTTTATAAAGAAAGACTTAATTTCTATTAAAAAAACGTGTCAAAAACGTTCGATTGTTCGTTCGAACTCTCCTTCTGGGTGTTTTTTCGCTAACTACTGTTTTTTAATTAGTCTTTTTTTATTGGAGAACAATTTTTTTTCTTTGAGAAATTGAAATGTGATATCATTCTTTCTTTCTCCGTGTGGCTTTTGAGTGAAAGTAAAGAAAAATGGCAACAAATTCTGAAAAAGGTAAATAAATCTTATTACATACCAGAAATTGATTATTTTTTGTTCCAAGTGCAAGTTTTGTCAATTACTTAAAATGAATATCGTATGGCTATGTCTAGAGAAAAAGACAACAAAAGGAAAATCATTTGTTTTTTAACATTACCTTTAGAACCTCCCTCGTTCCCGAAACAAAGAGAGAGCGGTCTTGGTGTGGTGGAATACGTAGCAGTAACTAAATCTATCAGCAAGGCAAACCAGCGGAGAGGCCGGTATAACAAATTTAGTGATGAAGACCGTTGTGAAATAGCAAAGTATGCGGCTCTTCATGGTCCTGCAGCAGCTGTAAGGAAATTCAAGCCAAAATTTCCCAACTTGAACGAAAGCACAACGAGAACATTTGGAGATCAATATCAAAAGGCTTTAAAGTGTAAAAAAAGCATTTCGCCAGTAAAAAAAAACTCTCTATATCGACACGTGGCCGGCCATTATTGTTGGGTAAAGTCATTGATGAAAAGGTGAAAAACTTTTTACTAGCCTTGCGGCAAAAAGGTGGCATCGTCAACACTGTAGTTGCATTAGCAGCAGCCAAAGCTCTTATCGCAAATAGTGACGAAGAACATTTGAAACTGATCGATTTAGACGTGTCATCATGGCCAAAAAGTCTGTTCCAACGAATGGGGTTTAAAAAAAGAGCGGCAACTACCAGGAGACCCGAGATCACGGAAGGAGCTCGTAAGGAAGCCGGATTGATATTCCATTACGAGATCGTTGCTAAGATCGAGAAGCATAAAATACCCGACTCACTAGTGATGAACATCGATCAAACACCTTCAAAGCTAGCACCTGCTTCTAGACACACCCTAGCCGAAAAAAATTCCAAACACGTTAGTATTGCAGGTTCATCGTACAAGCAAGCCATAACAGCCACATTTGGCATAACTATGTCAAATGACTTCCTTCCCATGCAACTGATTTATGGTGGCAAGACGCAACAGAGCTTCCTGAAATTCATATTTCCCGATTCGTTTAGTCTCAGTGCTAATCCAAAGCACTTCAGCAACACCGACGAGTCATTGAAATTACTCGATGATATAATCATACCGTACGTCAAACGTGAAAGAGCCAATCTTGGGCTCAGGGAAAACCAATACGCTCTGTTGGTGTTAGATGTCTTCAAAGGCCAAATGACCGAACCTGTTATAAAAAAGATGAATGATAACCATATTCTTTTTGTCAGGGTTCCTGCTAACATGACAAACATTTTCCAACCTTTAGACTTAACAGTGAATGGTTCATTCAAGGCTTTCATGAAGAGTAAATTTACCGAATGGTACAGTAAGGAAATCGCAAAACAACTGCAAAAGAAAATTCCAATGGAAGATATCGAAGTGAAATTAAAGGTGTCTGTTTTAAAGCCCCTCCATGCAAGTTGGCTTGTTGAAGCGTATAATCACCTAACATCCGCATCTGGCAGAGACATCATTGCAAATGGTTGGAAATCTGCCGGGATATCGAAAGCAGTATCTGATGGTCTAAATGGTATGGAAGACCTCGACCCTTTTCATCTAATCGATCCGCTTTTAGAGGAATCAAACGAGTCGATTGATCCATCGAATGATAATTTAGATGTTCAAAACGCTGAATACTTTGCGACGCACTACAATGACAGCTCGAGTGATGAAGATGAAGATGAAACTGGTGAAAGTGTACGAAACATTTTTGATTTGTTGGAAGATGATGAAATTTAATGTTAATATCTTATTGTTAAACGTTGTTACGTTATGTCAATGCTTAGCTTGAAAGAAATATTTAAACCGATATATTTACTCTATTGATTTTTTTTCCTGAAAATGGCATATCCGCGAAATTAAATTCCGCGAAATTCGCCCATTTTGACCCTCTCATCCGCGAAATTAAATTCCGCGAAAATTTCTTCCCTTAAGGTATTTTTATCTTCACAGAAACTTTGAGCTTCTTCGTTCTATTAACTCTTAAACCCTTCCAAGGAAAAGAAATGTGACTCAAAACACAAAAGATGGAGTGTTATTTTCGATGCCGAACCAGAGTTTTGATTGAATGGATTATAGAAATTATGACGTCAAAAGATGTAAAAGGAAGAAAACTTTTGCAATGCGAAGGGTTCTTAATTGTAATGTTTCAAAACATACAGTCTTGTGTTGCATTTAGTATAGTGAGTTATAATGAGTAAAGAAAAAATTCTCAAGTTCACAGCAGCGATTTGTGGTTATCATTACTATAAACGCTATTGGCAGCTTAAAGAAGCTGAAAAATTGGACTGCTTGCACGAGGTGGACAATCCATTCGATGTATTTGCAATTAAAACAGTAAATTCAGATAAAAATATTACAGGTCACTTGCCACGTGAAATATCACGAGTCACAAAGTGGTTTATGCAGAACTAACATCAACAAATTATCGTCGATCACCATTCATGCAAGGGGGTTTAGAAATGCAATGCAAAATTACCGTTGAGCTTCATGCCACTGTAAAGAACCATATGCTCCTTGATCGCTATAAGCAACTTGTAAATGAACTATATTGTGAGCCTAAAGGCGAAGTCATCATGGGGTCGTTTTTGGTAAACACTCAGTTACCACCTAGTTAGTTATTACCATTACCTGGACTGCCGTCATCTTCTCAACCAAAGAAAAAGAAAGCCAGAAAAGATGATGATAAAGTTGTTGATATTCGGTAATTCTTGGTGGCAAAAGAAAAGGTTTCAAATAAGCAAGAGAAGGAGAAAAATGATATCCTGGAAATTTCAGATTCGGATTCGGACTAAACTAGAGTTAACTTTATATATATGCTCTTTTCGGTTATAAAAAAAGAATATTTTCGTTAAAAATATACGTTGTATTCCTTTTTTGAATCTCCACTCCTAACGGAACTTCGAGGGTTAAAATCAATTTTAAATGGGAAAATTGAAATATCAATTAAAGAAATCTTCGCGGAATTAATTTTCGCAGTTAGAAAAAAGACATTACACGAAGTATTGATGTGTCTGACATCATCAATGTCAGCCTCAGTCTTCCTTTGCAGCCTCAGAGTGACTGATTCTGTAAGGGAAAGACCCTTTTGGGTAACAACAAGGGAAACAATAAAATCAAAGGACTTCAGGGCATGCAGTAAGGGTCAAGCCTTAGACTGAGTGAAGAAATTGACCACTTTTCCCTTTATTGAAATGCATTTCTTCCAAATAATTGGAAAAGAAAGTCACTTACTGGATCATGTCAAAAGCCTTTTGAGATGAGATAAGGAACATGACTTAGCAACACATAAATTAAGTATATGGTTTTTGCAATAGACATAAACAGCGTTTTTATTAATTTTGGTTATTCTAGTTGCAGCACCACTATTTTTTCCAGCAATAGCTCTATTCCCAACCTATCCTTGATCATCAGCTAATGCTTTCAGAACTGTTTTAGACAGAGCTTCACCTGTTAAGCCTTCTTCACATGGAAGGAAACGAAGAAAATCTTTATTTATGTCACAATTCTTGTCCAAGTACTGGAAACACAAGGACATTTGTTCTTGGGTAGAACAATCTGATGCTTCACCAGCAATTGTGCTGTAAAATTCACAGGCTCTGACTTTGCCAAATATCTGATCTGAAATTACATTGCCACAACAGTTGAGTAACGCATTCACAGAGGTCTTACATATATAAGAAGCATTTTGTATGCTTTCCAAGATGGTTCTTGAGAACAATGTCTTCAGCACGAATACAAAAAATGATGATTTCCAACACCTACTTGTGCATAACTGCCAACCTCAGGAGGAAACTGGGAATCATCTTTATGACATCAAAATCATGACACAATGGCCATAAAGGAGTTAAAAATTTGCGAGAAATGATAATGTATTCCAGATACAGAACTTTCATGTTTTCTGAAATATTGAACGGCACTAGGCAATGTCAAAAGGGTTCTTTTCGCACCTGTGTTGGGTGATGGAATCTGCCATCGGAAAAGAACAATAAAGGCAGTGTGCACTATCAATACTGACTGAATAGCGAAGCCATGGTAAATTCTTTAGCCACTGTAAAACAAATTTTCTACCATAGAACAATCCTTCGTGACCATGCTATCTGAAATGTTGGAAGTACAGAAATTATGGCAGGAAAAAAGCAGACATAATTTGAATCGAAGCATAGATTAATGACAGGATTGAAGTAATTAGCAGTACAATGCATCAGAATCTGAATACAGATGAGGTCTCTAAGAAAATTGGCAAATCTAATAAGGTACTGCCTAAAATCGCATTTAGTAGGAATTTGTGCAATAAAAGTTAAAACTGTCCTGACGCAAAAAATTTATACACTATAAAAGCAGAGCCCATAATCTGTCAGGGCATGATTAGCACTGGAGTATGCTTTGCCTAACATTAAACCTGTAGTCCGGAAAGAATATATGTAAGCTTAAAAATTGATGGGCAGGGAGGATAAAAGAAGGACTAGACAAACGAAAATATTAACATATATTAGTCAGGGCGCTGGCACCCAAAAATTTTAAATAACTTTCCGGAGGATTTAAAACTATGAAAATCGGAAACTACGATCATAATAGATTTTAAAAATCTTTACTGGCCTATCTGAAATTTCTTCTGATGACCATTACGGTTGAAATTATGATGTCATAAGAGTATTACCGCCCAAAAGTACCAAATAATCATCCAAATAATTCAAAAACCGGAAAATAAGATCAGAATTGATGCTTAAAATTTCTGAACTTGTTTGAGCCCTATTATAATCATTAACAATCTCATTATGACGTCACATGGGCGTAAAATACAATTTACAAAACACAAAAATACAAAGTCAAAAACTGTCTTCGTTGCATTCATCGTCATTGTTGGAGGAGAGCTCTGACTCACTGTACGAAGAGGCAGAGGAATATTCGTTGTTGGTATCCCTGTTTTCATAAAATCTGAACAGCCACATAGGTCGGAGCATGGCAGGCCATGTGATCTACAAATGCATGTGTTCACTTTGATTTGTTACACTGACATCATCAGGTGCAGGTTTCTGCAACATCCATTGAATTTTTAAAATCTCGTTCTCTATCATCCAGCCATGACTATGGGCACTTGGTATTCGAGGGAACTGCTCAAGTGGCTTCTTAACAACGGCTGTAGCATAGGAAACTCTATTGCAATGACAAAGGAGTGAATCACGGGTGGGTGGTAGTTGTTGTGGTTCGGGGGTTTTCTTTGAGTTGCAGAACTTCTTGTACCTGGCTTCGTCCACATTACAAGCAATTGTACCATAGAGTTTACACACAAAGGATTCAATTGACAGGAATAGATTTGCTTCTAATAAGAAATGATTACCCAATTCTACAAAATTTGCTTGGAATTCCGATGATCGTCTTAATAGGGTAAGCGCTTTCGCCTTGCCAATGCTATAAAATGCACTGGTGTAGTCGTTTCCAGTAAAGCAATGTAAAGAGGGCAGAGCCCGACAAAGATCACTTCCAAGTTCTACTGCAATATGTGAAATGTTCAGGATGCGCTTTTAATTTCCCACATTGATTTCGACGAACATTCTAAGATTTATTTTATCCTCAAAATATAGTGCGTAGATGGGAATATCTGAATCAACAGTAACGATACAAACTTACGATAAACCAGCAACATTAGCATGTTGTGCACACAAAAATACTTTTGTGTCAGCTTCCTCCTGAGAATTTTCCAGATCTTCTGATTCTGTACAGTTCACAACACCATCATGTACTGTTAGTTTAAAAAAGGTTTTTCCCACGTTTACAAATAAGTTGCTGAGTGGAGAAAAATTATAAACAAATCGAGTTTGATCTGACCAATCTTGCAATAAGAATTGTACCAATTCTGTTTTGTTGGCATCATTCCTCATGAACTTAGACCATTGTTTTGGAATCAACTGGTCACGTCCTTTAATCCGCACCCTCAAACTCCCAAAAGCCGCCCTTCTTGCCCTTTCATAGGATTTGATGGAACCATTGTCATAACAATCTGTGACAAAGTAAACTGGAGCATTTTTTCATGATCCTCTTAAGTACGAATTCGGAAACGTCACCAAAGTTTGTCAAGTTGATGCCAGCCAATTGTTGTAAATATCCAGGCATCAATAGAAGGATCATTGTTACCATCAGTCACAATCAATTTTTCAACTGCACCTAATGAAAGAATCAAATTTCAATAATCAATCAGGGGATAAGGATATTCTGTAAATAAAAGAAACAAAACCGTGGAAGTAAAAGAAAATTGTGCATCAAAAGTTTTATTATTATTACCTAAAAGTTTTGACTTTACTGTTTTGACAATACTTCCATCTGGCAATCCGATTCACCATGGAATAGGACGTCAATGCGTCTTCCAAAGGTACTTCTTTCCGCTGCAATGGCAACATTCTTCTCTTTTCCTTTCATAACCTTTGTTACTTTCATACTTTAAAATGTTTTCAGATTCATTCGTTTGAGTGGATTGTAAAATGAAATGTGTGATGTTTCAAGGCGATCTTTGCGAAATGCAGAAAAAGCGTTCTTGCCTAGTGATTCAGCATTCAGCAAATCGTAACAAACATTTGTAGATGCCTCCAGCCCCGAACAAAGATGTACCAATGATTCCCTGTATTCAAATGGATTTCCCCAACTTTGGAACATGCTGAGACATCTCTCCCTCAAATTTCGACAATATGGTATACATAATACCTCTTGGGTCTTTAGTTTCTTCAAATATTTCAATGTACTTGGTAAGAATTTCCCTCGAGTCAACTACTTGGTTGTTATCAATTACCATTTCGTGGACAAGAGATAGCAATAGCTCCATACGCTCATCATATTTACAAGGTTGGCTTTGTGGTCTCGTATTCATTGCAATATTGTTTTCCCAACTCAATCCGGCAAGATCAGCTGCAAGATGAGGGGGATCTTGTTTTGAATGTGTTGCCTTCTTTAATCTATTTGCTCCATCCTCTGTCTCACATTTTACCAGCCTTTCGTAGCCATTACCTGACGGATGCGTTTTATTGGCATGACATTACAGCACTCCACCCTTGCAAGTACTTGACCTTAAAAAGAAAGTAGAAGCTCAAGTTAAGAAACTAGATAGAATCTGTAAATCTCTTATAAGCAAAAAAGAAAGAGGGCTAACGTACCTTCTGAATCTTTACTCCCTATAGATTTCTTCCTCTTGTTAGATGGTCCAGGATATCCCACTTCTGCATCATTACTTGGAAATACTTCTTCGACTTGGTGTTCTCTTTGGATTCTGATTAACTTTTTTTGTGGTGTAACAATCATAACACTTTTGGTGAAACCGTAACGAACTTGTATCGCTATTCTCCAGTATGGCAATCACTTGCGTATCGTTTCTAATATCACTAAAATTTGAATAAATCATCAGTAGATTGAAATCGGATTGTAGTTTCAAAATAAGGTGGAGAGAGAGTGAGAAAGTACGTACCTTGCATTTTTTACCTGGTTTAAAGAATTTTCCGTAAATGATCGTAAGTTCTTCTCTTTATCATAGAGTTTGATGTGCAATAAGCATGTAAAAGAGTCCGTCATTACAATAAAAAGTATAACACAAAAATATATATATATAAAATGTAAAAATATATAAGAAAGTATAAAAATATAACAAGCTAATCTAGTCGACTTGGTCTTGTCACATGTTGCATGGTTTTTGGAGTTTCCCATGTGAATGTTTTTTTAAATTTTTAAAATAGAATGTTTAAAAATAGAATGTTTATTTAACGGGGGTAATTATGATTAAACATTTGAGAACTATCCCATTGAAATATGATAAAAATGAACAATAGTTAAGAAATCTGTATGAAATTATTATTATTTTGTTCTTTGATTAGAGACAAATTTCTTAAATATTCTTTGTGCACCACACAATAGGAGTGTATTCACAAACCTTTTCCCCCTGAATCTAAATTTGCTTGAAAATGATTGACATTACTCTCGTGCGATGAACTATAAACATGGCGGATAATTAAAATGAAAAGTTTGTTGAGATTATCAAGCATTATTTCGGAATTTCTTCAACCCAGAAGAAAAATTGACGTGGCCAGTAAATATTTTTAGTTTTCGTTATTGATTTGAACAAGTTCTACACAACTTTTAAATCCTCCCTCAAGATTGCAAATACTCGTTGATTTTTAAGGACATCAGCGCCCTGACTATATGAAACTGACGTAGAGAATAAGGTCTTCCAAAAGATTTTATGTTGGTTGAGGATTCAAACTTGTTCCTCCAATAATTGGATGCGTACATTTGTTTCTCTTTTTCTTGTACTTTTTACATTGTAATGAAGTTTTTGGTAATGATTCGGCTTGTGCTTCGTTTAGAAACTTATATTTTAAGTTAAGCTGTTTTCGTATTTCTGTGTTCATCCATGGTTGACTCTGACTACAAATTTTGACTTTGCATGGTACAAGATGGTATGAAAGTGTTGTTTTATATAGTGTTTCCCAACACCAATGAGTGTCATCAATATCATCGAAAATTGAACAAGGTACATTTGAGAAATCCTTCATCATAGCATCTTCATTTAGACATTTAGATACTGTAACAAATTTTGTGTTCCTTCTGGGTTTATAAAGGTTCAAATTACTATAGACTAGACCGTGGTCAGAAATGGCTGGTTCATATGTATTAGTATGAACAATAAGCTGTGAGAAGGACTTTGTAGAGATGATTAAGTCAATAATAGTTCTTGATGAGTTTGTTACACGAGTTGGTGATTTGATCAGGTTGAATAAACCATGTTCATATAGCAACTGTTTAAATAATCATATGTCAGCTGTACTCTCCTTATGCAGATCATAGTTGAAGTCTCCAGTACGAATGAAGTTTCTCCGTTTCATAGATAACTGTTCAATCACTTTGAGGAGATTAGCTAGAAAGGACTTATTGTTTGGAGGGCTGTATATGCATCCGAGTAGAAATCTAACATTTTATACTGATACTTCAATCCAGGTTGATTCAATACAAGTTGCTTCAGGGATATTAACTTCAAACTAGCCGCCAAGGCGGAGTCGCTCGCCGCCCATGTGCAGTATGCGTTGTGTCACCTCCCAATGAGTTCACGAATATTGGAATCCAGGAATTGACAATGGAAAGTGTTACCATCGTGTAGAGCTCGAAAAGAGTTCACGAAAAATAGAATTAACAAATTGACAATGGAAAGTAGAGCTCGAAATTCTGAGCAAGAAAATGCCCATGTTCAGCCTGCCTTGAGTTCATGAAAAATAAAATTAAGTAATTGGCAATAATAAGTGTGCCCATGTTGTAGAGCTCGAAAAACTGATCAAAAAAATGTATGGGATCGTTCCGCGACGATCAACCATTACAGAAATATCATCGTTCGAAGATTTTGATGACGTCGCTCGCCGCCCATGTTCAGGACGCCTCCCCCAAAAGAGTTCACAAAAAATATAATGGCATGGAAAGAGGGGAATCAAGAAAAGAACCGAAGAAGATTTATAATTCAACATTTATAATTCAACAAACATGAAACATAAAACAACATGAAACAAAAATACAAAACATAAAAAACACAAACACAAACATTTAGTATGGCCGCGGCCTGTGGCTATTGCGGTTCTGCCCCCGGCCTCTACTGCGGGTTTGGTCTGGAGGGAGAAAAACCCCTCCATGCCGCACCCACGAACCGAGGGCGGCATCGGTGGTTGGCCCTCCTCGGGCCAGCTGTTCCCGCAAGAACCTGGTATATACTGCAACTATAATAAGAAATTATCTTTTGTTAATGATTGAAGAATGATAATGATAAGAAGGTTATTTGAATTCTTACTGATTTGCGGGTCCGGCTCCCGGCCATCGTCAATTTGTAAATTTTCTAAATTATGGAATGAATTAGAAATGAAATATCTTCACATTAAAACCAATTATAAAAAATAGGAAACGACTATAACAGCTACTTACGAAGCAGCCGCTCCATATCTAAAAATAAAAAAAAAATTAATAAGCAACAACCAAAAAAGTATATTTTTTAGAGAACCATAGAAATATTTTGCGAAAGGGAATGGACATACCTATATTATTGTTATTATTCAAATTTCGAACTGAAAAGAAAAACAAAGATTTAATGAAGCATTTTATAGAATTGAAATCAGTATTCATAAAACAAAATGAAATTATCATAGGTACTTACATAACGTCGCAACTGCTGCTTGGACATTATTGTCCTGGAGATTATTATTTGCCATCTGAAAAAGTAACGATAATTATATTGTTAAGACTACTTTTTTCTTGGACATGCAGTCACTATGTCATTAACAAGTGATAATACGAACGTTGACTAAAAGTATTCTAGGTGTTAAAGGTACAATATTCCATATGACAACATGAATGAGATACAGAAAAGTGCTAATTTAGTCTGTAAAAGAGAAAATATTGGACAATAGTTCAAGTTATATATTCTCAATATATATTTACAATGTATAATCAGATAAATATGAAATCACTTTAAACACTTTTATAGAGAAAAACTGATCAAGTTACTTCTTATAAGCATGTTCTCAAGTTAGTTTTTCTCAAGAATATATGAAACACGTGTGATTATTATACCGACTCCAGGGGAAAAACTCCTGGTTATCCCAAGCCAAAGGGGATTGATTAAGTCTATTGTTCCAGAAGAAACCGTATAGAAAGGGTGGGGGATGTCACTAAATTATAAACAAAACCACTTGTGAACATGCAGCCATGTCTAACTTCCAAACTTTCTATTATCTCAATAAACATAGACCAATCTCTCAAGTGCAACGAAACTTCATCTTTCTTCACATTAAGCTGATATGTATTTTCTATTCTACGACTATACGCAAACTCTAAACATATGAAATTAAATTGTGCTCACAACATGAACTTGTGAAAAAATCTAACTGAATCTACTTTCAATTTCTTAGCAAAGCCTCAAGTTAGGAGGAATATTTTCAAAAGATTTCTTACCCAAGTGTCTCAATCTAAAGCTACACAACATGCAAATTAAGTGTAGAGGTTTACGCTTAGTCTCATTATCTAAAAAAGAAAATAAAATCTAAGAGAACTGCAGGTACAACAAATAGTAATGGACTATCAGGTTAAAAAAGGAAAAGAATTGTAAGCGAAACATTCATACCAATTTTTAAAAGAAACCATGCAGTTCAACATGGCCATATGTTACTGTATAACAATGATAAAACTGCCTTTTCAATGACATCAGAATCTCAAAAAAAGGGAATAAATTACAATATGTCACACATACAACGACTTTTTGCCGCTTGCCTACCCTCCTCCACCCGGCTCCATGCCGCTTTCATATCCTCCTCCGCCCGGCTCCATGTCGCTTCCATATTTTTCCATTATCTATTCAATCTTCAATCTATATCCTAATACGCGCTGTGCATCCAGTTTTTAACTTGGTAAGTGTGAAAAAAGACTGGGGACGAAATGTTTCTATGGAAAATTCAATACGGCATCTTTAGAAAGTGAGTAACTGAGTGTACTGTGTGCACATCCACGATTAGTATATGCTCCTCCGTTTGGTTCTTTTTTGGTTTCGCACTGAAAATCTGCCGAAAAATGTCAATGGAGAAGCGCGAGCAATGCAATGTTTTTCGTTCGAAATTGGTTAACGATCATTTTGTAGCAGTAAAAACAAAAACAAAAAACTTCACGAACACGAAGATAGTTTTTTTTAAAACGAAGATCTTAAATGTTATTGTTTTAGTCGTTTTCGGAGAAAGATCGTATCGTAAAGATTGAATTAACAAGTGTAAGTTTTGAGACTTTTTTCGTCTTTTTCCATTTAATTCATTTTTGACTGGTAGACTGGAACTATACTCATGATAATTTAATAACTGTTTCTATGTTTGCTTTCCGATTTGGATAAGAAATCAAGTTTGTGTTTTGTTTTATTTTGCTTTCCTTTTTTGTTTGTGTGTATGTGTAGCATTTTGTTTATTATGATATGGTTTTCATTGCTCATGGAAATCTTCTTTTATTAGTTTAAAATAATTACGAAAGAATTTAACAAGTCTAAATGCTTGAGTGTTTTGGTAAAGAACAGACTATTAAAATAACGAATGGTATCGAATGTTAGTGGATAAAAAAAGCAGGTATAATTCCGCATATCATTTACATGGCGTTTTTATTCTTCTTCATAACATATCTTTTATTTCTTTTTTGACTGTTTGGTAGGCGGAAGCTAAACTCATGATCTTTTAATAAATATTCCCTGTTCCTACCCATATGTCTGCTTCAAGTTTGCGTTCGTTCTTTTAGTTTGCTTTTGTTTGTGCGTATATGTAGCTAAATATGTTTTTATGATTAATAGAAATCTTCTTTTTTTAGGTAAAATTAATTATGAAAGAATAAATAAATTCGACATTGTAATATGAAGGGTGTTTGGTAAAGAACTGACTAATGAAATAACGAATGCTATCGAATCTTATTGGAGTAAAGAAGCAACGTTAGCAGGTATAATTCCGTTTATCATTCATATTTCCTTTGGCGTTTTAATTTTTCACTACACGCCAAGGCAGCTTTGTTTACCACCCATTATCATTAAAGACTGAAAGAACAAAATTCCCACCTATTGCCCTTTGCTATGCGCCATCTTAACCAACAAATACAGCAGCCACTTCATCCATCGTGACATTTTTTGTGTCTGTGTCAAAATCTACATTTTATGTTTCGTAATCACCTCTTTCTCTTTTCACGATGAACTGAAATCTTACGACATTTTAATAATGACGTTAGATTAAAAAATAGTGCCGCCTCTGCGTAGCCTTACGTCAAATATGTAGGGAAAAAAAGAAGTTGAATATTTCACTCCCTAAATTAGAAGTGGTATGCACAGCGCCGATTATGATAACTTTTTATTTCTATAAATGTTCGACACGGGTGTGAGCGATGCGTCGTTTTGAGAAATGCAACAGTAAAAGGTTTTTACACGGGATACTAGTCTAATCTAATGCTATATACTAATCATTTGGCATATTCAATCTAACCTATTTAATGTAAACTAATCTAATTTCTAGGTCATCTAATCTAATGCTATACTCATTCAATTCAATTCAATTCAATGTAATTCAATCCAATGTAATTCAATTCAATGTAACTCATTTCGATGTAATTCATTTCAATGTAATTCATTTCAATGTAATTCATTTCAATGTAATTCATTTCAATGTAAACTGCTTTAATTTCAGTATTATTCAATTCAATGTATACCAATTGAATTTTCAGGTAATGTAATGCGATGCCTCCTCATTAACCTTGCGTAAAGTTTCAATTCAAAACATTTAATATCAATTGCACAAATATTTTTGCAAGGTAAAAATATTCATAATACCTGTTGGTAGACTACATTTCTAGTGTAGCATCTCTCTCTAACATAGCCTTGCTGCAAAGTTCTACAAACCTTTACTTTCACCGCTTCAAAGCGTCGTGTTCGTGAAAATGCAACATACAGTTGACCATGACTGAAGCAAGGCCTTTGCATGTAAATACCAACCCGTTCAAAAGTCTGACCTTGACTTTTGTTTATGGTTATTGCGTAGGACAAATGGAGAGGAAATTGTGTACGCTTCACGTTGGGACACAATGTTACTCTAGGAATGAGCACCCGATTTCCAGCGGAGATACCCGTCAGCACTTCAATCAAGGATATTCTCTCGGAGATTACGGATGACTAATCGGGTGCCGTTGCATAAACCGTCCTTCAATGATAAATTTCGCAGAAGCATCACTATACTATTGACTTTCAAGTTCAACCGGTGTGGAGGAATTCCAGAAGGAGTAAGCAAATTGATGAACTCCATCGGATACAGGTCAATCTCTTCTTGCTCATCAGAAACAACAGAATCGACGCTAAAGTACGTGGCTGTTTCACCAGGCATTCCCTGAAGAATCCGTTCATTAATTACTAAAGCCTCATCATTGGTTGGTGTCAGAATTACGCGACTCGACATATCCTCTCCTCCAGCATCACTAAAAATAGAATGGACGATATCATTATTTTCGTGCACAACACATTCGTGCGGAATTTCGATGGAGTCTTTAAATGGCTCATCCACTTTTTTCGGTATCGTTCCACTTCCTAATTCAAGTAGGAATTCTGCAAATCCCCTTTCTCCAGGTGCAGCTCTCATGTTGACATTTAGATAAAAGATTTGAACTATTGGCCACAAGACAGAGCTCTTGATGCATGCTTCCACTATCTGAGCTGGTCTGCCTCCTTTCACTACTGGAAGAGTCTGTCTAAAGTCACCACCTAAAAGAACAACCTTTCCAGCAAAAGGCACATCACTGTTACAGATATCTCTGAACATTCTATCAATAGCCTCAAGTACATGCTTAGGAATCATACTTGCCTCATCAAATATCAAAATATTCTGACTACGTAAGAAATCGGCATGCCTACTGTTAGGCTTGACATTGCATGTTGAATTGTCCAATACAGGAACAGGTAATTTAAAAAGAGAATGGACTGTCTTACCATTTTGTAAGAGTGTTGCTGCAATTCCAGTCCATGCACACGTACTTACTGATAGGTTTCTTCCAATAACCTCGCAAATGATGTAATTGTACGTGAAAGTTTTACCTGTTCCACCGGGTCCATCAAGGAAGAAAACTTTAGCATTATTATTGTCGTTTGTTGCCACTGCATCTAGGACTGCATCAGCAACAGCAAGTTGGTCAGCATTCAACGTGTTCCTCATGTTGATGGCCTCTTCCCCCATTTCTTCCCATCAGCATTTGGTAGATCATCAGCAATAGCTTGTTCAAAAGTCAGTAAATCAAAGTCAGTAACAACCCTACCAAATTGCTGCAGGACTTCCTGAATTTTACCAAGAGCTGACTGCTCTGCTTGTACTTCCGGCTGGTGTCTCAAAAAATCTTCAATCATGTGAGCACGAAATCTTTCACGCTGACGTGTCACCCACTGACGTTGTCGTGTTTGAAACACATAATGGTGGGGGATATCAGGATATAAATATTGACGTGCCTGTTCGTCAACACGATTCAATTCGAACCAAGCAGTTAACTTAGTGTGCTCTTGTCCTCTTTCCAGTGCTGCTTGTTCCTGTCCTTCTCTGAAAAAAATCTGCTGCTCATTTGGAAGGTGAACAGGAAGTCGTAAAATTGCATGACTTTGAGTGTGCATTGGAAAAGAGCATAAACGCCACACAGCTTCTGGAGCAGATACATACCTCGCATCTAAAAAAGTTTTGATTTCGTTGTGATCTATTCGCTCATTGATTTCAATATGAGCAGTATTGTGTCCTTTGTAAATGTATTTGTACAAATACTTGACACTTTTAATGGAAACGCAGGCCTCTAGGTTTATATGTGCATTGTACTTTTTGCTGAGGAAAGGATTGTGTGGGACGATCCATCTGTTGTCAAGATCCATATTCTGAATTCAAACAGTTCTTCCGTCATCTGGTCGGTGATATAAAGGATAGCCATCCACATTTAAAACAGTTCCATTGTTGAACTGCTTTGGAAAATTTTTGCTGCACTTACCATCTTGCATACACGGTGAAGACACATTCAAATGGCCACATGGACCATGGACCATGGAGGATTTGATGATTTCATAAAGTTCTGGTTCTTGATCGCGATTTGGAATTAGTGCTGATATCAATGAATCAATGTCATCACCTTTGCGCAACTTAAATTCGTTACCAAGATGCAACAGCATGTGCACATGAGGTAGACCCCTTTTCTGAAATTCTATAACATCCACCTGTGCTACAGATACACCTAGAACAGAATCTTTGATAATATTGTTTTTAAGAGTTTCCAACTTCAATTTGAATACTCGTGCAACCAGATCTGGCCTATCTGATGCGGTTTGACCAGGCAAAAGATTTTGAACAATTTCAGGCCATTTAGGATTGCATGTAAAAGTTAAAAATAAATCTGGTTTACTTTGTTTTGAAACTAATGCCATAGCATCTAGGTACAATTGGTGCATATTTCTCGGTGAACCTGAAAAGGTAGATGGCAATACAATGATATTACCGGCACGGAGGTTTCGTTCATGGGCAGCTTCTTCCAAATAGTCCATCAGGCCTGTGTAGCTATCTGCCCGTAGTTGTTCTTGGTTCTGGCGTATGAAGTCGAGTCTCGCTCCCTCAACTTTGACATAGCAGTCAACAACAAACTGTTGAAATAGTTTTCCAGCTAAATGTAAAGCAGAAAATTCATGTCTAATGGCAATACGATGCGTATTAGAATATAGACTAGTAACCCGTGTAAAAATTTTTTACAGGTTTTAATCGTTGTGAGCTGAACAGAGAGAAAGGCTTAGTATAATGAATGTAAATACAATGGAATTGAAGATCACAATCACAATCGACATTCAATACGCATATAGTAAGTCCTAATTTGAACTACTAAATTGGCAAAGATCTAAACTTTTATGTGACAATTAAACTAAAAAAAGATAACAGATTAACAACAGATTTTTATTCTAAAATATTATATTTACAAACTGTAAACTATGGTAGAAAATAATGGCCCCTTAGATTATTTTGAGCCTCCGTGGTTTACGCTTATGACTTGTTAGATTTTCTTTGTTAGTGTAAACTACGGTGGGTCAAAATAATCTAACGGGTCATTATGTCAATAATAAGAAAAGAAAGACATTTTTTACTTGTTCAAGTTCAATTTTCACTTTAGCGAGCAAAGACGACACTATTTCGGGTACAGAAATCTCAAATAGATATAATAAATAAATAAATAGATGAATAAATAAATTAAATTAATAATAAAAGTAAACCTAAATAACTCCGTATAGTTAAACTAATTCTACGCTGCAGGAAACATGATTATACTTATCAATGCTTGATACATGTTGTTTTTTTTATAAGCATATCAAATTTTTGGATGAGACTCAGTTATGCTTAAGCTATCACAAAATGAAGGTTGGATTTATGTTTATGGTATGCTTATTACAATAAAATTCAGTATTCTTGGAAATGAAATAAAAAATAGTATAAACGTGCTGCATACTCTTATGACCCACTTAAAAGCCTATATTTCACTTATTTTGGTATTTTACGATAACATTTTAAGTGTATAGGCTACATTAGCTTAGGTATACTGATAATAAGGCTGATAATATGCTTACTTTTTTTGACAAAACTGAGGCTGGGTATGCTTATAAACATTATGCTTATAAAAAAATTTATAACCTTCTACAGCGTAGAATTATGTAGTATTTTTATAATGTTTTTTAATAACTTTTTGTTTTTATATTTTTTTTGTTTTTTTCCGTTTTTTTATAAACGTAATCGGGCCTGTCGCGACCCCCATTCCGGGCCCAAACCCGAAAAGCGGCCTGTGATCTTGAGCCCGGATTATCTTCCCGGTACCGGGCAAAGTCGACAAAGTTCAGTTCTAAACAAAATCAATAAAAATTAGAAGTTTACCGCTAATATAATATATGACTAGTATCCCGGGTAAAAATTTTTACGAACTTAACTTCGAAAACATTAGTTCAAATCCACCATTCCCGTGTACATACCCCGTGACGAAAAAATATATCATAGAATCGCAACTCAAAAGTGTACCCATGTTGTAGCGCTCGAAAAACTTATCAAAAAAATGTATGGGATCGTTTCGCTACGATCAACCGCAGAGATATCGTAGATCAAAGATTTTGATGACGTCATAGCCGCAGTACCAAATAGAATTTGGGCCCAAATGTTGCGCCACCCCATCATCCGTATCGCGCACCCTTAAAAACGTCAGTTATCCCTATTGGTTCTCGAGATATTTCCCTAAAAACGTCGCGTTCGATTGGGGATGCAATGTAATGGTTCCCCGTGATTTTAAAAAAACTGACGTCAAATGATGCCACATGTTTTTGGAATGATCGTGAAAAAAGTGTCTCTCGCTCTACGTGGTTTTACGCGCACATAAGAGGACGATGACCGTAAATTTAAACTAAATATGTCACTCTCTAAAATAAAAGTGGTATGCACAAATGCGAATTAGTATAATAAGATAGTATCCGGGGTAAAAACTTTTTACCGAACTTAACTTGGAAAAGGATGGGTCAAAATTGCTTTTCCCGTGAACGATCCCTGTGATGAAAATTTCAATTTAGGAATTGGAAACGGAAAATGTAACCATGTTGTAGAGCTCGAAAAACTGATCAAAAAAATGTATGGGATCGTTTCGCTACGATTAACCGCTGCAGAGATATCGTAAATCAAAGATTTTGATGACGTCATAGCCGCAGTACCAAAAAAAATTTAGGCCCAAATGTTGTGTCACCCCGTCACCCGTATCGCTGACCCCAAAAAACGTCAGTTATCTGTATTGGTTCTTTAGATATTTCCCCAAAAACGTCGTGTTCGATTGGGAATGCAATGCAATGATTCCCCGGGATCATAAAAAACTGACGTCAAATGTTGCCACGTGCTTTTGGAATGATCGTGAAAAAAGTGTCTCTCGCCTCTACGTGGTTTTACGCGCACATAAGAGGACGATGACCGTAAATTAAAACTAAATATATCACTCTCTAAAATAAAAGTGTGACACACAGCGCGGATTATTATAATAAGATGTTAGATTTTACAAATAAAATCTTACCCTTCGGATTGTTTTCATCGACATCGAGATCTGAAAAAATATCATACGTATATGTACACTTGATTGATTAAAGAAGACAATTAAATGAACTAAGTGTGTTGAAAAATAAAATCTATTCAAAAACTTACTATTATTGCTACCACTACCACTAACACAACCACTACCACTCGGCTTTCCAACATCTAAAAACATATGGAAGATAACAGTTGAAGGAGTGTGAAAAAAGCATTATACATTCATTCAAAGTAAGAATATTTGCACTTACGATTTGATACATCAACATCCATTAAGTCTGAAAAGAAATACATTACTCATTACTGCTTAAAGAATGGAACTGTTTTTATCCTATGTGTTGAAAAATATTGCATATAAATGAAAATTGATTGAATATAATGCACTGCTGACAACTTTGCTTTTTGTAACCACTAAAAACATATATGCATACGTATTTACATCCATAACATGAAAGAAGGAGTAATTTGAATAAAGACTACATACAGCCAAAATACAGATGTATGCTTTTATATAAATATTTTTTCTTATATGCTATTACTTAGAAAGCTTACCAGTAGCAGTTTTTAACATGGGCTCTGCCCGTTTAACCTTTCTCATTACTAAAAAATAAAATATTTATGAATCAAACTAATGAAGAAAAATTCACATGATTTCGTAGTATGGAGTACTCTCATTCAGCTTCCTTCAGGGTGTTCAAATGGGGACATAGAAAGGTAGTTATGGTTAAGTTGCATACCTGTTTTCTTCTTTTCGAATTCGTCTAATTCTAAAAATAAAGCAGTTAAAACCATAAAGTGTATATTTCATAAAATTTACAACTCTTACAAAAATAATGTTAAAGATACTACATTACTAAACTGCAAATATATCTCTTTGAAAGAGATGCCCTGACTTTTGGTTCATGAATTGCCTATGGAGATGTGTTGCTATTGACTAAAAGCTCGTGATTTTCCATGTGCGATTCATGGTAACAGAGTACACGACGGGAACTGTACTCCACCTAAAGAAGAAATGAACATATCATGTGATATAAGTTGATTACATTTCTTCAGTATTAAATATAGCAGTTAACAGCTGGCACCTTAAGGAACAGTCATCGTGTATCAGAAAAAACGGAGACAGTAGTTCTACTATAAACAGCATTAACGAACCACCTAATGGATAGAATAAATATCACACTGGTAAAGATACCCAAAGGAAAACTATACACAGTGTCATAATCATCCATCACATCCGTCACAATGATACACATGTTACTGAACTTAAAAAAGGGCACAGATTATGGCAAACTGCACAACAAACAAAACAATAAATAATTTACTGTAAAACTTGTGGGAATACAACATTCTGTGTTAACAACTTCCCATTGATGTAACCTTGTTTACCTGTGGCAGCAACTTTGACTTGAACATTATCAAATGCCTTTGCCCTAGAACAGGCTACATAGACCATGTGAAAAACACGGTCGTTGTAGAAGCAAACCAATTTTTTCAAATGCTTGACCTTGACACTTATTAACAGTGAAAGAATAAGCCAAACAAATCGGCAGTTGTCTACGTTTCAAAGTGAAAGGCATACCTGTGTCAGAGGGTGACAATTGTACCCTAGGTATAAAAATTGTTTCTCCAACAGCTGACCCTGTCAAAACGTCAGCTTTAATAAAATTCTGCGATAGTTCCCAAACAATCAAGCGTGTCCCGTTGCAAAGACCCTTCTTGATGTTCAAATTTCGTAAAAGCATAATTATTGCTCCAACTTTAAGTTTCAAACAATGTGGAGGCATACCAGATGGTGTGATGCTATTTAAAAAATCAAGCGGATAATTTTGTCGCTCGTCCTCATCATCACAATCAACTTCATCAGCACTATAATAGCAAACTGGATCACCAGGCAATCTTTCCAACACCTCATTATTAATTATTAATGACTGCTCATTTGTAGGTGTCAAGATAGCAGTTGAAGCATATTGATTAGGTTCCAGGCCGTCATACATGTCTGAAATAAGCGATGTGTTTTCAGACACGACACAGCAATCTGGAATTTCAATGGCACCTTTAGCAGGATCATCTTGTTTAAATGGTAATTCCCCATTACCCAATTGCAACAGCCACTGACAAAATTGTTGCTCCTCAGGTCTAGCTCTCATGTTTTGAGTTAATGAGAATTTTGACACTGAACCCCACAATGCAGAACTGTTTAAACACACCTCAATAACATCAGTGGGTTTTGCTTTCTTAACAACAGGTAAGCATTGACGGAAATCTCCGCCCCATAACAGTACTTTACCACCAAAGAGAGTATTGTTTTTGAAAACATCATGAAGTAATCAATCGATGGGATGAAAAATATGAGTGGAAACCATTGTCGCTTCATCGATGAGAAACAGGTCTACACTACGTAAGTATTCAGCATGTTTTGATGTTGGAGTTACATTACAAACACTGGTTTCTAAAACAGGAACAGGCAAACGAAATAATGAATGCAATGTACACCCACCAGAAAGTAAAGTGGCTACAATACCTGTATATGCAGCAGTAGCGACTTTCCAACCTCTGGCCCTACATGCTGCTATAACATAGTTATAAGTAAATGTTTTACCTGTACCAGCTGGTCCATCAAGATAAAACAATGTTTCAGGTTGTGCCAAAGCGTTACGGACATTGGATACAGCAGATAATATTGCATCTGCCACAGCCACCTGCTGCTCATTAAGCAGAGGCCTTACCTGATGTGTCTGATCAATGTATACGTTTACATCAACCTCTTCCTCGTCAACATGTTCAATTAACTCAGGAAGGTTTAATTGCGTTAAGGACATACCAAATTGTTTGAGTATGTTATCGATATATCCCAAAACCTTTTGCTCAGCTTGAGCAACAGACAATGTGCGCACATAGTCCTCGCACAATTGATCCTTGAATGTATTCCACAGTTCCAGCGGATTCAATGGCTCACAATGTGTCAAGATTGTGACGAACAATTGCCTGAATTGTTGAGGCATTTGGAATGTAGATGCCTCTTCCAATGTATTGTGCCATTCATCATCATCTTGAAGAAGACCTCTTGCATTACATGCTTCACGGAACGTATCAAAAACCACCCCATTGAACGTGCGCAAATACTCGAATGATGTAGCACCATGGATGTGAAGCAATAAAACACGAAGGAAAAGTCTTTCTCCTTCTGTTGGTCTTGCATTGTATAGTCGAGCAATTATTGGCTTATATGTTTTATCTCTTGCTTTCCATTTTTTTTCCTTATCATGAAATACATAATCATATGGAATGTCAGGAAACAGATATTGTCGAGCATCAGGATCTTCAACATTCAATTTAAACCATGCTGTGAGGTGAGTGTCTCTCATAGATGCCCTGTCTGCAGCTGCATACTCTTCACCAGGTTGAAAATAAACTCGTTGAAGATCTGGCAAATGCACTGCCAATCTTTTGATACAGTGTGATTTCTCATGCATGGAGAACTCAAAGATTCTCCACAGAGCTTTCATCATATTGCAATTGTTCGTTAATTTCGACATGCGCTCGATCATGTCCTTTATATACGTATTTGAATAAATATTTAACACTTTTTATAGAAGTACAGGCCTCCAAATTTATATGCGCATTATATTTCTTTGATAACCAGGGACAGTATGGAACTACCCATCGATTATCTAAATCTACATTTTTAACCCTCACAGTTCGACCATTATTTCGTCTGCGATACAAAGGATAGCCATTAACATTCATTTGTGTTGAATCACAGAATGATTTGGGAAAATCTTTGGTACAGTTGCCATCATCTCCCATACAAACAGAAGTCTCATTGTAAATCCCACATGGGCCATGTATCATACACGATTTGATGATGTTGTGTAGTTTTGGCTCCTCATCTGGATCAGGGATTTCAGCACATATCAAGCTGTCAACATCATCAGCATTTTGTAACTTATCCTCTTGTGCTAAATGAATAAAAAATATGTGCATGAGGTAAAGAACGCTTTTGAAATTAAATCACATAAAGGTGAGAAATCGTTTTTCCCAATACACCATTTTTTATGACATCATTTAAAAGTGCTTTCAATTTCAAATTAAAAACACGTGCAACCAAGTCAGGTCGATAATGTGCAGGCTCATTATCTAAATTTTCGGTAATTTCCTTCCAATTTGGATTGCATGTAAAAGTGCAGAACAAATCAGGTTTTCCCATTTTAGTCACCATAGCTATTGCATCTTGGTAATTTTGTTGCATAGCTCTTGGACTGCCCTGAAAAGACGATGGTAATATCACAGGTCTGCCCGCATTTAAACCTCTATTTCCTGCAACATTGGCAAGATGATCAATCAACCCTTGATATTGCTCAACACGTAACACTTTTTGGTTTCTCCGAATATAGTTGAGACGATCAGATTCCACCTTACAGTAACAGTCAACCGCGAATTGTTGAAATAATCTTTTACCTTTTAAGATGGGATTAAAATTGCTTCTGTATGAAAACCTATAAGTATAATATTGTAGTGCAGTTGTGCGGCACCGACTACCTGTAGCATATTCAGCTACATGAGGAATATCTGTAGTCCATCCAGACTCTCCCCTTGGATCCAAATGAGGTGAATCTGTTGGTAAACATCGCAGTGGTCTGTCTCGAGGATAAACAACTATATCCCGAAAGGCAGGTGGTGCACCATCTTCACCAACAAAAACAGCTGCTACTTCATCATGGTGGGGTAGATTGTAACGCCGACGATCGCCACCACTCCTCAGGTGCATTCTAACCTAAATTTTAAAATGAAAGATTTTGAAAATAATTGATTTTAAAAAAACCTACAAAGATAACTGATAAATAACTCAAAATTTTACCAAAGATGGTTGGCAATTTTGCTCTTGGGCAAGCGGTAATTCTTCAGCTTCTACCTCACTCATGTATTTGTATGCAGAAGCGTAAGGACTTTCTCTTATAATGACGTCTTGCAAATTTTGCATTACCTCAGGCGAACAACGTTGATTTTCAGGTCTCGCCATTTTTTCATTGAATGCATCCATCCCATCATAAATGTACAACTGACCATATGATGGAGGAACACCTTCCGACGGATGCAGATTCCCTGTATGGTGACATACCTGGCCATTTATACGAAAGACAGGTGGTCCTCGACCTGGTGGTACAGCCATTTTTGCACCCATTGACGCAAAAGCGACAGAACTGTTAAACTTTCGAATATTTTCTTGAAAGTTCTTTGCTTGATTTGTATTACCTACTAAAAGGTCTTTAAGATCATTAGGGTAATTAATGTCATTAAGGGGTATCTTACCATTATGACAACATTTGAAATTACTTTCATCGGCAAACATTTTAGCACTACAACGTTGACAAACCTTGTCCATTGGGCCTAAGTAATGTTGCTCAGGCAATTGATCAGGTTGACGTGCAGCACAATGCAAACTTAATGTAGCGCGTCTAGCCCGCATATGTTGCATATTTCTATTCCGCCTAGTTAATCTCTCATCAGCATCTTCATTTTGACGATACTGAACGCGTGTTTCGGCATCGTGATTCCTACGACGCTCATTCTCAGAATTTTCATGAGAAATATTATTGCCTTGCGTTTCGCGACGTCGCGCAATAGCGACATCTTCATGTGCAAACCTACGTTGGATTACTGATCGAATTTGTTGTTGATCAGGAGGTTGCAATACAAATTGTCCATTCCTAAAAGTTGCTTGAACACCAGGGACAATATTATTGCCCCTTCCTATATTATACATGACGAACAGATATAAGATATATAGAAATAAGAAAATATAACTACCAAATTGTAGATTAACAAACTCCCAACCCTGAATGAAAATAAATTTGAAAACAAATAATATAAAGACTCAATGTCGTTTCATGAAAAAAATAACCAAAGATGATTTTAACAATTATATACCTGGAGTAAAACTCTGAACTGTTTTTACAATATCTCAACACTGCCTCTCTATAACTTTATGCCACAAACTTTCTGCTATATAATTCTTCAACTCTGAATATATATAAAAATCATAAACAAACACTATATATCACATTTCGATGTGGTTTCATGAAAAAAAAGTAATTCAGCACTTTAAAAATTACCTGGAGTAAAACTCTGTATTGTTTTTACAACTGACTCTCTATAACCACTATATTCTGCTATATGACTCGTCAACTCTGAATATAAATCATAAAACAGACACTTTCATTTTCGATAAACAGAGACTTTCATTTTTCGAATTAAGCAGCAATTAAATAGTGGCAGATTAGATAGATTACCTCATAAACTTTATTCGTTTTCAGTTTTTTTTTCTTCTTTTATCTTATTTTTTATCTTTTTCTTATTGTAGAGCTCCTTCGCAATCTTTTTTCAATACCAAAATAAGTTTGTTTACATTTTGAACGAACACAGTTGCTATGTTAACAAAACGTTCGAAAAGATCAAAATAGAAGCATTGCATTGCTCGTTATACTTATCTTGAATGTGTTTTGCTTAGTCTAACTGCCGCTATATGACCACGATTAAGAAGATTTTGACCGTTAAAAGCGACCCGAAACAATCACTCTCTAAACTAAAAACTGGATGCACAGCCCGTATTAGGATATAGATTTATTCAGTGTTTTAAGCCTATGTTTTAAAGTGGCATTTTATAGTGAAAAAAAGACTTTTTTTTTCTAAATTAAATTTATTTTGTACTATCTACATTAAAACGAAGATATGAAGAAAAATGTTTTTTTCAAATTTTCATGACACCACTCCTTTAAAAAAAACAACTGAATAAAAATTTTCTTTGATACCATTAATTTTATTTTTTTTCATCATAAATGTTATCATGCAATTTTTATTATTACCACTAACCCTTGGGGGGTTAAAAAAAGTATCACTCACGGAAAAATTCTTCTTCCAAAAAAACATGGCGACGATAGAGCGCGGGGATGTGTTTGTTTTTCTGGTGGAGGAAATCGTAAATATTGAAGCCCACAAGTAAAATTAGAATGACCAGTAAAGAAATTTGACTTCCTTATAGATAGTAGAATAGTTTTATGTAAAATTAGATTGTCCCCTGGGAAACCAACTTTTCACATTTTTTGTGGCTCACAGCTCCCTGACTATTTGCTGAAAGTTGCTTGCATGCAACCTCATCAGTTTTTTTGCTGCTAAATTTCCAGAGTACAAAATCCTACTTTTGATAGCATGTATGTTTGTTGATAACTGTTTTATTCTGTGACTTAATATACTTAGGTATAATACAAAACAGGTTAACTATTGGGATAATATGAACAGATATAATCAGGATACACATACAACTCCTATGTTAAGTTTAAAGGTATTCTCCATGTAATCACTGAAATAAGTTGTCTGAACACTTCGTTATAGAACTGATGCACATGAAAATTATTTTAACAACATTTGTGCGAAAAATGCCAAGTAATAGTTAAAAAAGAAGTACATCCCTCTACCTGTATCTGAATTCAGCGGCTTATTCTAAAAAAATAAAGAAAACAAGACAATTGAAAATGAATTTTTTAAGATTTTTTTAACAATATTCTTGAAATATACCTAATTTTATATAAAATTTTGAGGCCAATTCTGAATTGACATATTTTTCTTGTGTACTACATCAGTTATTTATGAGCAACTGAATTTTCAGTTCTGTACTAATGTGGGCTGAAACAACTTTAATGTTGTATATATAACAGCTACTAAAAAATATTCTTGATGTATATCAATACTGTACATAACAGTTTTTTATTTTTAACACTATGTTGAACAGCATGTCAGTTTTAAAAGTTCTTGAGTTCGAAACTATGTCTTTTTTCCTTTTTTCTTATACTGACATTGAAAATTTGATAAAAAAATAAGCAACCAATATGCAACTTTAGATCTAGAATTGGGCTGAAAAATAATTAACTTGTGATGTGGCCAAAATATTAAATGGCGTATAAACTTAATGCTAAAAAACTAAATGGAGAATTAGGAGATCTTACGGAGTTTTATGTTTTTCTTCAAAAATTCTTTTACCTCATTCTTGAGTTTTGACACAGTGTTGCAGCCTGGTCTGTCAAGGTTCACATTGTTTCTATGTATTTTATTTTCCATTAATTGGTATCTTTATTATTTATTATTCCCCTTTTCCAAGAGAATATTTGAAAGTTATATATCACTGTTTAATTGGGAGCACCAAAATTATGCAAATAACTGTACTATGCATGATGCCACTACATAAGATCTTACTTAATTCCACTTCTTGTTGAAAAAGTAGGTGAATTAATTGTCATACATTTGTTAGCCATAAAGACACTTACCAAAGGATCAGCCCTAAACAAGAGGCATGTGCTAGTTTCGACAAAAAGATCTTTTTCGCAACTCGGAGTGCCATTATTTACAATGCACAGTGCTAAAGATATGCTGACTAAGTAAATAACAACAAAGATGGTGTGCAAAGGCTTGTCCAGACGAGAACACTAACAGAAATTGCTTGGTTGGAAGTATGCACAGCCATCTGTTTGTTTGCATATGCTGCTAAATCACTCGGTAGATTCCACGACTGGTCATCAAAATCAACCAGAGAAAATTTTCTTCAGTCACTCTGGACTTTTTTGTTGGAGGCTTGGAGGTTTTGTCCTCAGGCAAATGTCTTTTTCGTGTTGCACCTTTGTTTGTGAAAGTTTGCACATTCACTTTTTGGCTGTTTTTTGTTGTCACTCCACTCATTCTACTAGAAAATTGAATGAAAATCATGTTTCCTATTAATTGTATCAGAGGCCCTTATGCTACATCCTCTATTTCAGGGAGTGTGACATGATTATTCCCCTTACCCCTCACAAAGAACACCCTCTGAAATTGCTTGGTTGGAAGTATGCGCAGCCATCTGTTTGTTTGCATATGCTGCTTAATCACTTGGTAGATTCCACGACTGGTCATCAAAATCAACCACATCTTTCAAACTGTGATATCTGAAACTGCCATTTTCCTGATGGACTTTATGACGCATTCCAGTTTCAAGCTTTGACATATGTTCACCTTTCAACATTCCATAATAGACGTTGACAATATACTCTAAGAGAAAATAACCCTTCTCACATGTTTCTTTTACAAATACCCCAAATCCTACAAAAGAATTTTGTTTTTATTGTTAAACGGCATGAATGTGGAGATTTTGTTTGAATAGGGTTGAAAATCATGGAATGATTCTGAAGAACAAAAGGTCCTTTGTGCTCTTGGTGTTGTCCATATGAATGTGAATAAAACATAGAAAATGAGCCTTGAAATTTCTTGTATGTCAAAACAGGAATTGTTGACACATACTTGTTCAGGGTGGCCACTGAATTTTTAATAAAAATTCCAGAACAATTCCAGAACATTTCCAGAACATTATAGTGGTTTTCAAGAACCACTCACAGTTTAAATCATGCTTACCACAAATCGTTTTATTTGTCCCACATATAGCACATAAGTGCCATGAAAATATGCTACCATATTTTTGATCGCTAAAAGGGCTAGGGAAAATGTCACCATTACAAGTAACATTAGAATGCCCTAAAGCAACCACCCAAACATACATATGATAGTTAAGGAGTGTAAGCGCAAGAATTCTAGTAACTGGGTGTATTATCCAAGGTTAGTACAATTTCTGAATCAGTTCTTCTTCTGAAAGAAAGAAGTATATATTTCTAAATCATTTCAGTAAAAGGATATTATTTTCTAGCAGTTTCCAGAAATGACGGATGTACTTATGGATGCAATATAATAAACTATTTGTACAAATAGCTCAAGCAGCTTTTCTCATCGCAAAAAATGTCTACCTGGCCTATGTGTACAAACTAAAGACATGTGTAACAATTTATTTCCTATCAGCTATATATCAACACAATAATAACATTAACTATGGTATTAATCTGCAAACCACAAGTATAACACTTGTAACGATCTGTGTAACAAAACTTTGTATAATAATGAAAGCTACTGTTTCATGTCCAAAATAAATAACCATAACAAAATTGTTGAGATTTATCTCTACTTAGACAAATGTTTAGACAATTTTCTTTTTATCCTTTTCTAATTGCACAATAGCATCATCCAGTGATCTAACCAAGTCTTCCTTTTCCTTTATTGTATTTCTCAGAGCATTAGCCTTCAAAAAATATGATATGTCGTGTTTTACCTCGCCTTCTTTGCAGCAGTTTTCAATGTCCTCATTTATCATTTTTATGCAAGATTGAACTTCCATCCGCCTCCTTTTAACATTGTCCATCTCCTCAGAAATCATTTGACGTTTTCTATCTTTTTCACAATCATTCCTGGCCTTCTGCTTATCCTCCAAAGCGCGCTTGTACCTTGAGCAAGCCGAATGACACGACACCAGCATTTTGTTGCTAATTTCAATTTCATGCACTTCCTTCTTAGTAGCTTTGATCGCATCATAGACTAAGCGTAGTGCGCATAGTGAAGCAGCCTCCAAATTTTCAACCACCATCTCTCTATTGACACTAAAACCTGTCTCTATTTGTGCTTGACCATTGGGTATTATGAAAACAACTTGCATGACTTTCCATAGATCTTTATACTTGTCCGAACCATTCAAAAACTTCCTGAAGAAATGGTCCAACCGATCCTTGGACATATCAAAGTCAAGAAACTCCTCCTGATATCTAACAATAACATCACCTATGAATTCATCATATTGCAACTTGGCATTATCTGCTTCTTTTGCTGCTAAATGCTTATTTTCATATAACTTATCAACGACTTTGGTAAACTTGGAAACAGCATCAGCTTTGTTATTAACCATATTCTGTGGAACTAAGCAGCTTAGTGAACGAACACAAACATACTTAAGTGGAGATCGTTCTTGCAACTTCAAAACAGTGTTCTTAAGTAAGACTGAGCAACACTCTTTGAACTTTAATTTTTGTGTTGGACTTGCTTTGGATGATGCCAAAAGTGCCTTAGTTGCTGTAGGGAGCTTAACAGAGTCATACGGCAAGATATTTTCTTTCTTTTCAAGATCAAGCTTAATTAATTTGTATGGTGTGTTAGCCTCATTAACAACATCTGCACATAAAAACATTTTCAAAAGCTGACGTATATTTCCTTCTAATATACTGGGCAAAAAAGGCATGGTAGGAGCATCCGTCTGGAATTTGGTAAGGTATGACGATAGTACCGAAGCTATGTCTTGGAAAAACTGAAACTTCACAACCATCAAATTATCAGTGGCATGCTTGGCTAATAAGTCATAAGATTTATTATTCTTTGGACGTTTGGACTTTGACAATGACTGGTAATGATTTACAACATTAACAACAGACTGCCAAAATCAATAGCTCGAGAGGCAACAGGTTCATCTTCAACCCATCTTGTTTGGCAAAACATTAAGGGGAAGTTATCTGATCTGTTTAAGTTCATATATAGATCTCGTCTAGCTGGGGAGTCATTAAAGAGTTTCCACATGGCCTTCAGTATTTTATCCAACTCCCATCCAGTGGCCTTTACGCCAGTCCTGAAGGCCCCGTGGACAACGTGAAGCCCACAAGACCCAATATCCAAGATTTGCGGCAACTCATACTTGTCTCTGTGGGTCTTTATTTTTTCCGAAACACACCAGTTTGTATTTGGGCCATCCATAGAAAGGACCAACATCTTTTTCTCGGGTAGACCAGCTGCAGAATTGAGCAATTCAGCAACGATGTTATCTGCATTAGGTCGTTTAAAAAATCGTGAATCTAAATAACGTGTTTGAACTTGGATGGTTTCATGATCCCAAAAACGGATCTGAACATCTAATTGTTCATCTTGGAGATCATGATTCAAGCTTTCATCAAAAAGAATAGAATGAGCTGGCGAGGCTTTGACATTTTGTAGCAGCACTTCTTTGTAATATGGTGCTAAACCATATAAAGTATAATAAGCGCATTTCGTTTTTGACAGCTGAAAGGATTTTGCTATCTGACTGTCTGGGAACATGGAGGTTAGTAGGCTATTCATATGCAGACAAGAGCGATAGGAAAAATGAGAGGTACTTTCATCACCCAACGTATCTCTGCATGGGAAACAGCAACAGAATTCATCATTGCATCGATTCTGCCAGTAGGTTGTGCCTTGTCACTGGAGGCAGGTGGAAGACTTCTTTGAAAAAACAATGGAGCAGTTGGATTATAATTTCTCACTCTTTCTTGGTGTTTGGTCCCTTTAGCATGTGAATTAAGTGCACTAACTCCCATTTTCGTTATATCAATTACAGCATTATTGCATAAACAGCATACAGCTTTACTACAGTCCTGACCTTTTTTAATCCATAATTTAAATCTGTCATCATTTAGCCAAGACTCATTAAAAACAACTTTCCCATGCGTTCTATTTCTACTAGACATTCTATATCTAAATCTATCTATTCTATATCTAAAGAGAAGCAGAAAATCTATTAACAGTCGGCAAGCATTAGTATAAAACAATGAGTTTAACATCCAAACCATGTCTGAAACAGTGTTATAAAACACAGATAATATCTTATTATACTAATTCGCGATTGTGCATCCGGTTTTTATTTTAGAGAGTGACATATTTGTTTTTTTTTCACGGTCAAATCCTTCTTATTTTTTCCCTTTTCGTCGTAAAACCACGCCAAAGCGAGAGTGATTTTTTTGATTTTTCGCGATTAGTATATGCTCCTCCGTTTTGTTATTTTTGGCTTGCGCAGTGGAAATCAGCCGAAAAACGTCTTTGGAGAAGTGCGAGCAATGCAATGTTAATCGTTCGAAATTTGTCAACGATCATTTCGTGAGCAAGAAACTTCGCGAAGAAGACGTGTTTCTTTTTGTATACGAATATTTTGATTTAAATTTGATTGTTTTAGGCAGCAAATCGACGAAAGAACTGATGAAGAAACACAGGTTTGTATGCACGAAGGTATTGTTATTATTATAAAACGTTTTATCATCGTGTTTATTGCTAAACTTTTACTCTTATTAATAAAACAACACGGGTAGCAAGTGAGTTAGTTATTTGTTTACAATGAAAAATCATATTTAGATATACAGAAGAAGTGCAGTGAAGTTTTTAAAAGATAAGCTGCAGAAAGATCGAACGATTAATAAAAGAACAGGCAGCAGCATGTGTGTAAGTGATTAGTTAGCAGGTAGCACACATGCGTAGGTGAGTTTTTGAACAGATGTTTGTTTTTTTTTATATATATAGGTTTTTTCAGATGAAAACCAAACGAAGAACGAGTGGAAGAAAGTCGTGCTGATTTTACGAATTTTTTTTTATAGTTATCAAATAGTTATGGGAGTGCAGCAGTACAGAAGTAGTGTAGATGAAGTTGAAGAAAGGATGATGTTTATTTACATTGGTGAAAATGGTTTTACTTTTTTTCGGTGGAAAATTGTTTGGAAAAGATTATAAAGTAATATACGTAAGTACATGAGTCAAACGGATTTAATAAATACAGCATTAAAAGAGAATAAAAACAGAGTTAAAACGATCAGATCATAAAGATGCAGGTCCTACACGAGCAGTTACTGATTTGTTTTGGTAACAAACTGTTCCTTATTTTATTTATTTCAAAATGGCTCCACAGTTATGAAGTTACGAAGAAAGCATTTTTATGTCTTTCACTGTATAAAAATGGTAGTGAAATTGCAGTAGAAAACAAATAGAAAGTGTATGTTTACAATAGGAAAGTATGCTGGAAAGTTAATCGAGTGTTATTAATTTGTTTACAGGTATGAAATATAGAAAGTAAAAGAGTTTAGAAGTGTTTGATAATGGCTACAGAACATGATCAATATTGTTGTTTACTATCATGATGATGTGAATTGGTATTGAAAGGTAAAGTTAAAATAGTATCTATTTAGTTAAAACACAGTTAGTATTAGTGGATAAATAAAGGATAAGAGGGATGTTTACTGTTGTGCTTTGAATTTTCCAGCGCAGAGGAGGAGCTTTGAACTGGAAATAAAAAATGGCTCCACGGATGTTTTCATATGTTAAAAATTTTTCAGCTATACTAATTCTGTCATTACGTTTGTGTTTTTAATTATTATTTTTAAGGTTAATACATTTTCAAAGTTTCTTTTACTTTGTTTTGTTTTTCTTTAGATTTCGTCATAGCATGATTAGGTTTTTTGTATATGTTTTTTTAATGTTTTGATCTGTTAAAATAGAAATGAAGCACATGATGGGTTATAATGTCGAGAGGGTTACTTAAGATTTACTTACTTAATGACTGTGCAATGAAACTATCTTACAAAATAAGTGTTGTTGGCTGTATTTTTCTTAAGTTTATATTTTATCGCGTTTATGCATATTTTGTGTTATGGTAATCGTTTACGTACTATGCCTAGGTATATAACTTTGAATTTATGATTTTATATGTGACTTTTTATCTTTTGTGTAAATTTTTCTTCTTAGTTATTGTTTTTAGGATAAATACGTACTTGAATTTCCTTTTTTTTTTTATTTCTTTTTTTTTTTTTCGGTATTACAATTGAAACATTATTCTTTTAGGCAATAATAAAAAAACCATAAAGAAATGAAACTCATGGTTTTAATCATGATGTTGATGGTTTTGGGAAGAACTAACTATATCATTTCAAAAATTCATTAATGGTTGCAGTCCAGAAGTAACTTTTGAACAAAAGAAAAAGTTGGAAGGTATCATTTTTGTAATGTTATTCAATGTTTGGTTTTGTATGTCTTAGTAAACGGTTCTGTGTTATATATTGCATATTTTTACATTAAAGTTACTTCTCTTCTGCGTATGAATATATATTCTGAGCCATGTTGCTATTTGTTTCTGTTTTAAATTTTCTGAATGTAAGAAATGAATTAAAAAATTAATGCCTGAAAAGAAACTTTTGCAAGAGTTAAATTCTGCGACACAACGCACACTGAACATGGGTGGCGAGCGACGCCTCCTGGGATGTTTTTGAGTTGCGATTCTATAATTTATTTTTTCGTCACGGTACGTACATGGGAATGGTGGATTTGACCTAATGTTTTCGAAGCTAAGTTCGGTAAAAAGTTTTTACCCGGGATACTAGTAATAATATAACCCTGGTAAGAAAGGTATCTAGGGTAAATAATTGAATAAACTAAGACATCATCTTTCCACAAATCTTAATAAAAAGGGGGAACAGAAATATTTTTCGAGAAAATACTAGATTCAAGAACAATTCCAGAACCAATCTGAAAAAGGGGCGTTTTTCAAGAACATTTCCAGTACCAAAAAATTTCCAGAACAATTCAAGGAATTCCAGAACCAGTGGCCACCCTGTTGTTATATGAACCTGGTTGAGTTATAACATAAAAACGGATCTAAAACTTTCACCTAACTTTCAGTAACGAATTGCTTGGCAATATGAATTTGTGTAGCTTTCTTTTGAAGTTTATATTTGTAACCTGGAAGAAAAATAATGATTAAATCTTTGCAAAAAGATATTTCCAGGTGTGTAATGAAATAAAAATATTGTTTCTAAAATTTTCAACAGGTGATGAGCATTTTGGACATAAAATGGTTGGCATCAAACTTGCAAGTCATATCTTTTATCACAGGTTCAACGTTATGATTTTCATCAATATCTCTTATCAATATGTCTTCATTAATGACTGTGATGGTGGAGACATCACCTGTTTTAATAAGTTGCTGTGATTTATACTTTCCAATATATAAATCAGATACCTTGTATGGTGTATTGGTTTGTCTCCAAATAAAGATATGTCTGGAAATCTGGAGAAATCATGGATGGCTGTAGCCCACGAATTGTCCTAATGTGTTTAGAGAAGGAAAGATGGTCTGTGACAGTGCCAAGTAATTACACAGAGTTTGATCCACTAATAGATGTATTGTCAATAACACCTAAAAACACAAATTGGAATTTATCTGGATTTGCTGCCATCGAGTTTAACTTAAACCATTTTAACTTAATGATAGTGTCACAGTTTAATTTGGTGGCTAGGTTTTCCAGAGAACTTCCAGATGCACATATTATGTTATCATTAGCATATCCAGGCTTTGTAATATGAGGCGTGTGATCGCACGGGACGCGCCTCCACACACGTCTTAAAATCTTCAGAGGTGCAATAAAAAGTACGCCTTGAATTGCTTGAGACGTACTGCATTCCGCACGCCTCGATTATCTCTACATATAATTTATATTCAAGGCGTTATATTTATATGTCAATTTTTTTTATTTAATTTATTATTTCTTTTCGTTCATTATGATTTCCGGGGTTTTTTCTAATACAGAAAGTTTCTGTGAAGAAACACCCCAAGTGTGTATGAAAAAATGTGTAGACGTTTTTTAAACCATGGTGTCTACTATTAAAAATAAAGATATTTCGTCATAAGAATAATAAACATTTCATCCTGTGAGGAGTATTGCTTGAATATTTAAAAACACCTACTTCTCACAAACTAAGATGCTTTTTAATTTCATTGAATAACACGAAAACGAGTCCTGCTGGTACCACTTATGTTTTCATAGTCTTTCGTTAGGTGAACAAATGAATTCGTATAACAAAGGAAATTTCAAAATTACCTTAGCAACGGTGGTCGTTCTCCCTAGCAACCGCAAATTAGTGAATAATCACTTAATATATACGGCAGTTATCTTTCGTTGTCCATTGACCTCGAAAACTTTTATAATAAGTTGAGCATGTTTTTAGAGCATCTATGTGCGATTAAGGTTATATCGAGCGCTAGCGTGATCCCGTGACTCATAATGATTGGATTGCATTTTAATTTTGAAAATGAAATGAAACATTTGTTACGTTTTGAACAAAACCATCTATTAGCTGGAGATTTCTTTCGTAAATTTTTCGTAACTCCTCACAGAAACTTTAAATACACGTTGACTAGGGATCAAAAATTCTGTTTCCATTAGAACATAAGGATAATAACGATGTCTTGGATCGCACACCATCACACGCCTGAATAGCTTCAGGGGAGTGATAATTAGCACGCCTAAAACACCTTAATTCTTGATTAGGCATGTGAGACGTCACACGCCTCCTTTTTTCATATTACAAAGCCTGCATATCAACCCCTTACATTGAACCTTCGGTACCTCCTACCGATGCCACCAATCTAAAACTAAAACTAAAACTGTTACCAGCTTTGACACGATATTTGGGATTTAAATACAATACTTTAAGTACAATACCGTGTCATATTGAAATTTTATTATACTAACTCGCATTAGTGTGTCACTTTTATTTCAGAGAGGGATATATTAACTTTTTTTCACGGTCAAATCCTTCTTATTTTTCCCTTTTCTTCGTAAAACCACGCAGAGCGAGATCATTTTTTTACGATTAGTATATGGAGAAGCCCAGCCACTGATTGTTTTCATTGGCTAATAAAGAAAGAAAACTCTCAAAATGCGCTGTTTTGATTGGCTGTTTTGACGATTTCTAAAAATAAGTTTGTCTATAATGGATTTTCATTATCGGTTGTCATTTTCACGAAGAAACACAGGTTTCTAAACATGTGAAGGTTTATTATTATAAAACGTGTTTTAAAATCGTGTTTATTGCTAAACTTCTACTGTTAATTGTACAAAACATCACTTTCAAACCTGTACGTAATTAATTTAAACAAACACTAGGTGACGATATAACTAGAATCAATTCTTCACAGAAAGTCTTTGTTCCAGCCGATAAATCACATAATTTTTACAAATTCGACAAAAAGAGTCATGACAAGTTACATATGGAGAACGTCACCAAAACCTACAAGAAAGCAAACCCTTCAACCTACAACAAAATCAACTCTGAAGCTAAGACATTTGCAGAATCTCTTGGAATCGAGGATAAAGTTGAATGCCTTGCTAAACATGTCTCTTTTATCACTCTGAAAGACCATAAAGTCGATTTTGATAACAATCCCAAATGCAGACTCATAAACCCTGCTAAACCTGAACTTGGAAGAGAAGCAACAAAAGTTCACCAATGGCACAACTGTGATGTTGTTTATAGAATGGTTCAAAAGCATCCCCAACCAACGTGACTGTATATTCATACAATTCGATATAGAAGAATTTTATCCGTCTATTTCGAGAAATCTCCTTTCTAAAGCATTAACTTACACCAAAGGATTCGCAGCAGTCACTGACGAACAAGATCATTATGCATGCGAGAAAATCACTTCTCTTCACTAGCGACTCCACTTGGGTGAAAAAGAACGGCGACCCCGACTTTGATGTCACAATGGGAAGCTCCGATGGTGCGGAGCTTTGCGAATTAGTTGGTTTGTTTATTTTGAGCAGACTCTATGGTATTGACACGAGTGGGTTATACAGGGACGATGGACTTTGTTGTTTCCATAAAATATCTGGCCCTCAATCCGAGAAAGTCAAGAAATCAATTTTAAAATTCTTCAAGGATGAATTCGACCTGCGGATAACGATCGACACAAACCTGAAAGTAGTTAACTTCCTCGACGTGACCTTCGACCTCGAAAAGGGAACTTACCAGCCATACTCGAAACCAAACAGTCAGCCAATCTACATAAACACTAATTCAAACCATCCACCGAACATCATTAAATATATACCGAGCATGATATCTGACCGTATAACCAAGCTGTCATCAAGTAAAGAAATTTTCGACTGAGCTGCATCTTTCTATAACGAAGCGTTAAAGGCCAGTGGGTACAAGGAGAAGATAAAGTACGAAAAACGACCAACACGAAAGAAACGAACCAGAACTCAACAGATTATATGGTTTAATCCACCATACAGTATGACCGTCAAAAGGAACGTTGCGAGATGCTTTCTGAATATCGTTGACAATTGTTTCCCCAAAAAACATAAATTCAGAAAGATCTTCAACCGAAACACGCTCAAGGTTAGCTACAGTTGCCTACCCAACGTGTCAAGAATTGTTTCATCACACAACAAGAAGGTTCTTGGAAACCAAATTGAAGCAACGCCCGATCGCTGGTGTAATTTCAGAAAAAAGGCGGACTGTCCATTAAACGGCAAATGTCTTGACAAAAGTGTTGTCTACAAATGTCATGTGAAGTCTTCTGAAGACGATGTTGGAAAGCATTATATTGGACTAACTGGTGATACATTTAAAGACTGTTGGTATGGTCACATGTACACCTGCAGACACAAAGATATCACGACCCATACAGAGCTTTCGAAAACAGTACCACCGGATAAGTAATTACCCATCTCTGTCTCTTTTATGTATTTCTTTTATTGTGTATATGTATATATTCCCCATGGAATTTATGTAAAGTTATTTTATTTGTATATAACCATCCAATTTTAAGAGTAGATTTTCACATCTGAGGAACGCTTGTAAGCGTGAAACTGGCAGTAATGTTGGTCGCCTGATTTTAGAAATATATTTTAATATTTTAATATTATGCTCTACTTGTGGTATTGAGCACTTTCTACCTCTTTGTTCTTGCCAAGACACTGTTAATTGTATTTTAGATTAATAAAAGAACAGGTAGCACATACACAAGTGGGTTAGATGCATTGATGTATTTTATTATGCATGTATTTAAATGTTTGTTTACACAGTGAAAAACAAAGAAGAAATGCGATTGGAAGAATGTATCCAGCACATTTTCGGTGCTTTACCTACTTACTTTTTAGTTATGAAGTATGGCTATACAGAAGAAGTGCAGTAAGGTTTTCAAAAATTGGCTGAAGAAAAAATGATGTTTATTTAGAAGGTAACGAATAATGGTTTTAATTTTAACAAATGGTTTTAATTTTTGCGGAGTGTAGCTTTTTAGCGGAACGGAGCTCGTTTGGCGAAATCAAATATTGTCATCAATACCAACAGAGAGATGCATTTTCAGTTGCCATAACTGGATGCAACCTCCTTCCAGGTCATACCAAAAGTGCAATTTGGCTCACTTGCCTTTGATTTTACGAAAATTTTGAGATAGATAATAATATGGATGAGCAAGCCATAGGGTATAGCGTTTAGGCAAAATTGTCGATCTGTACGATGGCGGTCAGAACAAAGTAGTTGTTTTTTTTTAGTTAAGTAGACTTTTTTTCCTTGGAAAGTTTTTCTCAGTGGTCGCATCGAGAAACTGATTGTAAGAATTTTGTTTTTTTCTTATTATTCTACTCTTATCATTGTTATTGCATTTAATTTTCTGATTCTAAGAGTGTAGTAGTTCAACTTAAAATGTTAGGACCCATGAAAAAGTGTAACACAGCAGACCAAATAATAACTATAGCCACATCGATCGGGTTGTTTGTTACTTACAAGACACCCACGCATGGGCGTGGGAATTGTTGGTACAGGGCAGTTGTTGATCAAATGAAAAGACCAGAAATTAGATTAGCACTGTTAAATAAGCCTGAAAAAATTTTCGCAGACCATCACCAATTACGTGCAGCTGTGGTAAAATTTGTGGGAGAAAATCAAGATAAAGTTGCATATATTAGAAATTTCAAGCATGTTTACTCTCAGTTCCTGTTTGCAGAAAATGACAACAGGTCATGGGAAGAATTTTTATTTCACCATCAGCAAAATTCAGTTTATGCTACAGAACTTTTTTGTCAAGCAACTGCTGCATTTTTGGAAGTATACATTTTTGTAAACACTGAGAACTGTAGCCAGCAGCATCCATATAATTGTATTAGTTTTCATTGGGAAATTGGCCCATCAAACGCTTCATCTCCTAACCCTATGTTGATTGGCTTAATATCCCAAATGCGTTTTCAGAGTCTTCTTCTAGCACAATACCTTACTCACACCACTCTGATATTTCTGCACATAATTTTAATGATGGAATTCTTACTCACAATATCTTTCATGATTATGTATCCACCAAATTTATAGCTCCTGTTTCTTTAAAAAATGCAACAAATGTTTCATACGGAAACTCATGTAATAACTCAAGTCTAGCCAGTAATTTTCATGATTATGCTCTTTCAAGAAATCATCTTGTGAATAAGATGGACGATATTGACTTTACAATAGATAAGGGTACAGTGGATGGTTCCAGTTTAAAACAGACAATTGTAAAAATTAAGGGTACAAATAATGATAAAGCAAAAATAGTAAAGCCAAAAAAACAAACAAATAGTATCGAAAAAGCCAAGAAAGTAAAATCTAAAATTGATAAAGGTACAGTGGATGGCTCCAGTTTAAAAAAGACATAGTACCAAATGCATGTTATAACATCTGAGTGTATGCTTTATTTCTGTGACTTACACTGAAAGCATTCATGGACAGTTGGACAAACAAACAAAGAAAATGTTAAAAATGTTAGTCACAGAAATATTGCATATACTTGGATGTTATAATATGTATTTGGTACTGTGTAGTATCATGTCAAACTAGTAGAATTGAAATGAATTGTCGTTGAAAATGAGAACAAAAAGACAAAACAAATTTAAACAGCAATTATATAGCTGAATCAGAAGTATGTTATGTAAAGTAGTAGTAGAGGAGAAGTAACAAACATGAAAGTGGAAATTATGAAGTATAGAATGAAAATGATTAATTAGTGACTCCTCTGAGATTCTCCAATACATCTTATAACTACAGATAAATTGACATACTTCATAAGTATGAAAAGAGAAATCAGTAAACTTGAAATGATTAATAAAATGAGCATGTTTCATGTACTTGAAGCATTTGTAGCCATATGTAAGTATACTATCTACAAAGGTATGTTTTTCAAGTAAGTTATCAACTCTGGCATTTGAATGCTGTCTCATTATTATTTTCTTTTACTGTTTAGACATTGGTAATTTGTAATTTGATAGGAACACCGAAAGTTGATAATAAAGACTGTGTATTAAGGTAAGCAATGGATAGATAATGTCGATACTTGTTCAAGACATTTATATGTGTATCGTAAAAATGTTGATTATGTTGTAAAGAATCGTCAAGTTGAATATTTGAGTTGTCTGGAAGGGGAGAACAGTTTGTAAACAAGCTACACATGTCCAGTCGGTGGTTGGTACTGCTTTAAAGTCCGAATAAGCACACTTTAGATGAGATAATTCTCTACATTTTACACACGATATCTTGTTACTGTTGCAACGTATGGTTTTACTACATGTTGAACAGTCGGGTGATTTACATTTTGTAGGGCTAGGATTCAACTCAATGTCTCCCGATAAAACAAGATGGAGTGTAGAAACAGAGTTTGCATAATACAATGTTCTTGCCTTTGAATATTTTTGTCTCGAATGATTAAGCATTTTTGATGGTTTAAAGCAGTTGTCCCTCTGGAGCGGTTGTATGTGTTGTATGGGTTGTATGTAGTATCAGTGAGAAAAATTGACGACACAAGTGTTTGGAACTTTAGATTGATATTGAACAAGTTCAAACTGTAAATAAATACAAAAACTGAGTTGAGAAAAATATTCATGTTTATGTGAGAAATCTATATGAAATTTGATATATAAGTGAAAAAGAAACCTAAGTTACTCCCATGAAAACAAAACCTGAGCAAAAGCAAAAGAATGAAAAGCCAAGACAAAAAAAAAACTTACCAGCTTGCCTGAGTATGAGGCTTGTGAACAAGCTGAATTGAGTGGGTGAGTTTCATATAGTGAGTGTTGACTACACATGAAGAGTAGTAGACTATTTTTAAGGTTCATAGTCTGAAAGTTGACTTGAAATTGATGACTAAATCCAAGTGTTAAAAAATAACTAAGTTGATGTTCACTCCTTGAAGGTCTGTTATGAACTGACTGAGAAAGTGAAAGTGGGAGCTTTATAGTCACACATGAGAAAGAGTATAATTTACAGACCTAGAATTAAATATGCAAAAATGACAAAATGACATAAATTAACATAAAATATATATTAACCAAGACTAGAAAGTACACAGAATTACAAATAATACTAAAAAATACATGAAAAATGCCAAACAAAGAAAAACATTGAAAACACCTGAACTAAAGGTGAATGCCTTTACACTCCCCCAGGAGATATGAAAAATTGATTGTCCAATTCACATTTCAATTTCGTCAGCACCAAGAATTAGTATCAGAGTTCGAACTGAACGTGTGGTCTCACGTTTCACCTGTTCATTGGCATTCTGATATTCCACAACCACTTTTCGAACTCTTTCGTCTCGGTCTCGACTTATCGACTTAATCATACCAAACTGATATTCTGAAGAGAGGTTCGACTCTTGTTTCGTGAATAACACCACGTCACCTTCCTTGAGATCACGGTCTGAATTGAACCATTTCGGTTGATGCATCAGGGATGGTACATGAGCTGTCAACCAACATTCAAACCACGCATCGAAAATCTTCTTGTTCGACCTGATGATTTTGTCTGAATCGTTCGAGACTTGCAACGGTTGTGTGGGACATCGGTCATTGTTCCTGCCCAACATTAAACGGTTGGGGGTGATAAGGTCTGCCATCTCGAAATCGCCTTTGAAATTCCTGACTGCAATTGGAAGGTTGTTGATTGAATTAGCAATTGAGGAAGTGAGAGTTTCCCATTGCAAAATTGATAAGCGTTGTTGATGAACGGACTTTTCAATGGATAGACGAATTTCCCTGATCTTCCGTTCAACACGTCCATTAATGTTATGGCCTCCAACTGGACATGTGGAATATTCCATTGTTGAATTTTTACTAATTTTGTTGCTGAGGTCTTGGAAGTCCAGTCTCATTGTTTCGCATCCCTTGACAAGTTGGCTGCCTTCGTCGACAAGCAGCTTCTTCGGGTATCCCACTTCGCATGCCAATCTTGTGAAGGCTTGGAGAAATGATGTGGTGGAATAATCTTCCATGACCTTAATCTTTATAGCAGTTGTAGTTGCGCAACAGAAAACCACCAACCAAATTTTGACAGTTGTGCGCTTATGGTGGTTTGAGTAGGAGAGGAGCGGTCCAGCAAGATCTGTCTGACTAATGTAGAATGCCGGTGCAATAGTGAAGTTGTCTGGTGACAACGGTCCCATTGCTACATCAAGTTGTTGCTTCATCAAGTATCTGCATCTTGTACATGAGGATCGAATGAGTTTTACGAGAGACCTTCCTTCAATGATGTATGCAACTTGAAGTACATATCGCCATGTGGTTTCTACACCAGAGTGCTTTGCTGTTGGGTGTGACCAGTGAACTTCATTAACGATGGAATATGCTAATGGTGATCCTTTGTCAATGATTGGAACAAAGAAATTGAGCGTGCTCAAATCTTTCATCACCGAGGTGACCTTGCCGAGAATTGATGCTTCATCAGTAGGAAGTATTCGGCCTGTATAGTAGATGATGCCATTCTTCATCTGGGAGATTCTGTTGTACTTCTGTGGTGAAACAAATTTGATGATTTCTTGAGTGGCTTTTCGAAAGAAATATCTTTCAACTTCTTTGATATCATCTTCAACGTCACACTTCATGTGTCGAGGTTTGATGGATGTGATCTTTAGGTAGGATTTGATGAATTTTCGGACAAGGACCAAGATTCTGACAACTTGGGAGAAGCTTCTTGATTTTGGATCAATCAAGTATCTGGAAAAGTTGTAGTACTGTGAAGTTTCCCTTGTTGATGTTGAAGCAAGGCATGCGTTGACTTCATCTGGTTGAGCCGGGGGTTCCTTTATTTCCTTCCTCATCAGTTGGGTTTCTTGTGCACTCAATGATATTTCTTCTTTCGAAAAAGCTGGAAATTCAGATGGTGACAACTTCATCCAATCATATCCATTGATCCAGTGAGAGTCAGGTTGGATGATGTCGATTGAAGAGCATCTTCGAGTGCCAGCATCAGCAATCATGTTTTCGGATTTAACATATTGCCATTGAGTTTGATCAGTGAACCTCAAGATATCTACGACACGATTTCTTGTCCATTGCTTCAGACTGAGGTTCTCGTTGCAGATCCAGTACAATGCAATTTGGGAATCTGTGAATTTGAAGGATGATTTGTGTTTTTCCCCAAATGCACGTTTGACGATGTGACCAGTGTGGGTATTGAGTACAGCTGCAAATAATTCTCCTCTTGGTTGGGTGTAATCTTCGGGTACGACTTTTGATCTTGCAAATATCAATTGGCATGAATAGTCACCATTCTTTCTTTTAAAGCGCACATAGATTGAGCTGCATGCCATTTTTGGACTTGCATCACCAAAGTCGAGTGTTTGGATGTCAAGGTTTCTGGCATCTTCTGGGACAACAGCACGTTTGTAGCGGATGTCTTTGATTTCATTCATCATTTGAAAGTGAGATACCCATACGTTTCGTAGGTTGTCAGGCAGAATATCGTCCCACTCCATCTTTCGCTTGACCAACTCATGAAGGTCCATTTTCATTGTGGCGATAATTGGTGTGATAAGACCAGTGATGTCGTACAGTTCTCCAACCTTTGAGACGCAATGACGCCTGGTAAGATTGGTTGGGATTGTTGAATCTGAGGTTGGCTTGCGTCCACGGTGTTTCTTCGCAAAATTTAACTCTTGAACATCGATTGAGATGACATCATCTTTGGGGTACCACTTTAGACCGGCAACTGATACTGATTTGCCATCACTTGACATTGCTTCTTGAGGGTGTTCACCAGAGAAAGTAAATCCCTTCAGTAACCATCCACCATGACTAACCACAATTTCCAAACCGTCTGCAAGAATGAGGACTTGTGATTTGGATTCAGCTCCTGACAAACAATCGTCAATGTACGTATCTTTCGTCAGGACTATGTAGACTCTGGGATAATCATCTTTGAGGAGTTTGGCAGTTTCCCTTAGTCCTTTTTCAGCCTGGTTGCCACTAGATTTCACCCCGTAAATGAGTGTCATGATCACCTTCTCTTCAGGAGGTTGTGATGGGTCCAGTGACTCTTGCCAAAGATAACGTTGTAATCCCCAGTGAGATTTGTCGAGTTGAATTGAGTTGTACATCTTTCGTACATCAGTGTGAAGTGCTACAACGTGTCCTCTCCACCGGATGAAGATATCCACAAGCCGGTTCATGTTATTTCTGCCTTTAGCCAATATGTCATTTAGTGAATATCCACTCCTTGTTGGCATTGAAGCATCAAATACCACTCTGCATGGGGTTGGCACAGAACTTTCCTTCCATACGGCTCTCCATGGAATGAAATTGTTTAGATTCGATTGATTAAGGAGGGTTTGATCTTCTTTCGATAGGTTCTTCACATATTTGACATAACCCAATGATGCAAGTTTTTCTTCTGATTTGATGATATCTTGCTTGTCAGCAGGATTCTTCTGGAGTCGCTTCAGTTGTTGGTTGTAAACTTTTAAAGCAACATCTCGGTTTGGTGACAACAGACTTGGGCTTTTGATGAGTGGAAGAGTTGCAGTTGATTTTCGTTGAGAGATATCGACAGTGACAGAATCGTTGATAATCTCTTGTTCTGTTTCTTCTTTGATGCTCATTATGTCAGTTGATGCATTCTTACAAGTTGGACAGCCTCGGCACTTGACACAGCGATACGAGACTTCACTGCCAGCTTGATCGACTTTGTTGAATAGTTCAAGGTTGCATTCGTCAAGATTGGTGTCAACATCACCAAATCGATCACAATATCCAAGTAAACGTACATCTGGGTTTGCATGGTAACCATTTGAGAACAATCTGAGCTGGTTCTGAGCGAAGTGACTTGATTGGTTGTGAATAGTATCAAACATTGCGTGGGGTCCTCCGATCAATCCGCATGAACCATCACTGTTGAGGAAGTGCGACTCATAGATTGTGAGACCAGATAACATCTGAAATATTGGCTTTGGAAAGTAACGTAGATACCGAATGCCGATAATGAAGTCCACATCTCCACCAACCTTCTCTGGAACTGACGGTAGGTTCATCAAATCACCACCGTTCCTCTTGAATTCATCTTTGATGTCGTTAAGAACTTCACCATTGATGGGGTATTGTGGAAATTCATTGGTGACTCTATTTAAGCAGGGTCCTGACATCACAGCGTTGTTGTTGTCTTTGAGTGGTAACGAGACTTGATAAATCCCGTGGTTAGAAGGACTTGAGATACCACCAATACCATTCATCTTAATGGTGCCCGAGAATAACTGTTTTGCCCTCAACCCAAGACGTTTGACAGCTCCATGACGACTGATGAAATCGCTGCAGCCGCTGTCGTAGAAGATGGTGAACTTCTCATCATTGACTGTGATTGGCTGCAGCACGAAGATTGCATCATGAGAGTCATCATCTGATTTTGACTGAGGATTTGATTCCTTGGGCTTCGCCTTGAATGAGCTGTGAAAGATTTGGATGTCCTTGGAGTAAGCAGGAAGTGGGTGCTTCAGGATGCACCGTGCCTTGTAATGCTCAAGTACGTCTTTGTTTTGTTGGTCATTCCTGTGTTCCTCACACACAAGAACGTGCTTCTTTGTTGCATATCCATTGTGCGATTCGTGCCTGCAGACAAAGTCCCGTTGACACTTGCCTTCCTTGTGCTTTCCTCCATCGATCTTTGCCCCAGGGTAGAGGCATTGGAAGCATAACCCATTGGACTTCAGGAATTGGAAGCGTTGAGCCGTTGACATCTCTGCGAACCTCTTGCAGGAGAAGTACTGAATGAGTTTGGTACCTCTCGGTCCGTTGCTTTGGAAGTGGTCACTTGCGCCACAAATGACGCAAATCGTCGATGATGATTCATTGCTTGAGGATGACGAAGGTTGATCGGCAGGGGTGCCACTTGGATACCCTAGGAAGGCTGACTTGCTTGGCTTTGACGCTGGCTTGCTTGAATGGATGTGCTTCACAGCCATTGATTTCGACGTTGATTGAATGACTAACTTCTGTTGATGAATCTTCATTTCTTTCTCGAGAAATTCGATGAGTTGTTTCCACTTGTACTTCCCATCTCTTGAATCTTCACAGGAGATTGTCAGCCAACGCATCATCCGTCCTTCGCCAAGCATGTTGACAATACGTCGTAGAGCATCGCTGTAGAACAACTCATTTTCAATGTTGTGAGTTGAAGCCAACATCATCAGGTCCCTCATTGCGTTGGTAATCTTTGAGAGGAACTCAATTACCTTGGTGGGATCTCTAGATGTAGCTTCGGACGAAATGTTGAAGAGATCTGAAAGCTTGTGTTGAAGAAGGATCTCTTTATCACCAAAAACGTCTTTAAGCTGCTTCCATACATCTTCAATGTCATCAATACTTTGGACAAGCGTGAGCGCTTGCTTGCCCAGGAAATTGTTCTTTAATAACTCCGCTTGAAGACTTTTTGGCACTGAATCATCGTGAAGTTTTTGAAATTCGTCGATGAAGGTGTAAATGTCTAACTTTGAGTCATATCCTGTGAAAATTGGGAGCTTGATGTTGAGTTTACTTTTCTTGAATGACTCAAGTTTGGTTAGTTCACGGTTTTTAATCTCCAGGTTTAATTTCAGTTCATACGTAGCTCTTGTATCAAACAGTTTTTCATAGTCTGAATTAAGCTTTGCAAATATCTCCTTTTTCGGTCGTAGTGCGATCAGCTCTTTCAGTCTTGTGGAGATCTCTTTGAGTTCTTTGTGTTGAGAATCGAAGAGTGACTTCCGCTGCTTCAAGTCTTCGTTGCTGATCCTCAAGACATTGGTGCAGGTGGAGCTTGCGTTGAGGTAGGCGATGGAACGTTCTATCTCCTTGATGATAAGCTCAGCCTGTTGATTGTTAACATCCTCGCTGAAGCGGATGCTGGTGAGGTGGTGCGTTTGGATGAGCTGATTGATTGACTTTATGTACGTACTGATGCTCAATATTACAGCGGTAAATGACTTTTGGTAATTCGCTTCATACTCATCTTCGTGCATAAGGAGTTTCAGTTCTCGATGAGTGGAACGGTATTTGATGCGAAGGTTCTCAATCTTGCTGATGCAAATCTTCATCAAATCCAGAGATTGGTTGATTTGGTCTGCGGCATTGTCATTGATTGAGTCTTCCATCTCATCTTGGAGAGTTGATTCTTGTATGAGCAGCTCCTTGACTCTGTCTGCCATATCAAGATGGTGTAAGTATGCAGTAAGGGTGGGGTGTTTGTCCTGATCGTTGCGTCTGTTTTGAGTGATCAGTTGTTCAACTTCAACTGAAGGACCAACTTCAGTTGATGATTCAGTTTCAGTGGAGGGTTGATTTGTGTTAGGTTTTGTGACTTTTTTACCAATAGTAGATAGGATGTTGTAATCAAGTCTGTCTTTTCTCCTTGGTAGCATGTGACCACGCCTTTAATTGATAAAATCCTCAGTGATGCTCGCTGTTTGAATGTAGTATCAGTGAGAAAAATTGACGACACAAGTGTTTGGAACTTTAGATTGATATTGAACAAGTTCAAACTGTAAATAAATACAAAAACTGAGTTGAGAAAAATATTCATGTCTATGTGAGAAATCTATATGAAATTTGATATATAAGTGAAAAAGAAACCTAAGTTGCTCCCATGAAAACAAAACCTGAGCAAAAGCAAAAGAATGAAAAGCCAAGACAAAAAAAAAACTTACCAGCTTGCCTGAGTATGAGGCTTGTGAACAAGCTGAATTGAGTGGGTGAGTTTCATATAGTGAGTGTTGACTACACATGAAGAGTAGTAGACTATTTTTAAGGTTCATAGTCTGAAAGTTGACTTGAAATTGATGACTAAATCCAAGTGTTAAAAAATAACTAAGTTGATGTTCACTCCTTGAAGGTCTGTTATGAACTGACTGAGAAAGTGAAAGTGGGAGCTTTATAGTCACACATGAGAAAGAGTATAATTTACAGACCTAGAATTAAATATGCAAAAATGACAAAATGACATAAATTAACATAAAATATATATTAACCAAGACTAGAAAGTACACAGAATTACAAATAATACTAAAAAATACATGAAAAATGCCAAACAAAGAAAAACATTGAAAACACCTGAACTAAAGGTGAATGCCTTTACACCATCATTCCATGATCAATAAACGTAATTACCAAAAGCATCAGCGTTCGGTACTTCATCGTAGATGATTTCCCGTATGAAGAAGTAAATTCAACGCATAAACTTTTGCAATAAAATAATACTTGTTACCACCACACTTACAGCTCTACTTTTACGAGCACCATTTAGCGACTACCTCCCATTGATTTTACTTTTTGGTAATGAGACATTTTCCTCCTCACTTGCACCCGTTTTTCATGAATTCATGTTAGGACCACAGTTTATTTTCATATGCTTAGGGTTTGCATATTGCCGTACAGTAGAAGATATCAGCTAATGTGAAGAAAAATGACATTTCATTGCACTTTAAAGATCAGCCTATGCTTATTGAGATATTAGACAGTCAGAAATTCATGGTTACATGTTCACAAGTTAATCACCCATGACATCTCCCACCCTCCTTTTTAACAGTTTGAATTTCTTTAAAACCCCTCTGAACAATGCTTATTATACCTATCTATACCATTTCTTTTGGAAGAATAGACTTAATCAATCCCGTTTGGCTAGGGCATAGTCACAAGAAAAATAGTCAGGAAGATGCGGCCCTAAACGACCGATTTGCAGCATGAACCTCAAATTGATACGGCCCGTACAATTATGGTGCAAAAAACAAGCAGGAGTAGCAGCAAGACAGGAAGATTTCTTTTCTGGAGATGCTCCTTGATGCAATTTTTGCGGCTATTGATCACGATCTGAAATCAGTAAGCGGTCAGTCAGATGAAGGATGTATTTTAGTTGTTGGTGATATGCCTTATGACTCTTCTTGTTGGGCATCGTTTACTTGTAAACATTTCAAGAAAGGTTTGCCTGGTAGAACGTGTTCTAACTCCTGGTTTAATTTCCAAACATGATAAATTCTACGTCCTCTAAAATTGCAGAAAAAATGCTTCACACGTTTTTGAAAGGAAGATCATGGAAAAAAACTGATCGAAGAGGGTTGTTATCCTGACCTACAGTTAATAAAATGTGATGTTGTTTGGCTTTATACTTTCAGAGATCATCATGGAGATGCTGATAAGTTTTATTCTAAAATTTATACATGTGCATTGAACAAGACTGAAGATTTGTTTCAAGGGATCAGTAAGAAGTGTTCTGTAGTTGTGGGCTTTTAAATTGTAAATCATATTTTGGCTCACTTAACTGATGTTAGAAGCTTTCAAGAAGAATTTTAACTGCAAAGATTTTTAATTATTGCTTATTTGAATGGATATGTATATGGGAATATATATCAATGAACTAGTAACCTGTGTAAAAATTTTTTACGGGTGCTGTTAAAGAATGCGTTTTTTTAATTCACGTTCATCTTACAAATTCGAACCATAGCCTTCATGTTGTCAACCTTTTAAAATTTGTTGGGATGATTGATTTCATAAACAACAATTGCCTCATTCTTTCAAACATTACTATAAGAGTTCTCACCAAAATTGTTAGATGAACATACTGGAAGGAATGATATCTCGATAATTGGTACTCATTGGAGTCCTGTGTCATTGGCACCAGGTGATACAATTCGTCTAAACTCGACGGTTAGCTGCATCATAGACGATATGAATGGTCAGTTACTTCCAGTCTAAAAGAAAACAGATAACTTATTTTGTACAATCTATGTAACATTTGTATATTTCAATCAAAAGGGAGAGATATAATGACAAACTCAATTTTACTTAACTTGATGGTAATTTTATGTATAAGGTAGCAACGGTGCAGCATGATTTTAAAATGTTTGCATCAGGTTATTTGTACGATTTACAAACTAAAAAACAATCATGCTCAACATTCTATATCAACATTCAACATTTGATATGATATTGAAATACAATAACAAAGGTGAATCATGACAATGAAACTGAAAAGATTGATAGTAAAACATGTATTCTAACTAATTAAACTAACAAACTAATTCTAAGATGTAAGAATGGCAACTTTATCACTTAAAAAAGAAGCTTCAAATAACCATAGATTCTAAACTATTCGCTATCTATATACTATTCTCAATTCTTACAACGTAGAATTGTTTAAGATTTTAACAATGTTTTTTAACAATTTGTTTTTATTATTTCTGTAGTTTTTTTTATTTCTGTGCTGTGGAGGCACATAATCTGTGCGGTCTTTACTGCCATTCCGTGCCCAGACCTGAAACGCGCGTTCAGATCTTGAGCCCGGGTGTGTTTCTCGATATTTCACAAATTGTACGAAAGTGAATTCTAAATGAAAGCAATAACAAACCTTTTAAAAATGGTAATTTTTATTTTAAGAGTTACAATTGACAAATCAATTCTTACTGTCAGTACTGGGCGCAGCACCTAGAAAAAATTATACATAAACTGCTTATTGGAGAATAAAAAAAACATGTTAATGGAATCTTTATATTCAATCCGTTGTAAACAAAGGTTTATGTACACGATAACTCACCATCACCGCTGCCACTTGGCTTTGATTTTCCTGCATCTAAATGCATATCAAACACAACAGTTGAAGGAGTGTGAAAGAAGCCATTAAAAAAAATACAAATGTTTGCACTCTTACCGTTCAAAATGGACTCATCCACATCCATTAAATCTAAAAAAAATTCGATAATCATCACTCCTTAAAAATAGAACTATTTTTATCCTATGTGTTGAAAAATATTGCATATAAATAAACATTGATTGAATATAACGAAAACTCACTACTAATGACTTTATTTTTTGGAACATCTAAAAACATAGCATATGTATTTACATCCATAACATGAAAGAAGGGGTCATTTGAATAAAAGACTTCAGGCAAAATATAGATGTGTGTTTTTATGGGCACACAGAAATAATTATATTTAGCTATATGCTATTACTTAGAAAGCTTACCAGCAGGTTTTCTCTATATGGGCTCTGCCCGTTTAACCTTTTTCATAACTAAAAAATAAAATGTTTATGAATCAAACAAACGAAGAAACATTCACATCATTTCGTAGTATGAATTACTTTCATTCAGCTTCCTTTAGGGTGTTCAAATGGGGACATATTAAGGTAGTTATGCTTAAGTTGCATACCTGTTTTCGTCTTTTCAAATTCATCTAATTCTAAAAATAAATCAGTTAAAACCATAAAGTGTATATTCTTTAATGAAAAAGCGGTGAAAGTAAATAAGGTAAACCTTACTTGCATGACACTCTTTTTCGAATACTAAAATATAGGAGGAAGATGTATTTATTAGAATGCAAATAACTTAAATGCAGTAGAAAATACCTCTAAAAATGTACAACTTACTGATGTCTTTGTTGGCTCCGGCCATTTAATTTTTTTTATTACTAAAATGAAATAAAAATTTCATAGTTCTTACAAAAATAATGCTAAAAGGTACTACATTACTAAACTGCAAATATATCTCTTTGGAAGAGATGCCCTGACTTTTGGTTCATGAATTGCCTATGGAGATATGTTGCTATTGACTAAAAGCTCGTGATTTTCCATGCGCAATTCATGGTAACAGAGTACACGATGGAAACGTAAGTCAATGGGACTTGTACTCCACCTGGGAAGACAACATTCTGTGTATACAACTTCCCATTGATGTAGCCTTGTTAACCTGTGGCAGCAACTTTGACTTGAACATTATCAAATGCCTTTGCCCTAGTACAGGCTACATATAGCTGACCATGTGAAAAGCACGGTCGTTGTAGAAACAAACCAATTTTTTCAAATGTTTGACCTTGACTCTTATTAACAGTGAAAGAATAAGCCAAACGAATCGGCAGTTGTCTACGTTTTAAAGTGAAAGGCATACAGGTGTCAGAGGGTGACAATTGTACCCTAGGTATGAAAATAGTTTCTCCAACAGCTGACCCTGTCAAAACGTCAGCTTTAATAAAATTCTGCAATAATTCCCGAACAATCAAGCTTGTCTCATTGCAAAGACCCTTCTTGATGTTCAAATTTCGTAAAATCATGATTATCGCTCCAACTTTAAGTTTCAAACAATGTGGAGGCATACCAGATGGTGTGATGCTGTTTAAAAAATCAAGCGGATAATTTTGTCGCTCGTCCTCATCATCACAATCAACTTCATCAGCACTATAATAGCAAACTGGATCACCAGGCAATCTTTCCAACACTTCATTATTAATTATTAATGACTGCTCATTTGTAGGTGTCAAAATAGCAGTTGAAGCATATTGATGAGGTTCCAGGCCATCAAATATGACTGAAATAAGCGATGTGTTTTCAGAGACGACACAGCAATCTGGAATTTCAATGGCACCTTTAGCAGGATCTGCTTGTTTTAATGGCCGTTCCCCATTACCCAATTGTAGCAGCCACTGACAAAATTGTTGTTCTTCAGGTCTAGCTCTCATGTTTTGAGTTAATGTGAATTTTGACACTGAAGCCCACAATGCAGAACTGGTTAAGCACACCTCAATAACATCAATGGGTTTTGCTTTCTTTACAACAGGTAAGCATTGACGGAAATCTCCGCCCCATAACATTACTTTGCCACCAAAAGAAGTGTCTTTGTTGCAAACATCACGAAGTAATCGATCGATGGCATGAAAAATATGGGTGGAAACCATTGTCGCTTCATCGATAAGAAACAGGTAAATACTTCGAAGGTATTCTGCATGTTTAGATGTCGGTGTTATGTTGCATACACTGTTTTCTAAAACAGGAACAGGCAAACGAAATAAGGAATGCAATGTATAACCACCAGACAATAAAGTGGCTGCAATACCTGTGTATGCAGCAGTAGCAACTTTCCAACCTCTGGCCCTACATGCTGCTGTAACATAGTTGTATGTAAAAGTTTTACCTGTGCCAGCTGGTCCATCCAGATAAAACAATGTTTCAAGTTGTGCTAAACCATTGCACACATTTGAAACAGCAGACAAAATCGCATCTGCCACAGCTAACTGCTGTTCATTAAGCTGAGGCCTTACCTGCTGGGCCCTGTCAATGTAAACATTCACATCGATTTCTTCCTCAGGGATCTGCTGAACCAACTCTGGAAGATTAAATTGTATTAATGATATACCGAATTGTTTAAGCACATTATCAATATCTCCCAAAGCTCTTTGCTCTGCTTGAGCAACAGCCAATGTTCGAGTGTAGTCCTCACACATATGCTCTTTGAATGTATTCCACAACTCAAGAGGGTTTGAGGGCTCGCAGTGAGTCAAAATAGTGACAAACAGTTGTCTCAACTGTTGGGGCATTTGAAATGTTCATGCCTCTTCCAATGTATTGTGCCACTCTTCGTCATCTAGCAGAAGATGTCTGGCAATGCACGCTTCACGGAATGTGTCCTAAACTACTTCACCAAATGTGCGTAGATACTCGAATGATGTAGCACCTGGAACATGCAACAACAAAACTCGAAGGAAGAAACGTTCTCCTTCTGTCGGCCAGGCATTGTATAACCGTGCCACTTCCACTATAGGTTTCAATGTTTTTTTTCGTTTCTGCCATTTTTTGTCTTTGTCAAGAAAGACGTAATGATATGGAATGTCTGAGTAAAGAAACTGTCGAGCATCAGGATCTTCCACATTCAACTTAAACCATGCTGTTAGGTGACTATCTTTCAGTGCCCCTTCAGCAGCTGCCTCCTCCTCACCAGCTCTAAAATAAACCTGATGACAATTAGCTAAGCGTTTGATAGTATGGGATTTATCATTCATGGAAAACTCGAAAATTCTCCACAATGCTTCAGGTGCACTGACATATCGAGCATCCAGAAATGTTTTAATTTCGTCATGCTCCAGACGTTCATTAATCTCAACATTGGCACTATCATGTCCTTTGCAAACGTATTTGAAGAGATATTTCACACTTCTTAATGTGGTACATGCTTCCAAATTTATGCAAGCATTGTACTTTTTTGACAACCATGGACAGTATAGAACAACCCATTGATTATCCAATTCAACGTTCTTGACCCTGACAGTACGGCCATCATTGCGTCTGCGATACATTGGATACCCATTTGCATTCATTTGGGTTGCATCACAAAATGGCTTAGGAAAATTCTTTGTGCAGTTACCGTCATCTCCCATACAGACTGAATTAGGGTTAGCATTTCCACAGGGACCATGAATCATACATGATCTGATGATGTTATGAAGTTCTGGTTCCTGCTCAGGATCTGGTATTTCTGCAGAAATTAAGCTGTCAATGTCATCAGCATTCTGCAGTTTATCCTCTTGAGGTAAATGTATAAGAATATGTGCATGAGGTAAAGAACGTTTCTGAAACTCAATAACATACAGGTGAGAAATGGCTTTCCCCAAAACACCATTTTTAGTAATATCCTCTAAAAGTAATTTCAATTTCACACTAAAAACACGTGCAACCAAGTCAGGTTGATAATGTGCGGGCTCATTATCCAAGTTTTCAGTAATTTCTCGCCATTTGGGATTGCACGTGAAAGTGCAAAACAAATCTGGTTAGCCCATTTTAGTGACCATAGCCATAGCAACTTGATAATTTTGTTGCATGGCTCTTGGACCACCCTATAATGAAGAAGGTAGAACAACTGGTCTGCCTGCATTAAGGCCACGATTTTCCGCAATATTGGCAAGATGATCAATAAGGCCTTGATATTGTTCAACACGAAGAGCTGCCTGGTTCATTCGTATGAAGTTCAAACGATTAGATTCAATTTTTCAATAACTATCCACAGCATATTGTTGAAGTAATCTTTTACCTTTTAAGATGGGGCTTAATGCATCTCTAAATGCAAACCTGAATGTATAATATTGCAGCATGGTTGTGCGACGTTGCTGACCTACCGCATATTCTGTTACATGAGGAATGTCAGAACTCCAACCTAACTGTCCTCTTGGAAAAAATATAGGATAAACCATTGGATCCAGATTAGGCGTAAGCACTGGTAAATCTTGCAATGGTATATCTCGAGGGTAAACAACGATGTCCCGAGCCAAAGGTGGTGCACCATCTTCACCAACAAAAACAGCTGCTACTTCATCATGATGAGGTAGATTGTATCGACGGCGGTCACCGCCAGTTCTCAAGTGCATTCTTATCTGGAAAACAAATAGAATGTTATGATATGCAGTTAAAGATCTGCTATTACTTTCTATTTCCACTTACTTCAGATGGCTGGCGATTTTGTTCATTTGCAAGTTGCAACGCCTTCGCCTCTACCTCACCCATGTGTTTATAAGCAGCTGCATATGGACTCTCCCTTAAAATGATATCTTGCAAAGTTTGCATGACTTCAGGGGAGCAACCTTGATTTTCTCGTCTTGCCATTCGCTCGGTGAATGCATCCATACCATCATAAATATATAGTTGGCCATAGGACGGAGGAACACCTGGTGGTGGGTGTAAACTACCTGTTCGGTGGCATACCTGGCCATTTATACGACAAACTGGTGGACCACGACCTGGTGGTACAGCCAATTTCGCACCCATAGAAGCGAAAGCAACCGAACTGTTGAACTTTCGAATATTTTCTTGAAAGTTCTTTGCTTGATTGTTATCACCTACTAAAAGATCTTTAAGGTCATTAGGATAAAAGATGTTATCTAAATGAACTTTACCATTGTCACAACACTTAAAATTAGTTTCCTCAGCAAACATTCTGGCGCCACAAAACTGACAGACCTTGTCCATGGCACCAAGATTATGTAGCTCAGGCATTTGGTTTTGCCGGGCAGCACGATGCAATAGAGGATTTTCATTTCGTCGAACAGCACGCCTTGCCCTCATGCGGTGGGCATTCTCATTCTGCCTGGCTAATCTTTCACCTGGCTGTTCAGCTTGACGATACTTAACTTGCCTTTGAACATTATTTATTCTAAGTCTCTCATTTTCTGATACTGGTTGGATGTTATTAGCCTGAAGCTGTTGGCGCCTTGCTTCAACTACATCCTCATTTGCATGCCTACCTGAATAACGCATTTGCTGCTGATCAGGTGGTTGCAAAACAAACTGGCCATTTCTAAAAGCTGCTTGGAAGCCAGGAATAATATTAGTGCCTCTTATATTAAACATTACAGTTGAGAAACACTAACAACAATAGAAAGAAATATCCACCACCAGCAAAGAAACAGCATAAAAAAAACCTGGTGGAAGCGAAAACAAACCTTTCTTTCTAGCTAAAGAACCTAGGAGAAAGCGAAAAAAAATCTTTTGAAACGTTTCTCAAAAAGACTGTACATCTAAGTTTTAAGTGACAAACCTTTCTTTCTACTTTCCGTCTTTCTGCTTTCTTTCTACTTTCTGTCTTTCTTTCTACTTCACAGCAAGGAATAAATGAACCTGAATAAAAATGTTGTTAGAAGACAGACACTAAAATAGGTTGGAAAGTAAGGTTGGAAAGGTTGGAAAAGCTTTCGTGGGGTTCACCATCTTTAAAAATAATAAACACAATACCTCGTTACTTAATTCTTTCGCTTTCGATCAACTGACTTTATAAACTGGTAAACTTTGATTGATAAACTGAGTGAACTGATTGATAACTGGTTTAATAATTTGATCTATAGACGACAATTGCAATTGTCTATGCTTATTGTCTTTATTTCTCGAGCGTAACCGCACTGAATAAAAAACTTAATTTGTTTACTTTTTTCAACGAATTGGTTGCTTTGGTTTTTCCGATTTCGGCAACCAATAAAAACGGCGAAAGGGCGATCACATGTCAAAACAAAAAATGAAAAATAGGCATTTTGAGGGTTTCTGCAATGGTCTAACTGCCGCTATATAACCACGATTAAGAAGATTTTGGCTGTTAATTTTAAAAAAAACCATCACTCTCTAAGTTAAATGTGTTACACACAATTGCAGATTATTATAAGTAGATACGTTTCAAGAAAGCTTAATAATCGACATTGATTATCAGTTCTCTTGCTGGAAATTTTGACGATATCGCTGCATGTTTTCTGGAGCACAAACTGATTGACGTTCATGATTGAAATGGATTTTGGAATGTACGTGCTAATATATTTTTACTGCTGTTGACAACAAGGAAAGCACTTGGTGAAAGATTCCTACATCCTTGACTTATTTCTAAAATAAGGACCAGAGATGACCATGTTATGAAGAAAGAACTTTCAATGAATTTAATTGGAAATTTGCTCATGCTGTACATTTCCACAAGAACTTTTTCTTTTAAGAAAAATAAACAACAGCCTCACAAGATGAAATCTGACAAAACTAGAACGAAATTGTTGGGGACTTATATTGAAACGAAATCATTGAACTTGGATATTCAAGAACACTGAAGCAGCCTCTGAAAACTGCTTATTTTATAGCTATATACATATCATAAAAGCATTAATTGGACACACTTTCATGGAAGACCCTGTGTTTTCATTGTTCTCATCCCCTACACCCCTCAAAAGTCTGTTTTAGTGGTTGAATTAAACCTAAATCTCAACCTACGTGCCATATTACTGAGAGATAATAAAAATGGCTGAGATAAAAGTTTCTCTAGGCAGAAGTACTCCCAAAGTGTTTTTTTTTACGTAATTATCTCCATCATGACTAGCTTGTCTTAAAACCAAAACATTCCAAAACAAATAAAGAAATTGCACCTACAAAAGACATAGCAGTTAGGATTCTAGCTTTGCTATCAATAAAGTTCCTTGTGAACAGAATAATTTATGGATTTAAGGTATTTATTTGCTTTAAGTATTTCAATTAGTTTCTGATGAAGATGGGGAAGGGAGGAAAATGCACTTTCTTACACTCGCTGAGCCCAAAGTAATTTGCAAGTGTGCTGACTCCTGCAAATTGTTGTCAATTATTCTACCCCTCCCTACCTATTATTAATATCTATTGCAAGGTCCAATCTCCTATTACTGCACCCCTCTTATTATTGAGGACTCCAGAGTACATATTGTATAGATACCAAATATTTGATGAATTCAATCACTGAATGAATGCTGATTCTGATCCCTTTTTTAGATTTGCTTGGATATAAACATGTTAGAAAATAGACATAAAAATGGCTTTGACCTATGGATACATTCAATGATATTACGTATATCATAACATCAACAAACAAATTGCAACTGTGCCTGATGCATCTAATAGACCACAACCACGAAGAACTTGACTCACTAACTAAAAACTTTGGTGCTACCTTGACTTTTATGACTGAGTAATATGAGAACTTGATGTGGTTGTGCAATAATTTTGGAAGCATAAACAAGAACTTTGTTGTATTGGATGATTTGAGTGTTTGGGTTGCAAATTCACAGCACATGATAAATAAAAGAAACTGGTTATGTAGACTGAGATAATGAAGCAGCTTCATATTTCTTTTTGTCATAACAGCATAACAGGGACTGCAGATCAGAAGTTTATTTGAGGGGGCTATTTGATTAAGTGCAAGAAAATTTTAATTGTCTAAAATGGCTAAAACCAGCACTCTTTTTCCTAATTAAGAGGCTCTTTCATGGCCCATAAATATGAGTTGTGTCACTGGAATTATTGAGTTGCATAAAAAATTATAAAATTATTAAGTTTTGCAGGCTGTATATGCTTAGAATAAGGGAATTGAATGGTAAAAAGGAATTGTCGTTAAAATTTATGTTACAGAAAAAAAGATAATTATAGATTGTCTTGTTGTGGAACTTGATTACTTTTGACTGGTAGGTTTAAAGTAGGGATATATCCTGAAATCAAAGTTACATATGGGAGAATAGGAAGAAATGGGCTTATCATAGATATATACTTTGTAAAAAGGAATACATTTTTGTTAGATATTTTTTAAAACATTTTGTAACAATTTTATTCAAAAGACTTTGTAAGTAATAAATGACACTTGGAAATCAAATTATAGAAAATGATAAAATTCTATAAAAGTATATTGCAGAAAGCTTTTCGTAAAATTGTTGAAATAGCATATTTTGTAACAAGAGACTTTATAAACACAATATATTGTATACATATACTTCTAGCTGTAGCTGGCTATATGCATAAAAATATTAAAGAAAATTTCATATGATAGAACCTATTCCCCTTCCCAATTGTTGTTCTTCAAAATAACATTCACATAACATATTGTGTATATTCATTTTCTTAATTTGCTCGAGGGTTATCAACGAACCATCCTGTCTCTCTGTGTCACAACATCCACCCATTTCGATTGCTAATTCTCGCTATACTCTTCGTCTCCTCGAGGAAGACGAAATATAGGGATACCTTGAGTTTATTTAACAGCCAAAAATGGTGAAACTTGCCCCTGGAAGACCAGAGGAAGTGAAAAATAATTCAAAAAATCTAAAGCTTCCAGCCTGATTTAAAGATTTTTTGCACCATAAAAAAGCATGGGTTCTAGTTTTTCACGGAACCCGACTTATTCATAAGAAACGGCCCAAAAACGGCCCTGATTCCAGACTAGTTTTTTTCTTGTGACTATGGCTAGGGATAACCAGAAGTTTCTACCCTGGAGTATAATAATCATACGTGTTTCATATAATCAGGCTTTAGAATGTGTTATCGTTATCTTTTAGTCAGGTAATAATAACATTAAAATAAAAACATTTAATGTCATTTTTTTTCGTCAACTCTTCGGTGGTGCCCAAAACGCATTGTGAACATGGGCGGCGAGCGACGCCACCTTGGCAGCTAGTGAATACCATAATAAGAACATTTTCTATGATTTAAGCGTGGCTACCAGTATCAAACGCTTTACTGAAATCTATAAATATTGCTCTGTCATATTACCTGCGTCCATGTTGAAATAAATATCATCAAGGAACAGTGTCGCTGCCACTTCTGTATTTTGGGTTTTTTTCGAAAACCAAACTGGGCTTCAGATAATATATCTTTTTATTCAAGAAAGCGTGAAATTTGAGAATTAATACATTTCTCAAATATGTTCGAGCTTGTCGGTAGATGCTTGTGCATATTTTTTGGCATTATAGGCCAGTAGAACAACTTCTTTAATCCACTTGTCAACAAGAGTATTGGTATATTTGTCTTTGTATCTTGAAGAACCAATCAGAGCTCTGAAATCTTTTCTTCCCTCAGTTGTGATATTCAGTTCAGATTCTTCAAAAATACATTCTTTTTCTGTAACTATAAGCCATGACTTGGTGAAGGTAAGAAAATAGCCTATTTAAGTCCCCAACTCTTCTGGTGTTTTTACCTAATATTGATCAAATATTAGTCATTCTCTCTTTTGGCAGTGGTTAACCACCATCTATAAACAGTCTCATTATGGCTCTGAACGAATGGTTTTGGATGGCTCGGCATTATAAAATGATGTCATAAAAATCTCTATCACTCCACTTCGTCAATGTTTTGATAAGAATTCAGAGTGTTCTTTCCTTTTTGATGGTTTCATTTGTTTAAGAGAAAGCTGAATTCAATAGTTATGTCTTAAAGGGAATCTTCATATGGCAGAATTAGGAACTCATTTACCAAATTTAATCTTGCTTTTAAATTTTATACATTGATTTTTTGCTTCAGCTAAGATAAAACTTATTCTACCTGAGCATCAGAGAAATCACTTTGACCGAAATACACATCTAGTATTCCTGAAAATCAAGCAAGTCCAATGTATATGGTATAAAATTATAGTACATTTAATGTACTTTGTTTCAGAACAAAACACAAAAGAGGTTTCATTGCCAAGTTGCTGGATGGAATCAATATGTAAGGTTGAGATAAGCTTTTTTTGATGAAAGACTTTTTGGTTGGAGTTTTTGTAAAAATCGTTTAGGTTTTCGATGTATGAACCTATTGCTAATGGCAGCAGAACTAGTAGAAACAGCCAGATTGAAAATCCTTCTACTTGATTCTTATGACATGTACTAATGGTGAATATGTATTAAGGGTCCTGCAAGCACTGTTAAAATCATGTTTCCATACATTTACACAGTTCATGAATGCAAGAAGCTGGGTCAGTTATAAATTCTTTTACCTGATAACTCTATGTCTGTGTGTTTATTTTATTTGGTATTGTTTTACGTGGCTTGGCGCACTTAGTTGCTATTGAATCTGCTTTCCAGGAGAGGCCAAGGCTTAGGTTGGAGGCTCCTAAGTATATGATACTCTAAGGAGTGCTGCTCTTCCTGACCTCCTAGAACACCCGCCATAGCACTTACCAAATTTCCCTCATGGCATGGATCGACCGGCGCTGTGATACATTTACCTGTGCATCAATTACGGGAGTGATAATCACTATACTACGGCACCATAAACAAACAAATGCTTGGAAGACCATATAAAAATTGCCTAACATCTTATTTTTGGGCACTTTCTCATTTTGTGAAGATCTTTTTTAGTGAGAACAACATACACATGATTTCCAGAATTAATAGCTAGCACTTGTATCACCATCTTATTTTGACTAAGGCCAGATGCTAGGTCCCCATCTCATGATTCGAATAATTACCTTTTATCCCATCAATATGTATGCCTCTTTGTCCAATGATAAGCTTTGAAAATCTCCACTGTGTGACTCATCACTCGGCTCACTGAATCAAACACTTACCAACGCCTACCGGAAGAAGGCTCGAAAGAACAGCTGTCAACTTTCATACTTGGTAAGTTCTTGCTTCTTCCAAGAGTTAGGTAAGCGAGATTTCAAAGCACACCAGCCAAATATTTCCATACCTATGTCAATTTTAAATACTTGCGGTGTTCCTGAAATATAGGAATATAGGAGCAAAAAGCATATTTATGGTTGAAAGATTGACAATCTTGTTCAATGGCATTAATAACATTGTTAATTGATTCCATATATTTTTTGAACTTTTTAAAGTTAAGAATCATTCTAAAAATCACATTTTCTTCTTAATTCCTCGTTTGAAGTATGTGCATGAGTAAGAAGAGCTAAGGAATCCATGTTTTCCTTACTGCAGTATTGATGGTGTCTTTGTAATTGTTAATTGAGGAATTTTATCCTTTCTGATGTTAAGAAGTTCATCCATGGATTGCAAGACGTAACAAGTGGATCTGACAATTAAATTTTGGATATGTTGCATTTTAACATCAAAAGTTCTTTGCTTGGCGGGCAAAACTTGAGACCAAATCTCTGGATTTGGAAAAGGTTGAAAATCTTCTTGTCTGATATGCTAACAAGATATGCTAACGATAGAAATGCCACAGAAGAATTGGCAGTACACGACACCTTAAATTTCACGGTACTGTGATGTTTATACTCTGACCATGTGATTTTCTGCAGATCAGGATTTTTTGGTGTTTCAATAAACACCTCAAAACAATCAATGATTTGATGTAGCTCTTTCATGTGGTTTTAATGTGGTCTGGGTGGGTGAAATTCAACATACCCTGATCTGGCACAAAAACCATACATCTTAAAACATTTGCTAAAGCTTTCAACCTAGTATAAATGTTGATGATAACACAGATAGTGATACCCCAGATCGATATGCCAGATCTTTTTCCATTAGACCAAGCTTCAGTTTCATTAAAGTCAGTAACAATTCAGACTTGCTGGAAAATTTTGTTTTTCTACCAATTTTCTTTGGCCACTTTTTAAATTTCCTAACAATTTCTGAGACTGTGTTAATTTTTCCCCTAAACTTTCTTTTCATGTGAGGAACAGAAATTTTGTGTAATGCATTAAAAACATCAATATTTGGGAAACCAATATAAAATAAAGCATCTTTATCTGACTGCAGTAACCTTTCCCATAATGGCTTCAAACACTTGCAATTACTTACAATGTGAGTCTTAAGTCTGTGGAATTGAAATGTTCTAATTTTCAGCTTGTTAGCAAAATGACACTTTTCTTTACAAGCCAATACAAATTTTTTATGTAAATCATCATAGTTTCTTCTTATGATTTCATTATTTTTTAGTACTTCTTCATTCTGTTGTTGGAGACAAGCTAATTTATATTTAACTAGCCGCCAAGGCGCCGTCGCTCGCCGCCCATGTCCACCTTCACTGTACCAATAAACGTCGAATTTCCTTATAAACAGCTTGTACAACTTGTGTTTAATCAGAAGCAGATTCGAAGTCACAACTTCTGGTAAAACCAATCTTTTATCAGTGTAACAATACACTCAAAACGTAGAGAGAGAAAACTTCAACTTTTTATTAGCTTTTGTTTTAAAAAAGTTACGCACTCTAACATGGATGCTATCAAATGTAAGGGGGAAATCATTTCTCTTCTTAAAAAGGTCACGCCGGAGGAGAGAAAAAAGGCACGTACTAAATGAATAAAGAGAATAAAAAACATTCGATCAGAAGCGTTTAACAATTAAAAAAAGAAATTAAATTCAAAGAAAAGCAAAAAAATGTTTTGTTTCATGATACTATTTTTTTACCTATCGGTTTTTAAACATTTTGATTGCTCGAAAAAAAGTTAACCTGTCTCAGACAATCAGGCAAGCATTAAGATACACTGGCAAACCGCACATGCTGCCATGTTCTGCTGCTTTTTGTCCAAAATGTTTAATCAGTTAGTTTCTTTGTCTTTAGTTGATTTATTGTTTTCAAAGCCAAGTCAATGGTGGTCCTTGGAAAATAAAACTAACAATAATAATAAAAACAAAACGTTATCTCTATTGGTTCACCAGCAAAAAAAAGTCATGTTCGATTGGGGTTGCAATGTATTTGCTTCGAAGTCATGTCGCACACAAATAAAGAAATAATTTCACTCACAACTCAATCTACCATTTCGCGTAACTTACAAACAAACGGAGAATCGGCTATTAATCTATAGACATCATCAATACTTTCAGAACATATAGCGAAATCAGGAGCAAGTTCATGTCCTGTTTCAAGTCTGGCTTCTTGATCAGATTCATGTTCATGTTTGTGTGGCTTATCTTCACCATAACTTAATGTTCTTCGTTTACTATCACTAAACCTCTGGGGAAAAACTCTTTGCAGCAGTTTCTTCTCAGCATCAGAATATCCCAAATTAAGGCATGAATAATTGAATCCTTCCTCAAAGTGGTTGGAACACATTCTTGATTTATGTCCAGGACTCCACAGTTTTTTTGGATTCTTTTTATCCTGTCCTTTTATCAAGTTTTTCCAAATTTTTCTATCATTAGGGTTTCTCACCTGTATTTCTCAAATGTATGTAACCTAAACAGTGAAAAAACAAAAAAATATAGTGGCATAAGTTGATCAGGCCAATAAAAAATATAATAATCATAAAAAAGAACAAAACATACTTTGATGGCTCTTCACATAGGCAACTTGAATGTTTCACTCGATGTTCATCACACGTAGCATCCCTCCATTTTATCAACTTGTACTATCCATTATTACAATTTGTTACTGCACAGTGCGTTGACATTCTTTATATATCTACATACATATATTATATTCAGAAGTTTCGTAAGTTTCTTAAAGTTAAGTATTACTTCGGCTTCTCAAGACGATCAAAACGGTTTGTTTACCTACTCAAGTTCTGGTGGATCCAAAATTGCTTGCGCGTGCAAGATTTTTTTCAGATAGCGGAATCGTGTATTGCTTAACAACAGTATCCAAAGTGATTGAGAATGGTGATTAGCTTTAATGATCCAGTCAATTGTTTGGTAGCTTTGTTATCAAATCGCAAAGCAGTGTTTGAATCTTCTTGTTCGCACTCTGTATCATTATCTGAAGCCTTTGATGTTGAAATTTGTGAATCATCAAAAAACATTCTACATACTTTGTGTATACTGCACTTCCACCAGGGTTACTTGAAAACACTGGTTCACTTTTTCTCTGATCAGGTGGCTGGTAGAAGACTAAGTCTGGATATTTTGACTTGAGCCTAATTTATAACCGTAGTTAGAGATGTCAGAGTTTTCAATTTTCCAAACAATTTTTAAGCAAGTTCTGTAAGCTAAAGAGCTTCCCTTCTGCTATGATTTTAGAATCAACAATATCACCGCAAAGTTTTTTAAATGAGACGTCATACTGGATGAGATTTAGAAGAAGACTGCCGTTGTTTCAAACATTTTATATATTCAGTGACGCATTTCCTGTGGACTCAAACTTCAATCGCTACCATGTCTTTATCTTTAATTTCTTTTAAGATATCAAAGTGGTTTTTCAGCTCAGCAGCTTCTCTGAGTCTTCCGCCATCAACTGTTTCCACCATACTCAAACATTGCGTTTTTGTCTGTCTGTCAAATGGATTCTTTACATAGATTGAGCCACTTTTCTTGCATATCAAACATCTCTTGGATAACACAGCATTGGAAGTTGAAGCGTTCATTATCAATGTTGATGGTAGAGCTTGCATGTTGCTGTTGTTTTCTGTTTTCTATTTTGTAGATGTTATTGAAGATTCAGATAGTCTGATTGATTTCCTTTTCCCTTGCAACTTTTTTTGTTTGGTCTTTTTATTTTTTGCTCGTGTAATTTTAGACATATCAGTAAAATATCTGTAGCACTTCACATGAAACATTAACTTGCAGTTTGTTTATTGTTGTTCAATCTCTTCCAATTTCTCTGGATATTTTCTTACTTTCTTAGCCACCATTGTTGCTTCACAGTCTTCATCATTTATTCTTATTCATTCATTTCTTCACTTCAACATTTTTGAGTATGTAACCTCTGTAAAAAACTTAAATCATCTTTTATTTTTTCAAAATGTATTATACATTTACTCGTGTTGTCTACTGAAGCCGCTATTCTTACTAATGTTTGTTTATTAAATCGCTTTATATATTTTCCGGAATGAGAATTGCCGTTATTTCATTTTGAAATATTTCATTCGGTAAATTAACTTTTGACTTATTGAAAATTACCCGAAATTAAATCGATGAGGTATTTATTGTGTAATTCAGCAATTTTAAATGTTATTTTTCTCCAAACCTGCTGGGGAAAAAGTTGGGAACTTTTTAGATTATCGTTCAGAACCTTACAAAACGCCAATATTCAAATAACATTTCAGTTCGCAGAGGTGAACCACGAACTAAAAAAATAAGAACACACAGATCATGGTCTATTCCTTCTATAGCTCAAATCGTAATATGCATCACTGAAAATTTCATTTTCAAAACACCTTCAACAATTCAACAATTTTATCAGACCTTCTATCATCACACTTCACCTAAAAATGGCAAATTACAATTTGTGCTGTTGCTTTAAGTAGATTCAATATGCAATTTTTTGCCTCTCTAAAATAAAAGTAAGATGCACAATTGATTTAAGTTCTGAGTTCACAGTAAATTGTATAAATAAGGCAATGAAGAATCAGTATTTCAGATAAACAATCCTTTTTTCAATCGGAAGGTTCTTTAATTGAAAGATGTGTTTACATTCACTCGATTTACCATTAGAATTTTAATTGATCATAAATTTGAGAGTAGTAATCAAGTTTAAAGTTAAACCACTGTGCATTCTATTGCATTTCATTCGTCCCTAGGCTCTTTAATTAAACAGACTAATCATCATTGTTCCTTGTTCGGCACACGGTCCTTCATATTAGAACGTTTTAATTGGAATAACCTTTTTCTCATGAGCTACGTAGAAGGGTGGTCGTCAATAGCATGTCTTTAAAATGACTGAAAAAGATGAAAAGAAACCTGGATCAGAATTTAACTATGATTCATGACATCTGGTTTATACATGATGAAAATGTAAGAATCTAAAACTTCACCTGGTACACAGTACCATCTGAATATGTTATACTTGTTTGTGGATGAAAATGTCAGAAGTTCCTCTTCTTTTCTTCTTCTACAATTTTCCACATATGATATATATACACAAACCTCTGAATCTTGACGCTTTTTTGTTAAAATGGTATTGTTCTTCTTTAGAGACAATTTCTGGGTTTGTTTCTTAAGTATACCCAATGAAACATGCAAAGAGATCAAATGTCGAATACTTTGATGGGATCTTGCAAGAAGATGACAGGTATTACCGTGTTGTTTGTTTTTCACCATATAGAAGGCTGTTTGGAGAAGCTGTGACCCATAAATAAGCAATTCAATGTTCATCAGTGAGGAAACTGGTGTTGATTTAGAACATAGAATCCGAAAATTGTAAATTTGAAAACACAGAGGTCACTTTTGAACCCAGTCCATTTGCCAGTCAGCACAAAGCTAAATTAATTCTATTGTCTAGTCATTTTGGTTGATTTACAAACAGAGCAAGTAAATATCATTTCATTATCAGCTACATTTTCACGATTCTTGTTGCAAGTAGAGCAAAATCATAGCATTGTTATTGCATCTACGTTCTCAGCCGGAAGTAAGTATGACTTTATGTTATGTTCACCTAGAATAGAACTAGATCGATAGATCTGTAAATAGATATTGTTGTAGTTGTTATTTTAGATGACATATTTTTTATAAGAAATATATTTCCAGAAAAACTTTATCAAACCACAGCATTATTGATTTTGTAACAACCCATTTCTAGAACCTTTGCAATCTTTTCTCCCCACAGTGGCAATTTTACCATTCCACGATTATTTATTTTCACTTTCTTTTATTTAACCGCTTGGTTTTGTATGGCAGTAAGACAGGGACTGTCACTTACTTCTACACTTCAATATCAACTTCAACAGAAACAATATCTATGTCTTTCATTTTTTCAATTTCAGATATTGGAATTAATTTAGCTTCCTGCTGACTGGCAAATAGACTGGATTCAAAAGTGACCAAAATTTGTATCTTGATTGAAGAAAAGATTTTATGTCAGGAGAAGTAGCAGAAAGAAAGTCACGAAAAAGATTATCTCTAACCTTCATAGAAGAAAGATTGCGTGTGTGTGTTAAATTTCTTTTAATATCTTTTTAATAAATACCAATTTCATTTGAAATATGCAAGATTAGAAATTGATAATCAAGACAATAGTATAACGCACACCTTTCAGTCCCTTTCCTTTTGGGAAGTATGTTTCTTTCATGTGTTTCAAAATGTGGTCTAAACTAACATCTCTATCCCATTCATAAGTTCTTTTAACCCCACCACTTGGAAGCTTGACTTGTACAAACTTGGATCCGATGCGGCACCAATGATGCTAATTGTAATCGACTTTTAATTGTAGTTGACTTTTAATTTCTACTTCTTTTGTCTTTCCTTCCCATCCCTTTATGTGTTTTTCACAGCTGCAACAAGTGAAGCTAATTCATCACATCTGTCTTTTGCTCTAAATTTCTCAACAAAGAAGCAAGCATCAGCCAGACCAACACCCATGCTTATAAAATCTACTTTAGTTAGCAAATCTATTGAATCTTGGCATACCTTCAAACAAAAAAATAACTAAAAAATTAGTAGTAGTATTAGTTGTTGTTAGTAGTTTTAGTTGTTTCCTTGACAATTATTCTCTAGTAGATAATTTATAATTTACATATTCCTTTGATGGCACAATCAGCCACTAAAAACAGCCATAACATCACAAATTGTAACAATTTCATATTAATCTAAATATATCAATATGTCTGAATATACATACTCGACATTCTCTAACATTTTGTAGACAGTCACAGGCGCTATATTAGAATAAAAAAGGCAGCGTCCGGCAGAAGGAAAAAGGGCACGACCTGATGCCTAAATGCAGCTGCCAGTTTAGGGGGGCGCTGTTAGCCCCCCTAATGGGGGTTTTAGGTGGCTAAGCCCCCTGGAAAATTTCGCTATTTTAGGCTTCTTGGACCATCAGAAATCGCTCTAAAATGGTAAATTCATCTAGTGATTTGTCATTGCGTATAAGCTCAATATATTTTGGCTTTGTTTGTTCTTACGATTTACTGTAAGTCAAACTTAGTTTATAGAAGAATTTGATGAAAAAATCATTGTTATTGTTGTATTTGTTCAATACTTTTTTAACAACAACGCATTTTTTGTTAAAGCTGGCATTGATACTACATGTTAACCCCTGGAATAACTTAACATGTACAACACACAGTAATATGCAGCAGACAACCTCGATCCCAGGGCTCTTGCATAAATGTCTGACATAAATACATAAATTAAAAAAACACCTTGGTATTGAGGTTTTACATGGAATAAACTTTTAAAAAATGTCAGTGTTTCCTTTAGCTATAGTTATTTATATATCGGTTGAAAAAATCCTTCGAGCTCCAGTGTTTTTCCATATATCAAATCTTTTTTATTTCCACAGTGCCAAACGGCTCCTTCCTATATGAAATACACATCAACATATCCAGACTCTTTTCGTCTAAGGTACATCTCTTTTTTGTCATAATTTGACTCATTCTAGAAAATCCCCGTTCAACCACTGCCTCAGTATGAGGTATAAGAATATAAAGGCTCAATAATCTGCGCACGTTTGGGAACGCCTGCACGATTACCTGGTCTTGTAAGAGCTCTTCAACTATCACGGGGCTGTTCATTCGTCTCTGTACCTCTCCAATCTCATTTTCAATGGATCGCATAGCCTTTTTCGTAACGTATTTATTTCCGGACATCTGCTTCTGGGTTGCTTCCAAGGATTTTAACTGTTTTTGTAAGTCTATCTTTTTACTATTTTTTAAGTTGGAAACGTAGTTTTTTATAACCTCCAAATTCAAGTTTTAAAGAAGGTAAGGGACATGTTAGTAACTTTTCTGCTCTTTTTATTTTCCCCTGGAACTCGTCTGCAGCGTCATTTCCATAAAATTTGTGTAAAACCTCTAGCTCATCTGTACCAAACGACGCAAATTTCTCATCACACATATCAGGAATATGGGAAGAATGAATTCAAGATAGGTAGATCAGAAAGGTCAAATGCAGATGTGATTTCTGTGCGTAGGGCTTCCACAAACGGCTTAATGACATCGCAATGAAATTCTTCCAATGAGATGCTTGTATCGATACGCGACTTTTTTCTTGTGTTTCCAGATACAGTTCCACGCATTTCCATAGCGGAAACTCACTCAATTATATCCCCTGCTTCTCTGAAACTCTTTAAATTCGGGCTGCTTAGATTGTTTTGAATGTTGTTTAAGGTGGTGAGTGTGCTATCAACAGCTCTTGAGACAGCGCCAAAATCCTTTTTATCGCTTTGGAGTAATAAACAAAGGGCATTTGTAACTGCTAACACATCTTCCAAAAATGTTATTTGTAAGACTGTCTTACTTTCAATTAAAGAAGATCGGTAGCCTATCCATTCTGCGTTTTTATTTTTAGATATTATCTGATCTAACGATTCAACTAATTCCACATATCTCTCTCTACAACGATGACATGCGGCTCCATGTGATAACCAGCGAGTTGTTGCTGCTTTAACAAGTTGAAGAGCTTTCAATCCGTAGGTTTGCTGAAGTGTGGTAAAAATGTTCCGATTTAAGGAACTATAATGAAACGCTTTCCACAGTCCAAGTAACAGTGTGTCAATTGTTTGAAGCCATGGAAAGCAAGCCATCAGATGTTTAAAGCACAAGGCGAGTCTATGACATCGACAATTGACATAAATGGAAAAGGGAGCACAATTGCGATATCTTCTTTGTACTCCACTCTTCTCACCACTCATCGAATTTGTACCATCGAAACAAACGAAACGTGTTTTCATGATGTCAACCTTGTGTTCAGATAAAATTTCCTTAATTTTTTCAATCAAAATTTCCGACTTAGTAGACAGCACAGCTGCAAGCTTTATAAATTGAAGTTTAAACGATTTATTTTTCTCGTCAAAATAACTTGCGAACACCCCAATCATTTCATGACGAGAAACAGATCTTGCCTCATCAGCAAAAACTACCATGTCCAATGCAACTTGCAATTCTTCGTCAGCTAAACTCTGCAGGTATTTGTTAACAGAGACAAGAAAGCCATCGCAACTGTCTGATGAATCATAAGTTGCATTTAAAGCAGCAGATTCCAAATACTGACAAATGATTGGCTCTTCCATTTCTTCTGCTAGAAACTTGATCACTTTTGGAAAGAGTTCCTTAATTGCTAAGTTATTTCTAGCTAAGAAATGTACTATTTTAATAAGTTTTGAAATATATAACTCATTGATATTTTCTTTCTCCTTTTTAGTATTTTCATCATCGACTTTGTGCAAAACATCCTCGATGCGTAGTTGCATTTTCAATTCTTCAGCGCGTAGATGCCTTTTAGACTTGTCATGCCTTCGAAAGCGTTTACCAGGATTGTCTCGAAGAACAACTGCGTTGTGTGACCATGCACCTCTATTTTGACTTTCAGTTACGCTCATGTCCCCGTAGAAAGTCTCACAAGTCTTGCACATATAACCGTTTTTACTGTGGTTAAAATATGCCCAATGGAAGTTCCTCAAATATTTTCTCTCATCATAAAGCCTATTATCATTTTTAAGGTCATGATCAGAAGCAAACAGATTAGGTGGTAAACTACTTTCTTCGCTTATTTCGCACTCATCCAAAGAACAATCAGGTTCAGATTCAGATCCAGAGCTTAGGTCGTTTTCTTCCTCGAGGACTCTTTGATTTTCACTTTCTAGGAGGGGAGTTTCAGGTTGTTTTGATCTAAGGAAAATTAAATAAAAAGAATATTGATCATGCGAACGCGGGAAATGTGCCTGGTGTAACACAGCAATTAAAAACAGCAAGACAGGATCGCTAAATTTTTAGAGTTTGAAAACGTAATTCATTATAAGTCGAACGCAAGGGGAACGTTTTGAATTACACCAATTATGTAACATCATGGACGTAAACTAGACTTGAAAAATAATCAATGATGTGAAATCTACCTTGAAAAGAATGTTGAAATTGAAGAACATCCTTGCGCTGCCTGCATTTTGAGTTTGTTGTTTTCTAGGCATTTTTGATTAGTAATCCTTTTCTTCTTTTTTTTTTTCGATCTTTTTTAATCACTTCGTTTTCAATAACTTCTTTTTTTAATCACTAATCATTCATATCTGATCGCGTGCTCAAAACCAAAATTCTAGTCATTCTATTATTCGATTCTATTATTCTATTATTTGATCTATAAATACGATTCGAATAATAGAATGAATAGAATTTTGGTTTTGGTTTTTAAACCAATCAAACTTTTTGTTTGAATGAATTATTGTTCTTTTTTCAACGATCCATGCGCATCTGCATGGTTAAACAAAATGTGTGTTAAATGCACTAATTTTAACATTATGAAAAGTAAGGGTTGTGAAATCACAGTTTTGTAAACAAACAAGTTTGTAGGAACAATTTTATCATCGCGAAAGACACACGTTCAATCGTTCGATATACTCTCATCAATACAAGAAGAGGAAAAGGGCAACTTTATTAAAAATTAGGGCACTAAAGTCAGAACTTGACGGCTCAGAACATCTGCAAATAATCATTTGATAATCATTTGATGGCTTTTTTCCTTTTCTACTAAAGACAAAAAAGTTTAACATCTAAGAAGTGGTTATTTATAAGTATCTTTTTAAGTTAACACATTCTTTATCTTTAAATTTCAATATGGGATACGTGTGGAGTTTTTAATTCTCAAGAAAGGTGACCAGCAAAGTACCTACAACTACTATAGTTTATCACATTTACTTAGAGGAAGATAAACTTCAAAAATCTTGTTATTATTTGATTAAAGAGATTCTAATACTGTACCTCTTCATTTGATCCTCTCGCCATGTTTGAACGCAAAAAAAATCGATTGTAAAAACTTTCTTAACATGGTGGCATATACTATGTTACAAAATTCTAGGCTTCCGTAGATATGTAATGTTACTTTTAAAGTATTCATACAAATGTGTCCAATGTCATGCACATAAAAATAAATTGTGTAGGAATTTAACAGGTCATCCACAAAAATAAACAGACAACATTTTGAAGTTTATAAAGCATTTGATTACCCAAGAAAGTCTGTGGTGTACTGTAATCCGAAACGACTCTATCAATGATATTCTTGTTGTAATGTAATGTGGTATTTATCAAAGAAAAGAACAAAATGTAAATGTTTATAAACTCCACATCACTTTTTTAACATTTCAATGAACAAATTACCTATGCGGAGTCATTATAAGCAGAAAATCTCTTCCCATATTTAAAGTCTTGTCATTTTTGTTTTTAATTTCGTCACATAAATTGTTTTTTACACTCTCTTTTCGGCAGCTGTTTTTGCATGCTTTTTCTTCATTTTCAGTGAAGAAGGGCAAAAAAGTATGAATGGCATTACCACCCATACAAGCACTTGTATATATATGGTAATTTTGAATTATCAGTTATTTTAAGTCATTCTTTTGCAAAATCCATCTTTGTAATGTGTGTGAGAAGTTTGCTTTTGAACTCTTTGTTATAATTACAATAAAGGTCTGCATGAAATTTACTTCAGAAGTGTACTCTAAGCTTTCTTAAGGTATTGGTAACTTGTAAGCCTGTTTTATTTGCAATCAGATTTTATTCAATTCACCTCAAAGATAATTGTATTTGTTTTATTGTAAAGACGTCCTTAGATATAGGATACATAAAACTGTATACGAAAGTCAAACGAGACATTGATAATTGTTTGATATGCTTTGTAAAACATTTTGTTGAAATCAGTTTTATTACAATGATACTGGTACATGGACACACTTTTGAGAGCACTCCTGTTTGGTTTTTATCATTGAATGTCTTATTCCCATTATTACATCACTATTAGTTCAGTTATCACTCATGAATTCCTATTTTGACCTTCCTGGAACAAAAAAAGGATTATTCCATTCTGCTTCACAGTCAAACATTTTTCAACCTTGGCAAAAGTGCTGACCTTCAGGCCTTTGGCCTCTTGTTCTCTTTTCATTTGAAGTATTTTTCAAGATGTTAACATTGATTACTTCATGGACCAATTTGATTTTATTTGGGAAATCAGCCACAATGTATTCTTAACTTTTTATACTGGCTTGAGTGGAAACGTATGCATTAAAACTCACAGCAATTCCAAGCTTCCATTTTTTAATGCTAGAGCTCCTGCAATCTTTACATCAAGAACATGGCAGTGATCTTCAAGCATGTTGAAGAACTTTAAGTATGTGCCCAATGAAATATGCAAAGCTGGTAGTGCAACGTGGATTATGAAATTGTATGTTTTACATTGTTACACAAACAATACTTTCAAAAAAATTACCGATTAACTTTACTTGTTCAATAGGCACATTGAACATTACTTCATCGATTACATTATTGTGAAGCTTTGCTTTTTTTATGTCTTCACCGTCACTTTTAAAAGCTTCATAATTATTTGCCTAAGAAAACAATGTTCTATTCTATGACTTTCCTCTGACAGTTAGTGGTTTCTGCATCTCACCATATGTAATATCACAGAATGAACATTAATGTCTACCTAAATTGATAAAAGTTAATAGTTTTTTACATAAACTATTGATCACAAGATATTTTAGATATTTACTTACTGTTGAAATTTATAATTTGATGTCATAATAAATATACTACATTACCTATGTAGTATAGGAAATCAGGCTTAGTATATATTCATAAAAAAAATTAATATAATCATTCATATAATCTCCTTTCAAGACATATATATAGAACACAGAAACTCTTAATCTCCAAAGATAAATACTCGAATTTTTAGATTCAAATAAACTAAACATGACTATGTTGCCAATGCTGTTTGGATGGAGTGTATTGTAACACTGGTAGGACATTTTGAATGAATTGCCACCATGATCTCCACCAATCTTCACATGAATTTCATTACTCATATTCGTTCTTTCCACAATCTGAGAAAATCTAAAAGCAAACACTATTCAACAGCATTATTTCTCTTATGTTTTGTTATGATGGAACTGTAACTTACTCTTGCAAGGATTCAAGGTAACAGAAGATATGGTATGGTAGATCCAAGACATAGCCCTAAGGTGCCCCTTTATTTCACAATGTCCTTTTTAACCCTTATTTGAAAATGAAAGGGATCATTTTCAGCAATTATGTCATCCCCTCTCCATGCTTTTGCAACCTTTCTTTGTTTAGATTGGGATGCTACAATTATTCAAATTGTTTGTATGGTACATTTTTAATTTTGTTAGCATGTACCTTCCCATTTTTTTAAGTTTATCACATGGAATTCCCAAGCTTACTTTCATTGAAACTGACAGTTGTAGAATTTCATCTTTCTCTTTTTCTTTGAAACTTCTCACTAATTTAGAAGTTTGTGTTATATTGATGCGGAAGAGCCACCAGTGGCCATCTCAAGCTGTTGCTTCATGAAATTGTTTCTACTTTGAAGAGTTTTTCTTTTTTTTACGTTTTATTGCTTTTGACGTTGATGTTAGTACCAAAAGCTATAATTGTAAATCTAAATATTGCCTTTATGAGAACTGATATTTATTTTTTTGAATATATATACTTACACCAGAACCGCCAGTCATGAATTAGATACTGTTATTAGGTAAAGTTGATTGAACCGTCTTTGTTTTAATAACATGAAAGGCAGCATCTATTTGACTGTCCTGACTCAAATTAAATACCTCATTAAGAGATGTTCAGCAGTGGCCCATTGCTGTTTTTTCTTGATCAATCTTTTGGTCAAATTCTTGTATTTTGAAAATAGCCTCTCAATGTAATTAGCACTCTAACTAGAGGCATGAAACCATATCTGCAATAGCTTTTGATGGCAAGACAGATTCGGGCAATCAGTTCCTCTGGACATTGACAATCCACCCCTTCCACTTTTATCTGCAGGCAATTAAAACATATTCAGTGGTGACAATTTGTAAGAAGGACAGGTTTGTGCATCTAAACCATGCAAACTGGGCATATACACAGCTTTAGGTAATTGTTACTTAAAGCAACATATTTAAGAGAGCATCCATCTGGGATGTGATGATTTTTTTTTAATGTATGCAATATTTCACTTTAAGTAAGTAAATACAATCAGGAACATATATATATATATATATATATCTTATTATACTAATTCGCGATTGTGTATCACACTTTTATTTTAGAGAGTGATATATTTGGTTTTTCTTTCACGGTCAAAACCTTTTTTTTCCCTTTTCGTTGTAAAGCCACGCAGAGGCGAGATTTTTTTTTTGTTCTTTTTAGATTTTCCACCATTAGTATATGCTCCTCCGTTTTGTTATTTTTGGTTTGCGCAGTGGAAATCAGCCGAAAAACGTCTTTGGAGGAGTGCGAGCAATGCAATCTTCTTCGTTCCAAATTTGTCAACGATTCGTGAGCAAGAAACTTTGCGAAAAAGACATATTTCTTTTTGTATACGAATAACTTAATTTAAATTTGATTGTTTTAGGCAGCAAATCGAAGAAAGAACTGACGAAGAAGCACAGGTTTATTATTATAAAACGTTTATTATCGTGTTTATTGCTAAAATTAAATAAAAATTAATAAAAGAACACGGGTAGCACGTGTAAGTGAGTTAGTTGTTTGTTTACAATGAAAAATCATATTTACATATACAGAAGAAGTGCAGTGAAGTTTTTAAAAATTAGCTGCAGAAAGATCGAACAAACAAAAGGTATTATTATAAAACTTTTATTTTTGATTAATAAAAGAACAAGTTAGGTATATGTATTTGTATTTAAATTATTAATTATTATTAATTTGATGTTTGGTTGTGTATGCCAGGTAAAAGTCTTTATTCTGTTCAGCTCCAGTGTTGAGTGAACCCGTATTGACTCACAGTATCGGTTGACTTTACAGACCAAATTTTGTTTGTAATTGTTATCTTTAGAATAAATGCGTACTTGAATTTTCTTTTTGTTTTTCTTTCTTTTTGTTTTATTTTTTATTTCAATATTGTTATAGCATGATTAGGTTTTCGGTATTACAATTCAAGTATTAATTTTTTAGGTAATAATAAAAAAGCATAAAGAAATGAAACTCATGGTTTTAATCATGACGTTGATGGTTTTGGGAAGAACAGACTAATGGTTGCAGTCGAGTAGTAACTTTGGAACAAAAGAAAAAGGTTGGTAGGTATCAATTTGTTTTGAATTAACATTTTGTAATGTTTGGTTTCGTATGTCTGGGTAAACAGTTTTGTGTTATATATTGCCATTTTTTTTACATTAAAGTTACTTCTCTTCTGCGTATAAGTATATTATTCTGAGCCATGTTGCTATTTGTTTCTGTTTTTAATCTTCTGAATGTAAAAAATGAATTAAAAAATTAATGCCTGCAGAAACTTTTACACGAGTTAAATTTCGCAACACAATGCATACTGAACATGGGTGGCGAGTGACGCCGCCTGGGATGTTTTTGAGTTGCGATTCTATGATTTATTTTTTTGTCATGGGGTACGTACACGGCAATGGTGGATTTGACCTAATGTTTTCGAAGTTAAGTTCGGTAAAAAGGTTTTACCCAGGATACTAGTATATATATAATAGTAATACAATTTACATATAAAATTATAACAATGTTATTTTTCTATTTATTTCTCCATCATCAACTTTTCTGCGATAATTTTCAAGTTAGTATCAGATAACGAATCTACCACTTAAATCCTTTGTCGTATCTTTCTTGATCCCCTGATACAAATGAGCTGTGATCTTAGCAGATTAAAACTAAGTTTTGTTCTTAACCAACTTTTGGTGACACTCGGCTGTTCCCTCTTTCTTTCAGCAAGCATTTCTGCGAGTCTGTTATAGAACGACTGACATTCCCTTGACATTCCTCCGAAACGTGAATACCAGTGGTGTAAATGATCCTTGATCGACATGATTTATTAGGTTCACATAGCAGTGCTTTTTTGTTGTTCATTACTTCGATGAGCAGATTTTAAGGTTTGGTTTAGGTAGACTTTGGCTGTTTGGTTGAAAACCTTTACGTCAAAATAAGCTATCTGTCCCCTTATCCACAATCCTGAACATCTACTCTCGCTTCGGCCGTTGGTATGGTTGACTTTGGCAGTTCTTCTCCAGTAAGTTCTTGTAGTACTGGCTTGATTCTTACGTCTCTGCATACTTACGATAAAATTTCCGCGGTAAAATCTGTTACTTCGTTGTGTGGCAAAGTAGCGAAGCCTCCTTTTGGACACGATAGTGTGTGTTCTACAGTGAAAGAGGCTCCGCATACACAATGTGTACTTAGCCTTTTTAACTGGATACCAAATCGAATATATACTGTGTCCCAAAACGATCAGATGGAATTGATGCACTTAAATTGGAAGACTTGTCTTTTGTCCAATACATGCTTTTTGCTGAGTACCTTCCAGGGGAAGTTTTCTTTTTAGGTTACCCACCCTTCTTAAATTTTGAGGCAGAATTGCACTTGTAGATGATGTTCACTTATGAAGTTATTTCTTGATACTTAGGTGTTATTTTCTTTTTTTTATAATATTATTATAATTATTATTTGAATAAGCGTTGTGGTAAAAACATTGTGGCTTTAGAAACATATAGGATTAAAAGACCAACAATTATATTTTCGCGATATATTTCGATAATTTTTTATCATCATCAGGCTAAAAGTAAAATCAGTAAAACAGTTATAAACAGCTAAAAAATGGTAGAATAAAATATATACAAGAAGTCAGACACACAACTTCATTTCAACAACTATCACAATTTAATCACTAGAGCTCTCGAACGATATTCGTCTTTAGTATTAATTGATGGTTTGAGTTCACTGATCCATAGAGCTTCTAGGGTCATTAAATACGTCAATGATCTATATGTCGATGCAATTATATGAACGTTTTCAAAACTAATACTGCTATTACACGTAATAAAATGCAATCCCACAGGGCTACTCCTTCGTCGATGTTCCCGAATCCGGCAAAGTAGATGACGACTTGTTTGGCCGACATAGCATGCATTACAGCACGGACAATTAATTTTATATACAACTTTGCTTTTCAACGATATATCAACTTTTGGTTTCAGGGACGGCAATACAGTTTTCACCTTTCTCAAAGTAAAAATAATTTTACATGGTGCATTCGTTCTCTTTAGTGCGTTTTCAAACTTCTCTGACACTCGACCACGGTATTGAACGAAAACCATTTTCTCCTCCTTATCCTCTTCTTTCTTTTCTTCTTCATTCTTATCGTTGTCATTTTGTTTCGTTATTATATCTTCCAGGGTTCGTTTGATAATGGGTTCGAAAAACCTTTGTGGATACTGGTTGTCGAGTAATATTTTCCTTGCACGCACTAAACTTTCATCAAAATTACTCCAATTACTACAAGACCTGAAAATTCGGTGAATAAATCCTGACACAACTGATTTCTTATATTTTAGTGGAGCTAGACTGTGGAAGTTCATGGTCAGACCAGTGTCAGTTTTCTTTTGGTACCAAGTAGATTGTAATGTGTTTCCTGTCCGTGTTATTAACATATCCAAGAAGGCTAATGTATTATTACTTTCTCTTTCTATAGTAAATTTTAATGATGGGTGGAGATTGTTGATTTCAGCAAGTTTTATATCTATCTGAGTTCTTAAAATATTTCTCAAAATATCATCCATGTAACGTGAGAACAAATTTGCATTATCTTTGATTTTTGAATCAAATTTACTCACCCAACCATTTGCGATTTGTGGTGCAGGGGGACTGCCCATAGCAAGACCATCAATTTGACGGTGGAATCCATCATTTGTTTGCATGACTACATTGGAACTACAAACAGTTAAAAGTTGTCGAAAAGTTTCCTTGTCTACAGGTGGCGTTTTATATCGGCCAGAAAATAAAAGGTTAGTACAATCATCAATGGCTTCTTTCACAGGGACGTTTGTGTATAAAGATGTCACATCAAAACTTACAATTACTTCATCATCATTTAACTTAATTGTGGGTAGAGATTCAGATATCTGCTTCGAAGATGTGTTTATGTTGCACTCTTTAACAACCGATAACCAACCGAAACTTGTAAAGCTATTTTATGATAAGGGGAACCGGGCATTGATAACAATGCTTGATAATTGATAATAATTGATAATAATAATTGATAATTATTATTATTACTAGTAACCCGGCTAAAAGTTTTTACCACATCCAACTTCGAAAAGGATATATGCAAATCCCGTGTCGAAAAAAGGAGACGAAAGATATAATCAAGGTGTGAAAAAAAAATTAAACCACGGAATCGCAAGGGGAAAGTGTATCCATGCTGTAGAGCTCAAAAAGCTGATTAAAAAAATGTATGGGATAATTTCGCTATGACCAACCGTTAAAGAGATATCGTCGATCAATGATTTTGATGACGCCATAGCCGCAGTACCAAATTAAATTTAGGCCCAAATTTTGCGTAACCCCATCACCTGTATTGCGAACCCTAAAAAATGTCAGTTATTCCTATTGGTGCTCGAGATATTTCCCCCAAAATGTCAAGTTTGATTAGGGATGCAATGCAATGATTCCCCATGATAGATTAAAAAACTGCAAAAACTGATCAGAAAAGTGTATGGCATCATTTCGCTACGACCAACGGTTGCAAAGATATCACTGATCAAGATTTTGATGACGTCATAGCCGCAATACCAAAAATAATTGAGGCCCAAATGTTGCGTCAGCCCATCATTCGTATCGTGGACCCTAAAAAACCTCAGTTTACCCTATTGGGTCTCGAAATATTTCCCCAAAAAAATCGCATTCGATTGGGGATGCAATGCAATGATTCCCGTGGTAGATTAAAAAACTGACGTCACGGCACTTGTAAAAAAAAACGCATGGCCTAACGAAAAAAATGACCACAATTAAGAAGATTTTGACCGTAAAATTCAACAAAATTTATCACTCTCCAAATAAAAGTGCGACACACACTCGCTATTATACATAAGACTAGTAACTGGCCTAAAAGTTTTTTACGGCTTTAATTTCGAAAATTTTGTCACGAAAATAGGTGACGAAAAATTAAAGTACCAAATCTCGAAAGAAGACCGTACCCATGTTGTAGAGCTCGAAAAACGGATCAAAAAAATGTATGGGATCGTTTCGCTACGACCAACCGTTGCAAAGATATCACTGTTCAAGATTTTGATGATGTCATAGCCGCAATACCAAAAATAATTGAGGCCCAAATGTTGCGTCACCCCATCATCTGTATCGTGGACCCTAAAAGATGTCAGTTTACCCTATTGGGTCTCGAGTTATTTTCCCAAAAACATCGCATTCGATTGGAGATGCAATGCAATGATCCCCGTGGTAGATTAAAAAACTGACGTCATGGCACTTGCAAAAAAACCCTGCATGGCCTAACGAAATGGGTCAAAATCGCCTTTCCCGTGAACGATCCCTGTGATGAAAATTTCAATTTAAGAATTGGAAACGGTAAATGTAACCATGTTGTAGAGCTCCAAAAACTGATCAAAAAAATGTATGGGATCGTTTCGCTACGACCAATCGTTAGAGAGATATCGCTGATCAAAGTTTTTGATGACGTCATATCCGCAGTACCAAATAAAATTTAGGTCCAAATGATGCGTCACCCCATCACCCGTATCGCTCACCCCAAAAAGAGTCAGTTATCCCTATTGGTTCTTGAGATATTCTCCCCAAAAACATCGCGTTCGATTTGGGATGCAATGCAATGATTCCCCGTGATCATAAAAAACTGACGTCAAATGATGCCACATGCTTTTGGAATGATCGTGAAAAAAGTGTCTCTCGCTTCTACGTGGTTTTACGTGCACATAAGAGGACGATGACCGTAAAATAAATTTAAAAATATCACTCTGTAAAATAAAAGTGTGACACACAGCGCGGATTATTATAATAAGATTATTAAAATTAGAATTAGAATTAGAATATTGATAGTCGGATAGCTTTGCATCTCCCATAAAAAGCTGGTAGCAACTTCGATTAATATCCAGATTTCCTATAGAAATGTTATTCCAAAAACAATTCGTAAATTTTTGTTTCGTAAATAGCCATAGGAACTTACGTCTTTTACATATGAAAAATATAATTCTAAAACAACTGGGACAAGTAATTTTGTAATAAATGGTCCAGTAATTATTATTGATTTAGTCCATCATTTTGAACTATTTTACGGTCACGACAGTCATAATTATTGAAACAGAGTAAAAGCCGCTCAGTGAAATTTAACCGGTTTTGTTAATAAATCTAGAGATGAGTATAGCCCGATTTCCATTCAACGCTTACGCCCGCGTGGAGATAGAATTTCCCGAGCAGCCAAACAGCTTCAAATAGAAGTCAAAAGACACGATTGGCTGAAATTATCCGCGCACGTCGGCTGGCTAAAAAGAAGATAAAATTTCTTATCTTTATTTTTGTTCGCTGAGCATAGAAACCATTGTGGGAATTCTGCATTCTAAAGTTTAGTTTTTTCAGCTGAAAAAATTGACCAGGTGGATTTTTTATTTGATTAAAAAACGATTCTTTGTGTGACGTAATAGGAGTTCAAAACATCTGTGAGTTGCAATATAATAGTGAACTTTAGTATGAGTTTCTTTTTTCAAAATCATTCATTTTAATCCATATAAAAGTTTGTGTGACTCTCGATTAATTTTTTATTCAAAAATGGTGAACTGTTCTGCATTTGGTTGCACAAACCGATCTGCCAACTTCAAAAACGGAGAAGTCGTCTTCCATAAACTGCCAAAAGATAAAGCTTTATGCAATAAATGGATTCATAGTTTAAGACGTGACGGGAAACATCCAAAAGATATTTCCATATTCATCTGCTCTCAGCATTTCGTAGAAGATTGTTATGAACGTGACTTAAAGGTATTTATGATTACATCGCGCCAATAGAAAAGCCGGATAAAGATGACTCTATAAAATCAATGAAGACAAGATTTTCCGTGAAATGAACTTCTTTAATTTTAAAAAGCTCATATAAAAATAGAAAAAAACTAAACATATTTAAAACAGACATAAAGTCCATTTTCCGAAGGATAAACTTCTCTAATCTTTGTCACAACGCAAGATGGCAAAACTCTTCGAACATTTTTTCCCAAATTACTGTGGATCCAAAAGTAAACTGTTTATAGGCAGCGTGACGATAGTTTTTGTTGTTTTTTTCCATGTTTTCACCTTTTAAAATGTTTAGTGCTGCCATACTTGCGTCCAAAGTGCATTTCTTCAAGCAAACAGTTGCAAAGTCTTCTCCAAGTGAAACACACTTCTGACCTTAAAAAATAATTACCCCCGTTTTAGTATGGTTTGTAAGAAAGTATATACAATTCCCAAACTAATATCATTCCTGCTCCACCTTAGAGCTAAAATGGAACATTCTTTTTTTATTTACTTATAGTTCTTTGTAATAACCGTTCAGCCAGAAGGAGAACGGAGATATTCTTTTTTTGAAAAACATGCATCTATGAGTTTATTTTATGTGGAAGAGAAAAAGTTTGTGTTTTTATACACCTGATAAGCATATTTTTACATTTGTAAATTTTGTTATTAGAATGTTCAGCTTGGTCCATTTGATTTTAGTTTATATCAGGAATTGAATGTAAGTTCCAAAAAAGGTTTTAACAAAATCGTTACCTTGAAAAAACATATCTGGAATTTCGTTCATTTCCTTACAACAAATACTTTCAACCTCTGTTTCCATCAAACCACATTTTCCACACAAACACCAGGATGTATTCCCAATTCTTTTTTCTTCAGTGTTTTGAACATCAGTAGAACATCAGTAGAAAGTCATTTCAGCAGTTTCATCTATTGTTTCATTTTGTTGGTTGACATCGTTTTCTTTTTCTTCATTCGGAAGTGATTGGCTCAAATGAGTAAGGCTCTAACTTTGAAAAAGCTTCATTGCATATTGAAAAATCTTCCTTTACAGAAAAATCACTGTCACTCTCGCTTGAAGTAGAATAGTTTTCTTCATTATCAACCATACCTTTTTTTCTTAATAAATGTTCTGCTCTTGTGCACCGGTGTTTTTAACTTTCGTGATGTCATAACTTGGCTCGAACCCAGACTTTTTAAAAAATTCCCGGTTTTTCAAAAAGATGAAAAAAGTAAACAAACAACGCTCTCAAAAAGTGCTTTGTGTATGTTAAAAGGGTATAAAAGTATATATTTTTGTAATCACTATCTTATGAAGAATACAATCATAGCAAAATCAGATATTTGAAAATTTCAAGTTAACTTCCCCTTTAAAAACCTTCATAAAACTATTTACAAATCATTTAATATTGCATGTGACGTCATATAGTAGTCTAGTCTTCATCATACGCGTTCTTTTAGTTTAAGGTGTATTCTTTGCCATTGTTCGAATTAACTGAAAAGAATAATCTTATATACACACTTCCAATTTGCAAACTTAAATGCAAGATCATTATAAGGCAGGAAAAGTCAAAACAGAACGAAAAGTAAGTTTTCACTAATCAAAATAAAATCTAAATATCTATAAATATCCATAGTTCAACGTACATACTACAACGTTTATCATTCAACAAAACCTTTGCTATTATCAGAATCATCACAATCAGAATCACTACGGCAGTCTTCATCGTCCTTGTCGTCGAAATCATCATCCTTATCAGCACAGTTCGCAGTTATCAGTACACACACACAAGTCCATATGATTTGCAGACACACGCATTAGTTTGACAATACTTTTTGCACCTGCATGATACCAAGCGAAGTACTTTTTCAGGAGCTGGGGGCAAAGGCATCCATTCGATTTCAAGGGTATTATCTTTCTAAGTCCATCCATAACCATCAGGACTTGGCACATCTGTGCGATGATTGTCCAGAGATTTTTTGACAATGGTCATCACGTACGCTACTCGCTTGCAATGACAGAGTAACGCATCACATTTCTGTAATTTCTGTGGATCAGCAACTTTTGATTTGCTGCAAAATGATATATATCTTGCCTCGTTGATGTCCTTACATTTAGTGAATCCATGCAATGAGCAAACAAATTCTGGTATCTTTTGGAAATACTGTACATTAAATGTGAACGTATCAGAGCAACACCCAAACTTTCTGAAAACTTTGATGAAATCTTTAGATTTAATCATCAATTTAAAGGCTTCGACTTTACCAATGCCATGAAAAGTACTGGTATATAGTCATTACCGGTGAATGAATGTATTCCTGGCAGAGCTTCACAAACATCTTCATCGAGTTCTTTGAATACACTGCGGATGTCTAGAATTCTTCATATTTTCCCTGCGCCGGTTCGGACGAATAACCTTGCTTCTATCAATCTTTGAAAATGTAGCGCATAAATTGAAATATCACTATTTACGGTATGGATGCAAGCGGAATGACAACCATGTACAATGTTGGTAATTGATTCAACGGAAGATTCATTGCGATTAGTGAAATGTAGGTGGGTTGGTTCTCTTTCCTTGCCGCCACGATATTGAGAAATTTGACTTCCAGCAGTAACATATCCCTGGCAGGAGCGAAGGATCTTCTTTGTTGATGTAGTGTGTTATTCCTAGGTCGGTGATATTGTTCAATGGTATCAGGATTTAATTGTGTTACTATCTTAAAAACATAAGTGACCTTTTTAGATAAATATTGGTTGATACGTGTGAATAATAAGTTCAGGTTTGTAAATTTATTGTGGAACACAGATTTAAGGTACATTATGCGAAAACTAGAGAAGACTTACCCACTGATTGATTCGAGATTGATGTCATTGTTATCCCATACGAAGCTAACAAATAGTGACGGCTGTAGTGCAGACAGACAATAACTTTTAACAGATTCATTTTTGATAGCCTCAACTGCCAATGTTGTTTCCAAAAAGTTGACTTCATCGTAAGAGATACCATGCCCAAGACGATTCAACCACTCTATCATTGTTTTTGAACCAGTTTTTCTTTTCGTTGCCCACGTCAGCAGTATTGGTAAAATCTTAAATGTATGTATTTATGTGACATAATGAGAAATTTACTTTAGTTTTTAATTTAATTAGTTTAACAGTTTTTTATTATAAAAAGTGTAATTAAAGTTTCTTTATCAAGCCTTAAAACGTTGCAGGGGCAATATTGTACACTTTTCTGAATTGTACAAACCCCCTAAAAGCATTGCACGTGCAAATTGAATTTCGAACAATTCTGTAAGTGAAATTCAAAACATGGCGGACTTCGATGAGTCGAGTGTATTGTGAAAAACAAAACACTTTTCGAAGTTTTTTATAAAATATCAGAAGAACTGGGAAGTCCGGTAAAGCTTTTTTGTTTGATTTTTATATCGGGCATAAGATTTATAGGTTTTTGAAATGTCCCCAAACTTTGCATAGTTTTACATTTTTTCATGTCATCAGCTGGTTGCCTATAATAAGGAATACAATTTAAACCACCAGATAATAAAGTGGCTGCAATACCTGCGAATGCAGCAGTAGCAACTTTCCAACCTCTGGCTCTACATGCTGTAATAACATAGTTATATGTAAATGTTTTACCTGTGCCAGCTGGTCCATCCAAATAAAACAATGTTTCAAGTTGTGCTAATCCATTGCACACATTTGAAACAGCAGACAAAATCGCATCTGCAACAACTAACTGCTGTTCGTTAAGCTGAGGCCTTACCTGCTGGGCCCTGTCAATGTAAACATTCACATCAACTTCTTCCTCAGCGCCAATTGTTATGGTGTGTGAGTGTATGTACAGTTCACGCCACCATGTTTGTTTGTTTGTGATCTCACATGTGGGCTTACAATAATGGCCCCCTTCTTGTTGTTTTGTAACTTGTTGGTGAAACACATATGACCTAAGTAAAAGAAACCGATCTTTTATCTTCCCAAATTTCCTCTTATTAACGTGGTGACGGGGTTGAGAACGAACTCGTATGATTCTCCGACAACACCAGACGACGTAGTTACAGCAACAACACATCGAAGCAGTAAGAACATTCATTCCATTTTTTCTTTATATTTGAGCTCTAACACACGATGGCCCAGAGAGCACCGAAATAGTGGTGTCTTACTCGTAAAGAAACGATTACAACATTTGAAAGTTGGAAGCAGAATTTGATCTATATTTTATCTTTGAACTCTAACTTTGCCCCATTTCTTGTAAATGGAGTTACTTGGTTAAAGAAGACCAGGAATGCTGCACTCCGGGGGGTTGGTTGATGATGCTGATATGACAGTCCCAGGGTCCAGATCTGCAGCACAGAAAGTAGCCCACTTGGAACTGATGTTGGGCCAATTTGCGAACTTTTGTCCAATAATTTCGAGAAACACCATCGTGGAAAACTCAACTTCCCTCGACCACATCTGGCAAGCGAACAGAGCCCATTTTGGATTCCAGTCAACTGGAGCCCACTTGTTGGATCTTGCCTCCTTCAAGTTAAAGCCTGACGAACGACCTGAGGACCTCTACCAGCGACTCATGACATTTATCGAGGACAATATGTTGATGACCCACTCCGGCTTAACACATCATGGAGATCCTCCTGTTGAAGATGAAGAACTCTCTCCAACCTTAGAAAACGTGATCGTCCTGCTCTGGTTGCAGCTCATTCACAAAGATTTACCGGGTTTGGTGAAACAGAATTATGGAACCGAGCTGCGATCCAGAACTCTTGCGTCCATTAAGCCTGAAATTTCTCAGGCACTTGATACTTTGCTCGAAACCTTACAGTCGACAGAAGAGTCCAGAGTAATGCAGTCATCTGGGTTTTACCAACCTCCTAGCCGTCAAAAGTCTCAACCTCGTAATGGCAACAAGGCGTGCCCCATATGCAAAGCATCTGGCAAGCCCTCATCTCACTTCCTTAGCCGGTGTCCGAGTCTTCCCGAGTCCGACCGCCGATTTCTTTTGCGTGCTCGGTTGATTGCTACGTTTGATGACGAGGAAGAAGACACTTACATCCCTCCTGTAGATGAACAACAGTACGAAAATGCTCCCTCGGTACGCTCTACCGCTTCCCGCAGAGTGCAGGTCAATCGATCACCATCCGTACTAATGCATTATAAACATCATCCTGTTGATCTTACAGTTGATTCCACTGCTGAGACGAACATGATCAAAGATTCGCGTGCTACAGAGATGAAGATGCCTGTTACTGCCAGTTCGCAAGTTGCCCTTCAAGCGGATGGGCAGTCCCACCTTGACATTGTTGGTGAAACGAAAGTGACATTCACACGCAATAAATTGACATTCCAATTTGACGCATTTGTGGTTTCCAATCTTGATGTCAATATTTTAGCCGGCGTCCCCTTTATGTGTTCCAACGATGTTTCCTTACATCCTGCCAAAAGTGAGATAACTTTTCGAGAAGGTTCGACATACTACTACAGCAACAGAAGACCTGCTAATCGACCTAGCTCGGTGAACCGAACAAGTGTCCACCTCCTCAGATCACCCAAAACCACCGTGTGGCCGAGCAATTACCTTGAAGTGGAGGTTCCAAAGGAGATTGCAGATGCTGATGTGGCAGTGAAACCTCGTACAGACGGCAGCAGGGCTGATCGCAACTGGCCTACTCCATCAGTAGTCACACCCGTTGCTGGTCGTATTAGAATCCTGAACCTTACGGACTTGCCTCAGGTTCTAAAGAAGGCATTTCGCGCAGGCTGTCCCGCTTATGACACCCTTAAAGCAGGAACATATGGCTCCCATCGAATCACCTCCTTATGTCCGCATGGCTTAACCGAGCATTTCCTCTATTCAACAGATTACCGTTGATCAGGATAGTCAACTCCCACCAGATATGACTTCTAAATTCATCGCCCTACACAAAGAATACGAATCCGTCTTTGATCCCATCGAGTGCTACAACGGATCACTTGGTCCCATACATGCCGTAGTAAATATGGGTCCTGTTCAGCCACCTCAGCGAAAAGGTCGACTTCCCCAATACTCTCGAAACAAGCTCCTCGAATTACAAGAACATTTTGACCAGCTTGAAGGGCTTGGCGTATTTGCCAAGCCTGAAGAGGTAGGGGTAGTCGCTGAATATCTCAACCCTTCTTTTCTCGTCAAGAAGCCTACTGGTGGGTTACGTTTAGTCACCAACTTCGGGGAAGTGGCGAGATACGTTAAACCTCAACCAGCATTGATGCTGGATGTGAACACCACTCTACAAACAATTGGCCAGTGGAACTACATCATCAAGACTGACCTCACCAAGGCGTTCCACCATTCGTGTTTACGCCCGATTAGCTATGGGAATGCCTGGTTCAGAAATGGCCTTAGAAGAACTTATGTCTCGCGTATTAGGTCACCTTGTGCAAGAAGGCGTTGTGGCAAAGATAGCAGACGACCTCTACGTCGGTGGCCTGGCACCAGAGGAGCTACTCGACAACTGGAAATGTGTGCTATCCCCTCTTGCTGCAAGTGGTCTCAAACTCTCCGCGTCTAAAACTGTTATTGCTCCAAAATCAACAACGATACTTGGTTGGATTTGGTCTCAGGGCAGTCTGAAGGCCTCTCCTCACCGAATTGCAACATTGTCAACATGCAGCCATCCTGCCACAGTAAAGGGGTTACGTTCATTTTTCGGAGCATACAAGTTCCTCGCACGCGTCGTACCAAACTGTTCAACATACCTGGCACCGCTCGATCAACTTGCAGCAGGGAGACAGTCCAGTGAGATCCTCCAATGGAATGATGTCAGTGATGCAGCCTTTCGTCAAGCTCAAGAACACTTCACCACAAATAACACCATAACGTTACCTAAATCCGATGATAAGCTGTGGCTGGTGACCGACGGAGCCGTATGAAATCATGGAATTGCTTCCACCCTGTACGTGTCCCGCAACAATCAGTTACGCTTGGCTGGGTACTTCAGTGCAATTAATATCTTTTATCTTCCCAAATTTCTTCTTATTAACGCAGGGATCTGCTGAACCAACTCTGGAAGGTTAAACTGTGTTAAGGACATACCAAATTGTTTTAGGACATTATCAATGTAACCCAAAACCCTTTGCTCTGCTTGAGGAGCCGCCAATGTTCGAGCGTAGTCCTCGCACAGATGCCACTTGAATGTATTCCACAACTCGAGAGGATTGAAGGGTTCGCAATGTGTCATAATCGTGACAAACAGTTGTCTAAGCTGTTGAGGCATCTGGAAGTTTGATGCTTCTTCCAACGTATTGTGCCACTCTTCGTCATCTTGAAGAAGACATCTGGCAGTACACGCCTCTCGGAATGTGTCGTAAACCACTCCATCGAAAGTACGTAGATATTCGAATGAAGTAGCGCCTGGAACATGCAGCAACAAAACTCGAAGGAAAAATCGTTCTCCTTCTGACGGTCGTGCATTATATAACCGAGGGACTATAGGCTTAAATGTTTTTTTGGTTTTTGCCATTTTTTCTCTTTGCCATGAAAGACATAATGATACGGAATATCTGAGTAAAGATACTGTCGAGCATCAGGATCTTCTACATTCAGATTAAACCATGCTGTAAGGTGACTATCATTCAATGCCCCTTCAGCAGCTTCCTCTTTTTGCCAGCTCTAAAATGAACTTGATGACGATCAGGTAAATGAACAGCTAATCGCTTAATAGTATGCGATTTTTCATGCATAGAGAACTCAAATATTCTCCATAATGCTTCGAGCATCCAGAAACGTTTTTATTTCGTCCTGTTCCAAACGTTCATTAATCTCGATATTAGCACGATCATGTCCTTTGTAAATGTATTTAAAGAGATACTTTACACTTTTGATTGTGGTACATGCTTCCAAATTGATATGAGCATTATACTTCTTGGACAACCACGGACAGTACGGAACTACCCAATGATTATGTAAGTCCACATTTCTTACTCTCACTGTATGGCCATTGTTACGTCTGCGATACAGTGGATGCCCATTTGCATTCATTTGGGATGCTTCACAAAATCGTTTTGGGAAATCCTTGGTGCAGTTGCCATCATCTCCCATACAAACTGCATCAGAGTTAGCATTCCCACAGGGACCATGAATCATGCATGACTTGATGATATTATGAAGTTCAGGTTCCTGTTCAGGATCTGGTATTTCAGCAGAAATTAAGCTGTCGATGTCATCAGCATTACGCAGTTTGTCCTGTTGTGCTAAATGGATAAGAATATGAGCATGAGGTAAAGGACGTTTCTGAAATTCAATAACATACAAATGGGAAATGGCTTTCTCCAAAACACCATTCTTATTAATGTCCTCCAAAAGTGCTTTTAATTTCAAATTGAAAACATGTGTAATCAAATCAGGACGATAATGTGCAGGCTCATTATCTAAGTTTTCCGTGATTTCCTTCCATTTTGGATTGCAGGTAAATGTGCAAAATAAATCCGGTTTGCCCATTTTAGTTACCATGGCCATAGCATCTTGATAATTTTGCTGCATGGCCCTTGGACCTCCCTGAAAAGAAGAAGGAAGAACCACCGGTCTGCCTGCTTGAAGGCCACGGTTTTCTGCAACATTTTCAAGATAATCAATGAGCCCTTGATATTGCTCAACACAGAAATTGCCCTGGTTTTGACTGGTGAATGAACAGGCTAATCCTGCAATGGTCTATCTCGAGGGTAAACAACAATGTCTCGAGCCAATGGTGGTGCGCCATCTTCACCAACAAAAACAGCAGCTACTTCATCATGATGAGGTAGATTGTATCGACGTCTGTCACCACCACTTCTCAAGTGCATTCTAACCTGAAAATCAAAAGCAAATTATCAAAAGCAGTTGAAAGATCAGTATTTATAATAGCAGTATTTATAATAATAGTATATGTTCATTTGCGCGATGCAGCTCCTCTGCTTCTACCTCACTCACGTTTTTATAAGCAGCTGCATAAGGACTCTCCCGTAAAATGATATCTTGCAAAGTTTGCCTGACTTCAGGGGAGTAACCTTGATTTTCTGAATTTTCTGAATGTATCCATACCATCATAAATATATAGTTGACCATATGATAGAGGAACACTTAGCGGTGGGTGTAAATAGCCTGTTCGGTGACATACCTGGCCATTTATACGAAAAACTGGTGGACCACGACCTGGTGGTACAGCCAATTTCGCACCCATAGAAGCCAAAGCAACCGAACTGTTGAACTTTCGAATATTTTCTTGAAAGTTCTTTGCTTGATTGTTATCACCTACTAAAAGATCTTTAAGGTCATTAGGATAAAAGATGTTATCTAAATGAACTTTACCATTGTGACAACACTTAAAATTAGTTTCCTCAGCAAACATCCTGGCACCACAAAACTGACAGATTAGCATTTCGCTGGGCTAACCTTTGATCGTCACCTTCCATTTGACGACTCTGAACGTGCCTTTCAGCATCATTGATACGAAGTCGTTCATTTTCTGATCCGATATTTTCAATATCTGGTGGCTGGATAGTAATGTTTTGCTGAAGCTGTGGTAGTGTATGGTCAGCAGCTAAGAACATTAGCAGAAAGAATAAATCTTTAGATGAAACTGGTTTAGAAGTCTTGACTTGTCATCACTAAGTAGCTCAAAAGGCCTTGAACATGTTTCAAGGGGAACTTTTTGGCTACCCATTATATCTTATGAAGCATTTTGCGATCGAACATAAGATAAAATTTTGTTTCGCTCATGTGATGTGCAAGGTATGGAAGTTTGCAACATAACATGAGCCTGGAATTATGGATATTGTGAAACCAGCTTTATCAGTGATGCATGCTAAAGGTCATTGTGTTAATTGTCAGGTAATATAATATACTTGCACACTCTCCAAAAGATCTCTCTATATCGACCCTGTGTCTAAGATCAATAAGGTTCAAAAAGTTGAGTTATCTTATGAAATGTAGGCCTGTTCTTTTATGTAGGTTTTGTGGAGTGGGAAATGGATCAGTGGAACAGGGAAATCTACTGAAACTGAGCAATTTTTTTCTTATCTATCTTGATGTGGAAATTCTACGAAGCATCAAACTTCTGAAAGAAACATTGCTACTAGCCACCAAGGCAGCCCATGTCCAGCCTGCGTAGAGGTCACGAAAAATCCAAGAAACATCAGTTATCCCTATTGGTTATAATTTTCCCTAAACGTCACATTCTATTTGGATCTCAATGAAACGGCTTCATACTGACGTCACATAAAAAATAGAAATGAGCTCTCTCGCAGATAACCTACCATTTTGCGTGACTTACGGACAAACAAACAAACAAACAGAGATATATATATAATACTAGCCGCCAAGGCGGCGTTGCTCGCCGCCCATGTTTATTCACTCCACAGAGCAGAGCAAAAAACGTTCGATCTGATTAAAATAGATTATAAAAAATCGATTAAAACAAATTAAGACAACTATTATGACAAAAGCAAAAAAAAATATTTTGTATCATGATACTCTTTTTTTACCTATCGGTTTTCAAACATGCTGCCACTTCTACCACTGCTGCTTTTTGTCCAAACTGTTTAAACAGTTAGTTTCTTTGTATTTAGTTGATGTATTGTTTTCAAAGTCAACGTAGTCTTTGGAATATAAATCTAATAATAATAATAATAAAAACAAAACTTTATTCCTATTAGTTCATCATCCAAAAAAAGTCACGTTCGATTGGGGTTGCAATGTACTTGCTTCGAACTCACGTCGCACACAAAAAAAGAAATAATTTCGCTCACAACTCAATCTAACATTTTGAGGGACTAATTTACTGGTAACGTCTTCATACTGAATATTTATTCAGAGAGTCCCAGAGAAAACAAACTGTTGCCTGTCTTTTCGTCTATCTTTTCTCCACTCTAAATCTTCGGTATCTTTGCCAGCCTTATTGTTGGTGGTCTTGTTACCAGTGGACCCACTTTTCGCAGGGGTATTGCCTCCCCATCCTTGTCTACGACCGACGTTGTCTCCGCATCTCGGACCAGAATTGCATCCGCGACCACGGGCAGTACTTGGACGTCTAACAGTAGTCCCTCGTGCTCTACCTCTACCTTTTACTGGTCCTTTTCCTCGACCAAAGACATGTTTCTTTTCTGTTGATGAAGTTGATGGTTGAGATGGCCGTGGTGATGGTGGGATGTCAGGAAACTCCTCATCGGTCAAATCAAACTCATAATCACTTTCAGTGGGTTGCAGCTCTTCCAATGGTTCATCTTTACCGTTTTGGTTTACATTTTCAGATGCAAAATCCACATCAATGTCAGGGCCTAGTTTGGAACAAAAGAAATAATCTTTACTGATACTGTCACGGGCACTGCTACTACGGTTAGAAGGTTTGTGTGGTTTGGTGCCAGTGACTTCATCTTGTGTTGATTCACTACCTCGATGCTTTTTTGCAGGAGGTTTTTCAATGAGAAGATCATTGTCTTCAACTGCAATTTCATTGACAATCAACAGTTCAGTTTCAGCTACATTGACATCATCAAACTCAGAGTTATGTACGGACGTTTCAGATTCAATAACAGTATCCTTGAACACTGCAGTATCGGTAACAATTGACTTCCCTTCGGCCTCTTCTTCTGACTCGTAATCATTAGGCAGACTTTCAGATGCATCACTCTCTCCAAATGAGTCTTAGAAAAGAAAACAAAACTTTGTAAGTAACAAATAGGTGCTAGGTTTAGCTGGAACCAGCTGGATAGTCTGAATGACAGTCAAAAGACCCCTAAATTTTGGAGCTCTCAATAAAGTATTTTGCATAAAAACACACAAAATATGAAAATATAATACCTTCATCACTATTTGGTTGTAATTCAGACTCATCAACATCAGTATCACTGTCCAAATTTTCAAGAAAGTCCTAAATATCTTGATCTCTCACAAAACGTCTTTTTGCAGCCATCTTGTAGATTGTAATAAAATGTAACTGATTTCTCCAAGCTCTCTCAGTTAAAAAAATCTGTTTTGACTTGCCCAAAGTACTTGTTATTCATTCATATGGCTTTAAGGACGAGTCTCTGATACATGACTTTTAGTAAAGGGTGCCATATATGCCAAATTACTTGCCCAAAGTAGGCAATGTCAGAAAACGTAAATTTACGTAGTTGGCGTGGTAAACTTTCTAAAGTAATTTGCTGAATTCATGAAGATGTGAAGAGAAAAAAAACTAGTATCCCGTGTAAAATAAAAATGGTCTCAAAAAATGATGACAAAAAATTAAATCACAGAATATCGAACAGAAAGTGCATCAGTGTAGTAAGTACTGTAAACTCTCTCTATTTCCCTAAACCCTAACCTTAAGAAAAAGAATCAGAAGGTGCAGGAACCACAAAATTTGATCCATAAATTTAGAGAGATTGAATTTGGAAGTTATAACTGTATTGCTAAATCTCTAAAAAATATACCGAAACATGTACAGGATCATTAAGCGACAACCAACCGTTACCGAGATATCGCCAACCAAACATTTTAGTGACGTAAAAGCTCTGTTTGTCACCCCTTTGTCAATGTCATTGACCATAAAAAATGTCAGTTATTTTCTTAGAAGTTCTAGAGATATTTTCTAAATAACTTCGCATCTAATTGATTAAATGATTCACTTAAACAGACGCAATCTAGATCAAACATTTTTCTAGGTATGCAATCAACACTGAAGCGCAGAACAGAAAAGTCAAAGCCCATCAAAAATAAAAATACGCCCTGTGCAGAAAATGCGATACGGACAAAAACACTCTTCACACTTAAATTAAAAATGGAATCCAAACCCCAATGTAAATAAAAGCCAAAAGCAAAAGTCGTAAAAGTGTCAAAATGTGAATTTTAACAATTGCAATTTTCTTTACGAACCCAGATGTCAAGATTAAAAACCATGATATTCATTTCTTCAATCGCGTATTATTTGAAAAGTAATGACGCAGGGTTTCTTTCTTAAACCCTATAACTATAAGAAAAACAAAACAAACAAACAAAAAAGTTCTAAAGCGCGCTTACCCTAAAAACATTAATATATCTTAATAAAATTACGTAGAAGCACAAAGTGTATAATAATTTTTAAAATAAAAACACATTTTTTTAAGGACATGTTTCGACATTCTTATGTCATCATCAGCTATAAAATATTTACAAAAACATTTTTTTCTACATACATAAAATAATGATTACAAAAGGTGTTACAAAAAAGCTATACATCAAAATCTCCAATTAAAATTAATGAGTTAGACTAGAAGTGTGAAAAGATGACAGAGTTAGAAAGACAATAGAAAGTGTGAAGAGTAAATGTAAAGTATGAATAAGGGAAAGATGAAAGAAAGATGAAAGAAAGATAAAAGAAACGAAAAAAGAAAGAAAAGAAAATTACACCGACAATGTTTTCCCTATGTACTTTACTTGAGTGTTAAGATTAGGATTTTCCCACCCAATATGAAGTCCCTCCTTAAGTTTAAGTTGCCATTTAGTTTGTGCATTATCGATGATTTTAAAACAATTAGGACTTACTTTATCAAAACAATCTTCCTTTTCCCTGATATGTTTAAAAATATGAGAGTTCATTAATCCGTTGTCCAAAATGTCTGGTGGTTTCACCAATATAACAAGCGTTACAGCTTGTACAGTTAAATTTATAGACAACATTAGATTTAAGATTTAAAGGAACTTTGTCTTTAGTTGAAAACAGACTACCAATTTTAAAGGATGTGAAAATTATTTTTACGGATTGTGTTTTACAGTATTTTTAACGATGTTGTTAATTTTTAATTTAAAGATGTCAGAATGTTTGCCTATGTAAGGTAATTTAAAGAAACGAGCTTCGTTTAATGTTTCTTTAGGTTCGTCTGCTTTGTACGTTTTATTCAAATACTGTTCTATTAATTTATCAGTTAATTTGACAGGATAAAGATTTTGTCTTAGTATATCTTTAACTTTATTGAGATCGTTATGAAAACCTAGCCAAGTGTTGTTAATTTTGTAAGCCCGGTCAATTAAGCAGTTAATTAATCCACGTTTATATGTAAAAGACGTGAAACTGAAATAATTAGTTAGGAGTCCAGTGAATGTTTTCTTACGATATACAGAGGTTACAGTTGAAGGTTTAGAGTTATTTATGAAAATATCCAAGAATGGGATAGTGTGATTATTTTCCTTCTCCATAGTAAATTTTATGTTAGGATGTTTAGAATTTATGTAGTTAAAGAAATCTTCTGCGTCAGCAAGATTTTTAAAAACAGCAAAAATATCATCCACATAGCGTTTATAAAGCATAGGTTTATTCTTATTATAATCAACCAGCCATTGTCTTTCATGGTAGCCCATGAAGATGTTGGCTAAGACAGGAGCTAACGGTGAACCCATAGCAACCCCATCTATTTGATCATAAAATTTACCGTTAAAAAGAAAGTGAGTTTTAGCTGTAGCAAAGAGAAAAAGCTTGGTTAAATCTTCCTTAGTAACATTTAGATTCGGATGATTATCTATGATTATGTCAACAGCTATGGTTATAGTTTCGTTTAGAGGTATGTTAGTAAAAAGACTTTGAACATCATAAGATATCAAATATGTGTCTTTTAAGTTAACTTCATTTAGTTCTTTAACAAAAGTAAAAGTATCTTTAGTGCAATGTTCTCTAGGTATAAAAGGAGTTAACAAATTACAAAGATGTTTAGCTAAGTTATAATTATAAGTACCAATAGATGAAACAATAGGCCGGAAAGGAATAGAATGAGCAGAAGTAGAAGATAAATTCGAAACAGAAACTTTGTGAAGTTTAGGAAGTCCGTATATACGAGCAGGAGAAGAGCCATTAGGATAAATATTATCATATTCAGAGTCTGTAAAAAGTCCTTTAGATTTTAACTTTCTTACCAATCTTTGTAGCTGACCTTCTCTTAATGATGTCACATCTTTCTCCAATCTTTTAAATTTATCTTTTATTTATATAATATCTATAATATAATATAATATAATATAATATAATATCTAATATAATATAATAATAATATAATAATAATATCTTAATATCTTAATAAACTTTTAATAATCTTTTATCTTAATAAACTTTCGTTGTTGTCTATTGTTTCTTGATCTCGCGAACAATCAAAACATTTGAAATGATGAAAATACAATGGAAAGGTATCTTTCCTTATACTTATTGTAGAAAAATATGAAGCGTGGTCTGGCACGCCTGTATGAATAAATGGTCTCAAAAACGACCCGACATTTTAGAGTGAATGCGTGAAAAAAGCGGATGCACACTCGTAATTAGTATATAGACTAGTATCCCGGGTAAAAACTTTTTACCGAACTTAACTTCGAAAAGGATGGGTCAAAATCGCCTTTCCCGTGAACAATCCCTGTGATGAAAATTTCAATTTAGGAATTGGAAACCGAAAATGTAACCATGTTGTAGAGCTCGAAAAACTGTTCAAAAAAATGTATGGGATCGTTTCGCTACGACCAACCATTAGAGAGATATCGCTGATCAAAAATTTTGATGACGTCATAGCCACAGTACCAAATAAAATTCAGGCGCAGATGTTGCGTCACTCGGTCACCCGTATCGCGGACCCTTAAAAACGTCAGTTATTCCTATTGGTTCTCGACATATTTCCCCAAAAACGTCGCGTTTGATTGGGGATGCAATGCAATGATTCCCCGTGGTCATAAAAAGAACTGACGTCAAATGATGCCACGTGCTTTTGGAATGATCGCGAAAAAAGTGTCTCTCGCATCTACGTGGTTTTACGCGCACATAAGAGGACAATGACCGTTAATTTAAACTAAATATATCACTCTCTAAAATAAAAGTGGTATGCACAATTGCGAATTAGTATAATAAGATTATCAGTACTTGGTAAATAATAGGGTAGTATAATCGTTCAAACTGTGTGTGTATGTTAGAATGCCTTTAAATTTGAACTGCTTAAATATAACTAGACAAGATGTACTTAGAGCAGCTAGTTATGGCTCCAAATGGCAACATTTCAAAAAGTAAAAAGTAAAAGTCACCCTCACGCATGCTAGCTTAGATACACACGCTTCAGCTGCAGCAAAATCCGCCATGATAAACATTAGACTGCGAACTAAACACGGGAACTTTTACAGCAGAGACTATTCCTTAGAAAATTTTATGATTATCATAATATTTTTTCGCGCAAACATGTTGACATTGACCAGCATCTCTTTTCACTGCGCTTGATTTTACAACTTCATCCAACTCTTTTTTCTATAAATGAAAGTCATTATAATCATTGTTAGGCTCTTAATAACAATAGAATACAGACACAAACAAAAATAAGATTGACGGAACTGAATTTTTTAATGGGAATCTTATTAAAAAAACAGGATGTCTCGATTATGTCATTATGCTTTACCTTATCTTTTAATTTCTTTTTAAGATATGCAATTCGTGGCTCATAAATGCCCTTAAATTTTTCTTTATCATCTGGTGATATTTTGGGTAATGGCATCATATACTGAAAGATGGATCGGTAGTATTAAAGTTTAATGCATAACTTTATACCGTTGTTTCTTCTTTCAAAAGATTATAAATAATTTTACTTAAAGTAATCTTGTGCCTGCAGTCTTCAATGTTGTTTTGAAGAACAGAGATTTTGTCTTGTGTTTCAGTAAAGCATTTATAATGTCATTGTTGCTATCTTTTCCAAGCAAATGATATGAGATTTGCAAATCTATCATGTGACATTTCAATTCGAATAAATTGAAAAATTTCAAATATACTCCCGGTGAAATGTGTAATACTGGCGGAGCAACCTAAATAGGAACACTGTGTATTTAATACTAAACACTGCATAATTCACATTAAAATACGGTCTTTATATCGTCCGTCCTTTTCCGTATCTGAACAAAATACGGAAAAATACGTATGGTAATAAAACCGTATATTTCGTGAATTTGTAGTCCGTATTCGTCTGTATTGGGACTCCTTAAATCTGGACTTCGAAATACGTCTGTATAAATGTTTGCAAAATACGGAAATATGCAGACGAATGTGAAAATTTTATAGCGAATACGGACTCTTGTAAATGCACGTATTACAATAATATACTTTCCGAATAAGAATGAATTTATTGAAGAATACGGAGATATTCCTAACTCCGTAATAATACCAGAGAATTATTTATTAAAAATAAGAAAACGTTTTAAACCAATAACGAAAAAATAACAATCATGTTTAGGAAAGTAATCAGGATGTATTTCAGATACGTAGGTCTATACAATACACCTCTGATCAAATGGTACATTATAAAAAAATCAATGTTACAAGAAATAAATGCACATTGTGTTACAATAAAAAAAGCTTAAATAAAAAAAATCACTTCAACGGACAGTCTTATGAATCAGGCTTCATGAACTGAACGCAATGAATATTTGGTGTTCTGGTGGAAGGGTCACCGTATGTCCTCTTAACGCCAAGCGCCATATCACATCGCCGAAAATAAGGTCAGTCACTTCCTCATCTCTCCACTCAAGTGTTCTTAAAATCTTTTGTCCTTCTTCAGTGTCTTCATCAGACATTGCCCATGCATTTAAATTAGACCACATCTCAAGGTCTGCTCCTTCTTTTTCAACTTTGCCTCTGATGTCAAACAACTAGAAAAAAAAAAATATATATTTTTTGTGAAAATTTTCAAATATGTAACTACTTAGCCGCGCATGAGGCGTCAAATGATCACGGGAGACTATTTGGGAGACTAAAATTGTATGATAAACAATACCCGATGTCGAGCTGAAATAATTTTCCTTTGCTTCTTCTGTTTTTCTTGTTCCTCTTCAGACAGCTCAGTGAGCTTGTATTTTCTTTTTTGCGATTCGTAATATCTATTGATCGCTTCTAAAGAGAAAAGAAATAATAAATGCACTACACCATCGCATCATAATGGCTTATGGAAGGAATTGTTTACTGAACACTGCTTTACTTTAAATTTCTGTGGAAAACTTTGGAGTGTTACACAAGCTAATTTTATAATACTTACTTCTTTGCACTCTTTTGCTTTCCTTGCAACCACCATCATCCAGACTTTGTAAAATATTTCGCACAACAACTGCGTTTTCACGATCTTTATATCTATGTATTTCATAATACAATATTATAATAAGTGACTAAAGAATCAGGAGAAGAAGTGAGAAAAAGAAATGCTTAACTAATAATACTAACTTTTTAGTGAAATCCCAAGCAATATTTTCCTCAAAGGATTGATAAAGATCTCTAACCATTTTCTAAAACGTCATACTACAGTTTACACAATCATCCACATGATTTAACATGCAAAAAAAGAGTAATATAATAAATATTTCCTTACTGACAGCTCCAATGGGATTGTTATTTTTCCTTTCTCTTTTGGGCACTTCAATTCTAAAATTTCTTCTTTAAGCTGTTCAACTTCATCATTAAGTCTATTGCGTTCTTCAGCAGCATCTTTTTTAATGTCTACAATTGTTTTCAGAAGTCGATCCTCTAAATTATTAATGAACCTAAAACAAGATCAATTTGGAATTGTACTCAAAATAAAACTGATTCATAACCTTCATTTCCAGTTTTTGTAATTAACGCCTGGTTTATATAAATATCCATTCTCAAAAGAACGCCCCCAATGAATATTTTGACCAATAAAAATGAGTATGACATTTTTGAATAAGTAATTCGAGTCAAACAAATTACCTAAGCATATCATTTCTGTTGGAGACTGGCGTTGACGAATCCATTGAAAAGCTTTCATTTTCAGTGCTCGTTAGTGATATATTAGGTGACCTGAGGCAAATGAAACATATCAAAACTAAAAACTACAGAGAAAAAATTAAATGCAACGCAGTGCATATAGTTTACAAGTATACTTACTGGACATGTCTGTCACTTGATTTAGCAGGAAGGATTAACCTTACTCCTTTTGGAGTGGTGTATTTTTGACCAAAAAAAGTAGCTGTCGACGCCATGCTTTAATCTATATCTTCTTCCACAAGAACAATATTTAAATCTGTGCATATACCACTTCATAAATTCTGCGCATCTCAAGAATACCGGGGGTAAGAAAAATTCATTATTATTTATTTTTGCGTGAAAAAACATTTAGTAAGCTATAAAGTTTGCTGCTATGTTCCATACGATAACATAAAATTCTTTTAAGGAGGTTTTGTTCCTGTTTTTGAGCTTTTTTCGATATGATATCTTCTTTTTCTACGGGCAAGGTGCATCCTTAGATATTTGGGGCGCATTTTATCAGCGCGCTTTCTCCTTCTCTTTTCAAGGAGCAGATGTGTGTTAACGTATTTCATTTGGGACAATTCATTTTTATAAATTGAACACCTATATCCTTCTATTGCATTTCTGAAGGATTTTTTAATATCTATTTTGACAACAAAAGCCTCTAAGAAATTTTCATATGCTTAATCTTTTGATAATTGTTCAGAATATTCCAAAAAGTGTTTCAGGAGCAAAATTTTCATCCTCTTTATTGACTTCAACTTTTCCAACAACAACAGAAGAAGAAGAAAAAGAAGAAGAAGAAAGAAACCTTGATGAAATCAACATTGAACGTCATGATGATTATGATTGTGATGTAAATTTCCACGTTAGTGAAGATTTGGGTGAGTGAGGAGATTTCTATTGTTCATCGTTCACATTAGTGTTTTAGATTTATTAGCAGAACCCTATTGGAAAAAATTCATTTTATTACTATCCTGTATTTGCAGTGTTAATTTAATTCGTTTTTCTTCTAAATGACATAAAAACATAAAATAACTGGTAAACCGTTCCTGCGATTATGCTGACTTATATAGTTATAACTTTCAACATAATGCTTTTCATAATGTTTCTGTCACTAGTCAGTGTACCAAACTACCTATTTTCCTTCGTCTGTATATGATATAAGATGTATCTAATGCAATACAACAACCCAGCGGGCACATTTGTTTAAAAACCACTGCGATGGAGTGTATTTCCTTAGAACTATACATACAAATTCAATGAAAAAAATCTTTGTGGTAGTGATTTTTTGACAATCTTGCCCGCTGGGAATGACTACCTGATTTTTTTCATATCCATTATTTCAAATGACTACTAAAAATGAGCATAACGCTTACTTTTTATTTATAGTTGACGTCAGTGATACTGATGGTGATTTCGATGCTAAAAGGGAGCTACGCGTTGAAAATGTTAGTGATCTTTGATTGATATTGATATTGTAAATTCCTTGATATGTTTATCTTCTTCGTATTTTTTATCGCCCTTGCAGAAAATTTTGGCATCAAATAGCTATAACAATATATATACTCTATAACAACAGGCGGGATTTTAAGAGCAAAGTTTTTTTGATAACAATAACATGGTATTACTGACTGCGTAAAATCTTTCTAGGAGCTCGAGCCCGAAGTATGGGATAATCCGAACGATAATCCTTTAGAAGATTTCATGGTTTTTGAAACTCATAATGAAGATAAAAGTCATGATAAAGTTCTGAAGACTGTCATTAAATTGATACTGTTGTGGCAAACAATGCACTTTTTATCTGATTCTGCAACACAGTCATTACTCTGTTTAGTGCAGAAGATCCTTCTAGTGTTGAGTCAATGTTTGCAGTCTCAATTTTTAATCGACTTTGCAACAAAGTTTCCAATTCGGTTACCAATGGCTAGAAAAATACTTGGAATAGACAGAGATGATTTTGATAAATATGTGGTTTGTCCTAAATGTGATTCAATAAGCAGGTTCGGGGATGCGTTCACATTTTTAAATGGTGCGTTGTATTTTTGTAATTTTGGCCAATTTTTAACAATAATCATTTAAGCACTTTATAAAAATGCAACTTGCATGCAATGTTAATAGTTATAAAGGATAGGTAGCTTGTTAATAGTACTATTATCTGATGACTCCATATCAAATTCATATTTTCAGGGGAAATGGTGTCTAGAAAGTGTAATTACGTGCAATTCCCAAATCACCCACAGAGTCGTCATCGAGAGAAGTGCGGAGCTACTTTGATGAAAACTGTTATTGGATTTAATGGGGATAAGCGTTATTTATACCCAAAAAAGGTTTATGCCACTCGCAGTATCAAGACCTCCATCCAGGAACTTTTGAAACGTCCTGATTTTAAAGCTGCCCTTCACCAAGGTCCTGGACTATCCGAGTGTGATGGGTTTTTGACTGATGTTTGTGATGGATCAGTTTTCAAAACATTTACTGATGAAAACGGTCAACTATTTTTTAGTGATAAAAGGAATCTAGGCCTTATGCTCAACATAGACTGGTTCAATCCTTTTAAAAATAATGAATACTCTTTGGGTGTCATATATGCTGTTATTGTGAACTTGCCTCGTGATATCAGATTTAAATGGGAGAATGTTATTGTTTTGGGTATCATCCCAGGACCTTCAGAGCCCAAACTCACAATTAATAGCTTTCTTGAACCAATTGTGTGTGAGCTCAAAGAATTGTGGAATGGAACAGTTTTAGAAGAAGAATCAGTTGAAGCATTTTATAAAGTGGCAGTTATATGTGTATCAAGTGATGTTCCTGCCATACGTAAATCCTGCGGTTTTATGAGTCATAATGCATTAAAAGGTTGGTAAAAAGACTTCCTTTCAATAATGTAATGTCAGGCTTGTAACTTGCACATGACCAAACTATGTCTATTATTGATAAACTGATTAATAACATTATCAAGGTTAGGTATTGCGTAAACTTAGGAAAAGGCAGATGCGTAGCACGGCGTAAACCCTTTTTGACGATAGACCAAATGTCTTATATATAATAGTAGAAGCCGTAGCTGGATTGACTTCGCTAAATTGCATGAAACTTTGTTTGTAGAACAATAATAACAAATGGCAATAAAGATGCAAAAATCTATTTTTAGGATGCAGCAAATGCTTAAAAGAATTTCCACGTGATAGTTTGAATAGGCCAGACTATTCAGGTTATGAAACTGGTAGTTAGATTCAAAGAAATGGATATGATCACAAAAAGGCAGCTGAGAATTGGCTTAAATGTGTAACGAAAGACGAACAATCTAAAGAGCAAAAAATGCATGGAGCAAGATATAGTCAACTGTTTGCTCTTTCTTATTTCGATCCAATTGTTATGCATGTAATTGATCCTATGCATAATTTAATGTTAGGTGTCGCAAAACACACATTTAAAGTATGGTTAGAAAACGGCGCTATTTCAGAAGCACAATTGCAAGATATTGATATCAAAATGAGAAATGTTAAAGTTCCATCTGATATTGGGAGATTAGCTCGTTGTATGTCGGTTGCACATAAAACCATGAAAGCAGACGAATGGAAGCATTGGACTCTCATATATTCAATGTACTGCCTCCAAGGTATTTTGGATCGACGGGATCTTAGCATTTGGTCCCTTTTTGTTAATGCATGTAGCATTCTTTGTAAGAAGTCAGTCACGCTAACGGAAGTAGAGCAAGCTCATGTTTTGTTACAAATGTTCTGTACGCAATTTCAATGTAGATATGGGTCAGGAAAGTGTGTTCCAAACATGCATTTGATGTTGCATTTGAAGCAATGCATTAAGGAATATGGCTCTGTATACGGGTTTTGGTGTTTTAGTTTTGAACGCTTTAATGGCATCATGGGAAACTTTCACGTTAATAATAGGGATATTTGCATTCAGGTCATGAGGAAATTTGTGAGTGGATGTAAATTACGAATGGATAGTGACCTTTGTTGCATCTCTAGAATGTCTGCCAATTTGGAGACCGAAAAGATGTTGCATGAGGTACGACATGGAGTTGACGTTTACGGAAAACAACTGGAGTTTGTTTGTGAAAAGGGACTCTCTGTTGCTCACAAAGCTACCTTATCTCAAACTTACCTAGAAGATATAAAATTGTTGTTTTCCAAACTTTATGGGGATAATTTTTGTCGTGTCTCTCCTTTCATTAAAACGTACTCGCGTCTTGATTTATTGAATGAAGTAATAGCAACTTCAAATTATCGTGGTGGACAATCTGCCTACAGTTGCGTATTGGCTCGGAAACTTACTGAAAGTTTGGAATGCGGTAAGGAAGAAAAGCCTGGTGTTATTGATAAGATATATGAAATCGAACTCACGAAAAGAACAGAAGAGGAGGGCGAAAAAATTGTGAAAATTTTCGTCGCACTTTGTAAATGGTTTGAAGAGCATCCACACTAAAATTTCTATGGAGTAAACTGTCCCACAAAGATTTGGTCAACTGAATTTGAGCCCTATACGCCATCTCGGAGTGAATGCCTCCATGTTGAAAAAGCACAAAACTTTTTTCCGAGTGGTGCAAGTTGGACTTTGAACTCCGGTAAAATTAACTGCGGTAACTACCAAATTCAGTATTAACCTTCGTATAATTTGCTGATTTTAGGTTAATAGCTAGGTAGGTTTCCAAAAATTATGAATTTATGTCTCCTTTGCTCTTTGTTTACACGAAGAGCTCGTTAACTATTAAGGAGATAACGTATCTTGAGCAGCAATGATCTGTGTACTCTCCGCAATAATCGTATACACCTGTACTGTAAAATAAATAGCTCAAAACCCGACCACGTTGTCTCTTTCACAAATATCATTATCAAATTAAACACGCCTTATCTTGAATTTACAACATTGACCTTTTAAAAAACTTGACAGCCCCTGGACGACGACTTAGATGAACCTGGTAAAAGATAACTGAACGATACTTGGACTACGATTTTCGGATACTCTTACATATTTTTGAACTTGGAACCTCTGGAAAACAATATCTGAACGGACTTTGACTACGACTCTGGAATACGGAACTTATTAACCTTGGTAAAAGAAAACTGAACGAACTCGGACTACGACTTTTGGATATGATCTCATTTTGCAACTGAAAATAATGCCGTACGAAAAATACGAAGATTTTTTAGAACTTTCGGTAAAAGAGCTGCAAAATTATCTGTCTGTGCGAGGGATGAACACATCGGGAAGGAAGGTCGAACTTGTTGCTCGTGCTTTTGCAGCATTCGTTCTTAAAATGGGTATTATCTCAAGCTCAGAACAACAAAAGAAGACCCTTGACAAAAACTATGACGAGACTTTGAAAAGATACCAATTGCGAGATCCAAATACCGTACAGGAATCGGAAAGAATAGACAATGTCACTAAATGGCCTGTATTAAGCCTTGGTAATATATTTCAATACATTCTAAATAAAAAAATGTTCGATAAAGAATATATTGGGCGTTACAAAGACCAAAAAGCCTACTCTTACTGGGACAGTGGTTTCGTAGGAGCTGTATCTGTTTACGAAATGAGCAAGGATATTACTTTTCTATATTGTTCTGTTACTGCATCACAAGCAATACACGACATAAAGAAACTTTGGATTGCCGTAAAAAAAAATGATACAAAAGGCAGTGACATTATAACAGCCTGGTGCTCCTGCATGGCTGGATCATTTGAATGCTGCAGTCATGTAATTGCTTGTATGTACAAAATTGATTATGCAAATATTCAAGGACTCGTCAAACCGTCATGCACAGAAATAGCATGTGCGTGGAACCAAAGCACAAAGAAGGATATTGTTCCAAAGCGCATAACAGACTTAATTGTTAGGAAAAAATTAGCAACTAATGAGCAAAATAAAGCCGATGATAAAAAGACACCTCGAGAGGAAGGGCGTATGAAAGATCTTTGTGCATTTGATCCACGGGCTGAGGGACAACGTAATATCGACACTGGCAAGTTATCCTCGTTTCTACAAAATGTGCAGAAAATAAACGAAGGAGCAGTTGTTCTTAAAAGTATAGACACCCTCTCAAATACTGAAGTAACCGACTTTGCACACCTTGTGATGGATAATGTGAGGGATAAAATTTTATTGCAAAAACTTGAATCTGAGCAAGAAGCCACAACTAAATTGATACAAGCCTTAGTAGTGTCTCAGAATACAGTTGATGCAGTTCAGAAAGCCACTCAGAATCAATCTAAACAAGACTTATGGTTCCAGATAAGAAAGGGACGTTTAACAGCATCTAACCATCACTCAATTTACACAAAAATTAATAATGTGTTAAAAGCTAATGGCCCAATAAAACCAAAAACTACACCACTAGTAGCAGAAACTATATTTGGGAAAAAGCCGTTTAGTAATCCAGCAACAAAATGGGGTCTGGAGAAAGAAGGCACTGCATTGCGAGACTTTTATGCACAGGAAATATCCAAACATGACACATTAAAGATAGAATCATGCGGATTATTTTTGAGTAAAAACACTTCTTACATTGCTGCAACACCAGATAGTATAGTATCATGTAAGTGTCATGGTAAAGCTGTTGTTGAAATAAAGTGCCCTTACAAAATAAAAGACAAAACTTTCATTCAAGGTGTTAAAGACTGTGACTTTCTGAAATACGTTAGTGGGGAAATCGAACTTAATCGTAACCATAAATACTATACACAAATAATGTCACAAATGGCAGTAACTGGCATTCACCATTCATATTTTATAGCCTGGACGTCAAAGGACATTCTTATTGAACAGATAGCATTTGATGAAGATCATTGGAAAAAAGTGAAAGCAAATTTAGACATATTTTTTCGATCTTATGTCACTCCAGCTCTATTAGAATTCAAACCAGTAATTTTTTGTGCTAAATGTGACAAAGTTCTTTTAGAGGAAAATGAAATAAAAGAAGAAGAGAGCGAACTTAACAGTATACAATGCGATTCATGTGCTGCTTGGTACCATTACAGCTGTGAAGGTATAAGTGGAGAGATGGACTTAGACAATAATGATTGGATATGCTCGTTATGCCTATGTTCACTGCCAGATGAAAACAAAAATATGTAAATATTCAAATAAACTTGTAAATACTAAAGAAAACTTCATAAAGATATTTTTTCGTTATTCTGCAAGTGGTCTTTTTAAATTCACTAAACCACAAATGACACGTAATATATCATCTAAAATGGGCAAGAACAAAAGGGGTTGTTGGTGTTTCAGTATACGGAACTCTTTAATTCTTCTTATTGCTTGCTCCACATATATTCGTACATTGGCAATATTCGATGTTTCTCGAACTTCTTTTGCTATCATTTGACTACCTTTAGCAGCGCTTGGTGGTATACTAAGGGTGCATTGTATTAATGCAAGATCTGTTTTAATTTTGAAACCACGATCAGCCATAACTTGGTCATATGGCTCTAATAGTTTTAAAAAGCCTGAATCTCGGACTATGTGAACATCAGAGGTCCTTCCTTCATAAAGTGGTGAAATCCATGAAACAGCACCATTTGGGGTTATCGATATGAGAAACTTCACAGTACAGTGGTGCTTATAGTCACTCCATAAGCAAGCTTGAATATCTAATGAGCTAGGAGTGTCCATAAACACCTCTGAACAGTCAATTATTGTTCTAGTCTTTGGATACAATTTCCGAAAGCATTCTGGCAGTGTGGCTCTTGTTTGTTGCTTTGAAGGCCATATAATTAATGTAGCTAATTCGTGACTTAATAATTTGACCCAGGTAATAAAAGTTTGGGAAACTTTTCCATTTGATATATGAAATCTGAAAGCAAGATCTTCATTCAATAAGTTCAATCGTAACTTCATGAGTGTGAGTAAAAACTCTTGTTCCAGTGACAATTTCCTTGGTGGACCATATTTAACCAGTGGTGAAAAAACATCATCCATTTGAATGTCTGGTGAAGACAATAATTGCTGGGCCAGCTCTGAAGAAGAAGCTCGTTTTTTGGTGCGTAGAGTTTTTTTCTGGCCATCCCAATAAGTCATTTGTGCAGCTTTGTGTTTCACCAAGTCAAACACTGCCATGAACATTTTAGGTCCTTCAATACCAGTGAAGGTGCGCACATCATATTCTCTTGTAATATGAGCAAATTGTATTGGTATAGGTTCTGGTTCACATTGGGTTTGAATACCAATATCTTTATTGAACGGTGCTATATCAGCACTCGTATCAACATCAACTGTGTCACTTGCTGCTGGTGTTTGATCTGCTGGCAATGAATATTCATGATCAACATGAGGAACAATTGTTCGCCTTAATTTTGAAGCAACAATGCTTTCACTTACACGCCTTACAGGAACCTTTCTTTTTGTTGGTGTCGGTAAATTGAATGTGCTCTGTGTAAGAAATAAGGAAGGAACTGGGTGTTCTTTCGATGGAGCCCCGTCAAGGAAGTGAATGGAACAGACATAGCATTCCTTTGGTATATCATCAGCAGTTTTAAGGTCTTTGCGTCCTTTTAAAATTTGGCGAATCCATTGTGCTCTGATGTCTGGATCCTTTGGGAGTTTGTGCATTATGATCTTCCCCTTCACATTGCTGTGTGAAACCATTTTGCTTTCATAACGTTTGTCATTGTCACAAATACCAATGATACATCTGCTATGCTTTCCCATTATTTCAAACAATTTAATAACTATAACGAGCTATATATATCAAGTTCAAGTGATTCCGTGTCCAAAAGGGTAGTCAAAATTCGATTCCAGTCAGTATTCAGTGTAAGATTATAATGATGAATAAGCTAAAAATAATAAATCTCCCCTAAACAAGCGTCTCACTATGATACCAGAGCGTCAAGTATACAAATTCGAAATCCAAAATCTTGTCCTTCTTTCTCAGCAGTAATCAAATCCAAATATTAGTTAAAATCCAAGCAAAAAGTTTGTTCCGAGTCCAGTAGGGTTGTCCAAGTTCGTTTCAAGTCAATATTCAGCGAGATAATTACAAAAACTGAAGAAGAATTTAAGAGAGCAGGAGCACAACGTTTCTTGTTGACATAAAAATGGCTGAATGCCCTGTTATCTCCATAAAGTTCAAAGTCTAACTTGCACCACTCGGAAAATATTCCCGTTCATTTTTAATATGGCGTCATTCACTCCGAGGGAAGCTTCATTCCTGTTAAACTGATAGTCAGGAGATGTATCACTTGCAAGGAAGAAGTTGTGTTGCAGCAAATAAGAAAATTGAACTGTTCAGATATTGTTAACATTGTCATTCCCTTGCCTTCGCAATCATTATTCTCTTAACGGTACTTGAACAGCATGGTTTTAAAAAGTGTTTTGTAAATTTTTTATAAGTTCTTTAGTTAGTATTGTTGCTTTTCACATGAGACATTTTTTGCACCGATTTTCATATAGGTTAGTTTTTACACAATCATCAATTATTGTGGTATGCATATCAATCAGTCCTAGAACTCAAGATGAATTAACTGCAGCTTACCTTTGCTTTTGAAAGTTATTGTCAACAATCAATCCCTCTCATCTGTTTTGGTTTTTGTTTTGTATTTTGTTGTTGTTTTTTTTAAAAAAATCATGCAATGTATGGTTTCAAGTTTACCATTTTGTAAAATTAACATATGTCTTTGTAAACCGTATAAATTGTTTAAAATAAATTTTTGGTTATAGTTGAACTATTATATTGAAATGGAAAGTGTTCAGGGAGCAGAGAACAAGTCGCCTGTTAGATTTATGAAAAAAAGGTAGGAATAATTTGCCAAAAGTAAATTCAATTCAAATTCTTTATTATTTCCTGTATTTTTTTTATCTTAGATCTGTGCACAAACGCTCACAGGAGAAAAAAACGCAACGTAACAGAAAAAAGAAAATGAAACTACAAAATAAAAACGCAAAATTGAGGGAAAAGCAGCTTCAGTTACTTTACCCCCATGAAACGACGGTAATGCAACTTCAAAAGGAAAATGCCACTATTATGCGTGCAATTAGAAATATGAAAAAACCAGTTGTATCATATGGTGTTAACTCGCGCATCAGTGCCACCAGCCAAATCAAGTCATACTTAAAGCAAAACCAAAATAAAAGTGCTTCTATCATACGTACCATTGACTATAAGGTTATTGAGTTCAATTCATATGATATTGAATGTTATGATCCTCCTTTAGCATCTGGGGTTTTTGGACACGTGCGGAAAGGCATTATCAAAAGCATACAAGAGAAAGTTGCTGTGAAAGAATTTAATAAATATTCAACAAGTACCGACATTTTAGCAGAGGCCAAGATTATGCTCGTAATGGCAGGTCATCCTAATTTTTTGTATCTTTTTGGAATAACCAAGTCAAACCACATACTGATGGAACTTGTAACCAATTCTGATGGCAATACGGCGCCAACCCTCTACGAATTAATTTATAATGGAAGTTTTTCTATTCATTTGTGGGCTTTGATTCTCATTGATCTCTGTAAAGCTATCCAAGAGATGCATAATCGAGGAGTGTTGCATAATGACTTACATTACCGAAACATTTTGTTGAGAGACAGAAAATATCTGAAAGTTATTGATTTTGGGAAAGCTACATTGATTACTGAGCCTGGATCTGAAAAGCAGAAGTAATATAACAAATGCCATCGCCATTTGGCCTATGAGCTCCGTAATGTTCCAGGTTCGTCCGTTTCTGAACAAACAGACATATATTCCGTTGGATTCTTATTTGATGTCATTGCATCGCGTGTGAAATCGGATAAGTTGGCTTTGTTGGCGTTCAAATTGATGTGCAAAATCCCTCATGAAAGACCGTCACCATCTTCAACAGTGTCCCAAATTCGAAAATACTTTAATTAATCATTTTCTTTAAGAACATTCCTTTAGCTTTGTAATTCATGTATATGCTGCTATTTCCCCATAGTGCTGTTGGGTGGGGTATTTTCCAAGAGCGTTTTGAATTGCTTAGCCTGGCTTGACGCATATGTGGATGGAGCCAGCTAACAAGCTCTTTGCAGAAGACTGATCTTCAGTGGATGAGCTTGAAATCCAAAACTCTTATTTCCCAAAAACACTTCCCGTACTAAAATGGATAGCATAATGTATATGAATGTTAACATATAAAAGTGGTTTTTATATATTTTATCTATTCATTCATTTTCTTAGCAGAAAGTCTTCTAAGCTAGTGGTTACAGTTACATTTTCCTTTATTTCTTTTGAATTTTAACTGGTGTCAGGTAATTATTTTTTGCAAATTTAAATTGTTTAGACTGGCTTGACACGTATGTGGATGGAGCCAGCTAGCAAGCTCTTTGCAGAAGACTGATCTTCAGTGGATGAGCTTGAAATTAAAAGCTTGCATTTTCTGAAAACATTTTTTGCGCACCATTGTATGTAAAGGGATTTCTAACTGTGACTTGATCTATTGCAAAATGACTTTCAATGCTGGTTCAATATTCAATATATTGTTTTTTGACTATTTCTTATTTCTACTTATACATCACGATTTTAGTTCACATATTTTTTAACATTTTATCAGGAACAATTCTGATGATGAGAAGGAAGTGAACATTGATAAACCGAAAAACAGAAATTCGGGAAAGGTCTGCGCGGTCAGCGGTCATATGATGACCAAATCAGTTGTCATCCTTAGATATAGATAATGATAGCCTCGTTACGACATGCCATTGCATTCTGTTCAAAAACGGTCATTCCGAACTAGAAAGCTAATATATAGAAGCAACGGATACATCGGTTTGTTTACTGAATATGATCATTACTTACTTTCGGTCAAAAGTTTCTTGTTTCGTAAATGAGAGCAGTGTTGCATCATGCCACGATAATTTCAAACGAAATTAAAAGTTCGATAAAAAGAATGTTTATTTAGATAAAACACACTAGGCGCTTTTCAATATTCCGCTTTTGAACGACAAAACAACAAATAGGCAGAAATTTCTCATTAGGAATATTCAGATAGATAGGAATACCTTATTGTAAACACCAACCTTTATTTTCTAGTATTAAGGCTGGTGCAAATTCGTCAAAAGTTTCATCAAAATCCATGAAACTCGCAGTTTCGATGAAAATTTTGACGCATTTGATCATCATTTAATCATCATCATCATTATCGACAATTCATTCAACATAACAAAGTTGCTAGCTCCGAAATGTTGTTCTCCAACGAATGGGACTTTCGAAAAATTTGATTATTTGCATAAAATGTGATTCAATTTTAACAAACAATCGAAAACAAATCAAAAAATGGACACTAGATTTTGTTGAAAGTACTTCCAGATTTAATTAAGCCAAGTATAAGAAAAAACTGCAGTTGAAAAAATACGGACGAATGTGAAAACAACTCCAGCTGCCTTGAAAGTATTTCAAAAAATACGGAAAGACATACGTATGTCAGTGAATATATTTCCGTATTAAAAACTATCCGTATATTTCACTAATATTTCCGTATTTCAAAATTGCAACGGAGTTGAAAATATCCGTATTCATCCACTGTTCATGCAGTGAAACTAATAACACTGCTTAGTTTTTATTAAGAAAATGTTTACTTGATCAATTGGTATATTGAAGAATGGTGTGGCTATGACATTACAGTGATACTTGGCATTTTATAATTTTTTCTCGCCATCAGTCTCAAAATTGTTCAGATTTTCCTTCCTCGTACTTCCAATGATTTTTGCATTGATGCTTTATCTATTTTGCAATAAAGGCAGCAATGGCGACCTAAAATGCAAACAATTTATTATAAAAGGCATAATGATTATGGTCTTATAATTTGGTTTTCCTAATTAACTGATGTATAGCACATGGCTTTATATTTAGTTTACCATTGGCCCCAGTTAGTCCATAAATCACTCAGAGAAGGTCATAGTCTCCGAACATGAAGACACAGATGTTTGTTTTTTTAGTCATTTGTAATTCTGGTTATCTTTTTTCAAAATTTTAGTATTAAATGAAATAACAACTGTTGCAACTTACTGCTACATCATGGATTGTAACTCATGAACCTGCTCACGTAATCTGTGAAGAGCTACCTTCAATTTGGTACTATAATCTTTTGCCTCGAATATTGAAAAGACAACAGTGTTTTTTTACTATTAGGCTTGTCAACATTGCTTATCTGATAGCTCATTTTAAAAGGTCCGCAACCATGATCTCCACCAATTTTAACATGGACTTCAGCGCTTAAAATAAAAATTTACTCACTACCCGTCATTTGACCGGTACGACGCAAATCGAGGTGGCCATCGTCCAATGCACGACGGTCACGACCTATTACACCTTCGAAGCTTTTGGTGCTTCAAATAAAAAAAACGGAAACAAAAACAAAGCTAGATGCTTCTTGGTTGTTGATGTGCATAAGCTTTATATAAAACGTTTTAAGGTGACCCCTTTGCAAAAAAAAATTGACCAGTCAAGATATTAATGATTCTTAAGGCGCATGTACTATTATCATATGGAATAGAGAATTCAAAAATAAAAAAAATAATGATATTTTTGACCATCTGTGGTTACCATAGAAACCACTTTCGTTTCTGACGACTTAAAATGGTAAAACTTCAAGCAGTAATAACTCAACACCAGATTTTTTCTTTTCAACTAAAACTTTACAGGTGGGTTATATGACTCCTAATTAGTGCAATGAACCTAAAATATCATATAAATGATACATACAAGACTCAGAACATACAAAATTGTAAATGGGACAAAAAACTTTAAATTTTATCATGAAACAACAACTTCAGGCTCTAATAAATCTGAAACCAGTAGGTTCATTGCACAGATTATAGCAACATGAACCTTTCCTAAAAATTTCAACTGGATTGAATCATGTGATGAAAAGTTATGATCGCTAGACTTTTGAAAATTTGAGAAATTAATCTTTAAAAGTTTAGCTAAAGGATATAAAGCAGATATCTCATGATAACACCTTTCAAAAAGAGTTTGAATCAATCCCTACCATCAGCTTAACAAAGTCAATTGGTAGTGCATGCTTTCCTGCAGATTTTCAAGAAAAACTTCAAGACTTACAGAATCACGCAGGTACTTACTTCTCTTGTGGCGAGCCCTCTAGGTAAGAGAAAATATACCTAGTACAGTATAATACAATGTCAAAATGATTAAAAATGTTCATTGAACTAATTTCTGAACTAAAAGACACCATATCCATAAACCTTGCCCTTGTCACTTTTTTGCTTTTTCAAACCACCAATAATCTTACGCCGAACCTTGGATGTAATTCTTCATGTAATTCTGTCTTTGAAGTGGAGGAGGCATATCCAGAAGGTACATCAGCTTCGTTACAGCAGAATAGCCAAACACGAATGGTATACACAAGGTGTTCGTTGATATCAAGAGCACTTGTTTTTGCTCCTTCAGCACCAGACGATTTGCAAGATGTCCAAAAGGTATGTTGAAAGAGTCCACAAGAATAATCAATCAAAACTTTTCCTGCACTTCGATGGTGTAAAGTTTCACGTAATGTAAAGTTACCAGCATTTTTGCACTCTGACACAGGAATAATTGACCTGTCTCAGCAACTAATGAGATATCTATCAGTCTATACACAGTAAGAAGCAACTTTTCTTTCTTCCTCTTTTCCCGGGTTTTGACAGGAGTGGCATGGGCAGATAATTCAGTTTCATTGATGACGTTCTCAGAGAGCTTAGAATATGATGCAGACTGTTCAAATGAAAGAGTAGTAGTGTCCTGTTGTGTGCTGGGACCTTGTTGTGGAAATTCATTATTTACAGAGTTATTTACAGTTAATTCAGTATTTACAACTGGCAATGCAGTGAAATCAAAATCCATTTCAGCATTAGTTTCAACATCGTAGCAAGGGGTTTTTGGTGAAGAACAAGATGAGCTTCTGTACTTGTTACCACCAAATTTTTTTCTCTACGTATATTTCTATTTTAGGCATGTTTATTCTCAGTAAAAAAACATTTTCTTAGGGTAACTTAAAACGCCTACTTTCTGCCTTGTTTAACTTAATTCTATTTAAAGTAGACAGAAGTTCGGCATTGATGATAAGTTCACACTAAATGTCAAATTTAATTAGTTTGAAGTCTTGTTTAATTTAATTCGGCTTCATGATGGATGAAGAGTCCAGAAAAAGATGCAGTAAAATACTTGTTCTGTGTTACCTTCAATGTAAAAGAAAAAATCACCGATTAAGGCAAAATATACTACGATATCTGGAATTGACACTTCAAAATCAACAACATCTTTTTGTTATTCATCAAATTCTACTTAAACAGTTTTTACATATTTTGTCATGAACAGTGTATCCTTAAATCTGTGAGACGTACACGATCTTGCTGAAAGATCGTACGAAACGATGGTTGGTGGAATACTGTAAACACATCCTATAGTGATGAAAGGTTCAAACAAACTTTCAGGGTGTCAAGGAAACGTTTGCTTTAATATAAGAGAAAATCCGTCCAACCATAACAAAAGAAGATACTGGTACAGGATCGATTTCTTCTAAAGAACGTTTAGCCATAACTTTGTATAAACTTGGACGTGGAGATTACAACTACACCATTGGAGAAATTGCTGGGTATTCGGAATCAACTATATGCTATATAACTAAAGAAGTGTGCCAAGAAATTGTGGAAGTGTTATGGGAAGATTATGTTACAGGATTGTTTCCAAATGATGAAGAAAAATTCTGCCAAGCATTGATGGAAATGGAAGTGGAATGGCAGTTTAGGTTTGCATTCGCTGCTATTGATGGGTCTCATCTACCCATTAAGTGTCCATCAAGCGGACTAGAAGCCATGAAACAATATCATAATTACAAGAGTTTTTATTCAGTTATTCTCTTGGCATTAGTCGATGCCAAATATCACTTTGTTTGGGCTGCTCTGGGTGCACCTGGCAATATTCATGACTCGACTTACTTTCAATCAACTTGTTTGTGGGAGAACATTACTGAAGGTAGAGTTTTGCCAGAAAAATTTCAAGTTATTGAAGGCATAGGTATTCCCCCAATGATTATAGGAGATGGTGCATTTCCGCTGAAATCTTGGATTTGCAAACCATATGGTGATGTCGTTTTAACTGAGAAAAAGCGCTACTTCAATTACCGCCTCAGCCGAGCGAGAATGGTGTCAGATGGTGCTTTTGGTAAACTGAAAAGTAGATTTACAATTTTACACCGCAGAAATGAAAGTTAGAAAGATTCAGTCAAGGCTATGGGTTTAGCGGCAGTAGTTTTGCATATCGTCTGCATCGAGGTGGGAGACATTGTTCCTCGCAAAATATGGATTTGACTGTCGACCCAGTTACAAACAAAAGAAGGGATAGAACCGAAATTGCATCAATACTAGACTTGACAGACAGACATCAAAAGAATTACTCGGTAGATGTTGATTCAAAGAATATTCGGCATGCCCTCACAAAATTCTTTTGGGAAGAGAAAGAAATGTTTTGTGAACGAACAGGCTATATTTCTTATAAAGTTTAAGTTATGTAATGTTTCACTTTGTATGTGCTAAAAAACGTTCAAGAACATCATTGCTGTTGCTTTCAGTGTTGTTGCTATTTGTGCTGAGTCCTTGAACCGGAAAGCTTTGATAATATGGATAACTGGTGACTGAGGAATTGTTCCCAACATAAAAAGAATTGTAAGGTGGCTGTGCTTGGGGAGGTGGCGTAAGTAGCTTTTCCATCATATGCATAAACATTTTGTCTCTTTTTTCTTGCCTCTCAGCATCAGCTTTTAAAAAATTGACAAGCTCTTGTGTTCCATTACTTTTGACTGCTTCACAAATTCCATTAAGAGTATTTGATAAATTTTCCAATGATTTCTCCAATTGCTGTTTTTTGGCACCATTATTGATGGTTGGAACGAATGTTTTTCTTTTCTTGACAGCACCTTTTTTTGATACACCTTGCTCAGAGTCCAGACTTGTTGCTTGTTCTGAAGACGATGTCAATAAAGATGTTGACATCGATACATCAGTCTCAGTATCATCATGTAAAGTCCCTGACTACTGTCCAGGTTCAATCGATTGATTTGGCTGACAGTGGTCCATTGTACAGACTACTTGATATAGTTTTCCAAACCATGGTCCGAATTTTTTTTCCTTTTGGAACCGTTGTATTCCAGATGCTGTTTTAATTTTGAGAGCAGCATTTCTACACAAACTGACACATCTTTTGAATTTAGACCTTGTTTGTGCAACATTATAAATAAACTCTTCATCTTGTTCATTACATCTTTCTTTCAATTCACGAATAACATCAGTGTAGTAGATGTCATTTTTAACATTTTTGGTATTAGTCAACAAAAGTTTTTTCTTGAACTTCTCGTTATCTGGAATAATATCCACAAGGTCGGTAACCACTGCTTCTGCCCATAAACACTTTCTTCCTCTTTTTGCCATTTTCTTAGACCTTTGTTTAAATTGAAAAAGACTAACATCATCATCATCGCTACTATCTTCAAAGTCTTCGTTGAAGTTTTGTTTCTCCTGAAGAAAAGGTTTAATATTCGCTACTTAAGAGATAGGAAAGTGTGGATGCTGGCCCAGAAATTGTGTCCCTCCTAATCATAAGCGAGAATCCCTGTCAATTATTTTCTCATAAACATAAAATATTAACGTGGGAAATCATATGATTTTGGGTATTTCCCTACATAAAGTTTAATCAATAAATATTAGGGGTTTTCCCTAATATTATTATAACTTGCAACAGCAAGGTCATGTGTTCCAACCCCACGCAGTTCGTCTGAGAGGAAGTATATATATATACTTCGGCGGTTGTAGATCTCTCTTAGAAGTGTTAGCATGTATCCACAATGATGGCTATAATTGCAAACTACATACGCTGATTAGCGAAATATATACCATATACTAAACATCGTGGTTATCGCTAAAATCAAAGCAATTTTCTCTTCTTCGTGAGATGGGAAGTAATCTGTTTGACTCACTCTTTTGTGAACTTCCTTTTGTGAATTTTTATTTTTTGTTTGTATTGGAGAGCTAGTCACCTTGTTTGAAATATGATGCTCTTGCATAACGTTTATCATTTTATTTCTTCCGAGGATCAAGTTGTCATTAGATATGAGAATTTTGTTATTGTAACCAGATACTCCCGACTTGATGTTTAGATTCATGTCACTAGGTAACATGTAAATACCTTGTCCAACTGAATAATCAACTTTGCTTAAAGCGTAATTTAAAGTATCCTGATAACGTTTAATGTCATCTTGAATATCAACTCTGCGGTTAACAATGTCTTCAAAGTTGTTCATAAAAACTCTTTGAGCTGTCAAACAGCTTGAATTATTACCTAAGATAGAAGAACGAGCTGAGGCTTGCGAACTAAGAACAAGATAAGCATATGCTCTAACACTCTCTGAAATTTTTACAAGACCTGTTTTTGTAAAGCCTTTAGATTTTTCTATAATCCATTGTGTCATGGAGTGGTCTGTGAAATAACTAAGGCCTGGTGTTGGATAGTTTTTACGTCTTTTTTGATACGAGCTGTAAAAATATTGCCCTTTGTATTTTTTAGGACCAGAATCGACACCATATTCACTACAGATTTTTAAAAACTCTTCTTTGTTATAAGGATTATTGTATTGGTTGAAACTATCTTCAAAAGGTAGAGGTGTCTGCAAGCACTTAATGATTCGTCTAATGTGATAATAGACATGAAAACGGTATACTGATCTAATCATAGGAGTAGAGCGACCTTCTTTCAGGTGTTCAGAACTGACCCCACAAGCACTTGAAGCACACCAAGTGACAAAATTGAGTTGGGTTTGCCATAATTTAAATGGTTGTTCCTGCCAAATTTTCATGCGTTGTTCATTTTCATCCATTTCGTAATTAGTAAAAATGTTGGGAAAGATCGCAGGAAAAGAACCATTTTTAGAGACAATAATTGTTTGTTTGTATAAATCTTTAGAATTCAATATCTGAAGGTATTGTCCTCCATTTGGTTTATAAAGCGCATTGGGAGCATATTTAAAAATCTTCTCCTTTATTTAAAAATATAATCCTCTATTCTCTAATACAAAAATTGTATATCACAGTAAATGTTGCAAAAGGAGAAAAGACCATATATCTATCTTACCCCATTCAAGATATGGATGGCTCAAAAGAAATTGCATTGGTTGATATGTTCGCAGACAATGTTACGTATGAAATAACCACTGAGTTGAAACTGTCTCTGTCTGCTGGTGATGGAAAAGCTGAAAAGTTGCTACCACAAGGAAAATACACTAGCAGAGAATTGAAGGCATTTTTAGCAGGCAATGTAGAACTTACCGCATTAGACAAAAAACCTCAAGTAATCAAGACCAATACATTAGCTAAAATAACTAAAATGAATTTACATCTCTCTGAACTTGACAACACTTGAGGATGGAAAGCTAAGTGATATTTTACTAACCTATCACATGGCTAAATATAGAGACTTCACACATGTTGAGCCTAAAAACCCTCAGTACAAAAAATTAAAAAATGGTGTATTTCAGTCTTTCACGTTGAAAATCACAGATCAACATGGCAATATGCTAAAAGAAGACTTGGGAAGAACCGTTGTTTTACACATTCCCTAACCGAAATAAAAAGAAGTAATAATAATAAATTATATATCATAATTAATTAATAATGGAGTATGGAAAGAGGTTAAATCCAGAACGTTCACTTAGAACTGCCCGCGGTGTAAAAGGTTCTCGTCAAAAAGTAATTGTCACACACAATCCAAGTGAGATTGATCAAAATCAGCTATTGTTGGTTAGATTTCCAAATTTAGGAAGTGATGATGTTATTATTCCGGGAACAACTAATCTAAGTTTTGATATTGAACTCGAATCGAAAGCTGACTCAAAAAGAACATTGGTCAGTAACATTGGGAGACCTATTGTTAAAAAGTTGGCTGTTAAGTTCGAAGGTAACGAGATATTGAGTATCGACGACTTTGATCTTTTTGGGTGTTACAGAGATTTATGGTTAACCAAGTTTGAAAAGAGAAACGTGATAAGACAGGGTATCATCATCGATGATGGGTGTACAGAGAATACACCTATCGGAGCTCGCGTTGCCGGCTGCCGAAATGCGCGGTAGAAAAGGTCTGGGTTCTAAGAGTGGGGGTAAAAAAATAGTAGCGACAACAGTCGTAGGTCAAGAGAAAACGAAGTATAAACATCACATGCGACTTATAATTTAGAAAAAAGTAATTATGGATATTGATATGGTTGAGAAAATGACAATTAAGGAATTAAGTAGCTTTCTTCGATTGAGGGGACTCAAAGTGAGTGGCAGAAAGAAAGAACTAGTCGCTCGAACATGGTGTGCCATTGAGCGGGGAATACCCATTCAGTTGACAGCTGAACAAGTCGAAGAGGAGATAAAGCATGAATATGAAAATAATCTTATTATTGATGATATCACTATTCCAGATCCTTTTACTTTGAAGATGACTGGCTTGATGAGTCTGTTGGAATTATTCACTGGCCAATGCTATTATATCCTGATATTTTACACTATTTATCATTCCATCCAAGTGAGCTTCCTTCAAAAGACTTATCAGACTATAAAAACTGTAAGGCTTACAGCTATTATAAGACTGGATGGCTGCAGCCTCTTTTCATTAATGAATTGAATGACAGTAAATTTGCATTGTTTAAAAATGAATGTCGAAAGTCAGAAAAGATCAATGATATATTCCATAAATTCTGGCTTGTGAAAGTCAGCCAAGATTCGATCAGCTCACTGTTCATGTATGGCCGGAATGTCTCAAACGTGCAACCATGTTGCTGCAGCCATGTTCAGAATAGAGACCGCAGTACGATTAGGCCAACTAACCCTGCCTGCACAAGTCTTCCTAGTGAATGGCTACCAAACCGCAAAACAGTCACTTGGAAAAAAGTTAAGGACATGGACTTTTCTCGTGAGGACTTTAATCAAAGAGGTACCAAAAAACGACCTCTACTTTCATCTCCTCGCAAACGTTATAACCCTTTAGCTGACAATAATAAAAAGCTTCTTGGGTTAGTTGGTATAGCTAAAGCACTGGAAGAGATTGCACCAACAAGTATCATTCACCAAGCTGTTCCTGTCCCTGAAATTGACTTTGTACGTGAAGTGATATCTGAGACACCTGTCAAGCCTAACGATTTGAATTCAGTTTATGATGTTTTGACGCTATCATCTAGCAAGTGATTTTTATGAAAATTTGAGCCAGAGTTTTAATGCCATGAAAATTGAAAGGATTGAGGAAATAACAAGAGGGCAAGCATCAAATGAGGCATGGTACGGGTTTCGGAAAGGAGTCATAACAGCATCAAAGTGTCATGAAGTACTGACCAAGATGAGCAAAGTGAAAAAAGGTTGTGACAACATAAATACCTTTTCCCTGAACCAGAAAATATCAGGGAATTTATTCACAAGCCCTGACATACCGGCACTGAAGTACGGACGTACAATGGAGCAGGATGCTGTAAATTGTTTACATGAGAATTTAAAGGGTCTTCACAAAAACTTAGAACTAAAAGAATTTGGATTGTTTTTGGACAGAGAGTATCCTTTTATCGGATCAAGTCCAGACCGAATGATGACATGTTCATGTTGTAAATCGTCATGTGTGGAGGTGAAATGCCCATTTTCGATTAATTATACTACACCCCAAGAAGGGAATTTACCTTATTTGGTTAACGACAACGACAAATATAAACTAAAAAAGCAGCACAAATATTTCACCCAATGTCAAAGTCAAATGGGTGTCACTGGAGTTGAACAAAGTTATTTTGTTGTGTGGACTCCACATGGGATAAACATTGAAATTATCAAATTTGATGCTGATTTTTTTTGTAGCATGAAAGATGATTTCAAGTCTTATTATGATACTTTTTATTTGAAAACTTTTTTTACTGATGCATAGGTTTATTTACTTGATTTTGTGACTAAAGCTTTTATTTATCTGTCTGAAAAAGTTTTTAAAAAAAATCATGTTGTTCAAGTTCTTTATGGCTCTTTTTCCATTTTTATCCGACACATCCCAGTACTATATAAATGAAACAAAAATTCCTTTTTTGACCATTTTTTTCTTAAGGGTTTTCCCCAGAAGTTAGCCAAATACTGTGTTTTGATTTTCTGAACATATTTTGTTTACATTTTATCCCAAATTCTGAATATTAAGAAAAAGTTTCCGGCCCTGGTTCATATCTCAGAAAAATGCAATATGAATTGAGTTTGTCTTTAGAAAAAACTTTTTATCTATTTCAATACATTCTTCTACAATTTTGGGAAGTTTTTAAATTGACACAAACTTGGACTTGATTGTGTTTATCCAAAGAAACAGATAGTCCCCCATTTTGATTTTTAAATTTAAAAGTTTATAGCCCTGATACCTTCACGACTTTTTATTAGGATTACAGGAGAAATAACATTCAGTTTGAACCGAGGCTAAGTTTGTTTACATTTTTCAGCCTAAACTCCTCAGCTAAAATGAAACAAAACTAAGTCGAACTCAGGCTAAGAATTGTTTACATTTTCACAAAATGTTGTGATTTTTGACACCTAACTAAATGACCACTTCAAAATTCAAACCCCAAGAGAGAATCTAAGAAACCTTTGATGTACAGTGTGTCCAAAGCTTATAACTTCTGGTATTTACATTGTTACATTGCAATATTTATATCATTGGAAAGGAAATTTAATGAGCTTTCCAAAAATATTGGTGTTTAATTTTGAAAATATCTATTTGAGGTCTTTTAATTAAGTTCCCTGAGAGAAGGTAAAATACCTTTGATATGTTGCCTTTAGTAATCTTTCATAACACATTTTTGAAATCAAACTATTGAAAAGAAAATATTTGATTTGATTGCATATTCGAAAATGAAAACTTAAGTCCCTTGAGAGAACCTAAAAAACCTTTGAAGAGTTTTCATCTATTATCATTTGTCTATTAGAAATCATTCATTTCGAAAAAATTACATGTTTTATTTTAGTTTAAGGTCGGAAGAAAAACTTTTGAGTATATGAAAGGGAAATTCAAGCACTTAAATCAAACCAGAACAACACAATTATTTTATCAAAAAATCTAGACATATTTAAATAATATGTACACTACATTTAGATTCATCATAAAAATATGAGCCTTGATAACCATAAAAAAAGTTAGACACTTAAAAATTTCAAAACTTTGAAAACGAAATTTTTCATTTTGAAAACAAACTATTAATTATTATAAACTTGCAGGTGCAAGTATATAAAATACAAACCCACTAATGACAAATTTGTTGTTTTCCTTACTAAAATGCTTACTTAAAATTTTCAAATCCGAAAATAAAAGAAAACTTTTTATTTAGAAAACAAACAAATCTAGATGATGATGACAAAATAATTAGAATAAAAAATTTCTAACTTTCATCTAAAACAAAAAAATTCTTATACAATTAAATAAATCCAGAGGCATTCCTGGCATACTATAAAACAAATCTATGTTCAAAAACATATATAGAAAGTACTAGAATAATAGAGACTGTTGAATCAATTTTTGCTGCTGATTCCTGTAAAATAAATATTTTCTTTAAAAACAAAATCATTTTAAAGTAGCAAGCTTGCTCCTTCAGTCTCAGGTAATCTTTCTTAAATGACTGAAAGGTTATTTTTAACATAATATATACATACAGTACATAAAAAGAACACAAGTTATGTTTAAAAATCTCATAATACACAGATCATGTTAAAATAGGTTAAAAACATCTTGATTTTTCAGAATACAGAATTGGAATGATCCTTTCATTTGACTGAAAATAGACAGATTTCTCAAAAGCCTAAAAAACCATAATATAAAATATTCATACAACAGTTTTCAATTTTTTGGTGGCAATAAGCCTTGGCTTTAGATTGCACAAAGCTGCACAAGACAAAATAATGTCATCAATATGAGGAGACATTGTTATTGGTAAAGTGGTTTTCAAAATCCGATAGATCTTGATTCGGTTAATAGCACGCTCAACATGAATACGTAGGTTGGCCACACGTGATGTTTTTTTGCATTCACCTGATGTCATTTGGCTTTTCACTCTTGCACCTGGTGGCACAGCTAAAGTTGAATGGTGCAGCATCGGCTCCTCTCTTATTTGAAAACCACGATCTGCCATAACTTCATCACCATACTCTAAACAATTGTAAAATCCACTGTCTTTTATCACAAAACAATCCGAGCAGCGTCCTGGGTAAGCATCTGACAGGAAAGTAATATACCCATTAGGTGAAATGCCAATCAAAAATTTAAACGTATTATGATGCTTATAATCACTCCAAGTGGCTGCTTGATTATGTAAAGATTTTGGCCTTTCTATAAATATTTCTGAACAGTCTATGATGACTCTACATTTAGAATGACCTTGCTTCTTGAAATTTTCCGGCATATGCTGATAAATAGGCTCACGAGGAAACCAAACAACCAATGCTCCACCCAGCAACTTTGAAATCAGCCTGACCATTGTTATGAATGTATTGGAACAAACTGTTGGTGATATTCCAAACCGATCAGCTAGGTCTTCGTTCTGAAGCCCTAACCTTAACCTCATCAGAGTTAACAAAAACTCATCTCTGTGAGATAAAACTTTTGTTGTTGAATGTCGAAAAGTTCTTCTTGCTTTTGACTATGACCTGGCAACTTTTGGTCCATGCCAGTACCGAACACTTGACAAATATGGTTTGATCAATGAGAAAATTGTGTTGAACATTATAATAGATGAAATCCCAGTATAATAGTTCATCTTCTTGTCAGTCTTAATTCTGGACCATGTGAAGTCACTACCTTTGTTAAACGTTTTCTCCCTTACAACCGCTTTGGTACGTTTTTGCTTCAGTGAAAGGAGGGGAAACACGCATGCCTAGTCATGAGAATGGAACATCCAAGAACGTATGCGATTTGCTGATCAGGTTGACGTTATTTGTTACATGACTCTTGTAACAAAAGTATAAGTCTTGGAAGACTGTTATAAGAAGATAGCAAACTCTTATACAGCAAATTACAACAAAGTTATAAGAGAATATAAGAAAATTATAACAAACACAACAAAATGATAGAATATGTCAACTTCATGTTATTAAGCATACTGCTGGTCTCGCTATTTTACTTTTATTCTGTATTAAAAAAATACCTCTCCCTAATAAAAATGGCGAAAACAGCGATCGATAGTTTAATCAACCAGAGTTATGATGTTTCAGGTGAATTTCCACCACCACCTTCAGATGGTAAAAGACAAAAATTGCTCGAGTGTGTCTTAACTGGAAATAGCAAGCTATACTTAGGGAAAATGTACACGGAAGAGCAAATTAACAAACTCAAAGATGAAGAGGCAGAAAAACTTTTTAGTATTTACGAAGCTAAACTATCAGGTCAAATGGTAAAATCCTTGGGGAAATCACTCATACGCATTTATTCCATGGGGGCTTGTGCAACGTTAGGAATAAACAATCAAGATGCATTGAGCAATGACCTGGAAACTGACCCCTTCTTAAACACTGCCCTTCAAAGATGTGACTTATATTATAAATTCGGCTCATTATTAGCACCACTCAGTGTTGGACTTATTACCGGGTGGCATTATATCAATGAAAGAAATTTAAATAAATCCGATGATAATATAAATACAGCAGATAATAAAAATGTCAGAAGAACAGACTCACAGACTCCCATTCAAGTGACAACGAAGAACCCAAAAAAGGTTGAAGCGGGTAAGAAGTTGGCGGAATACAACCGTAAAAAACGAGAAGAATTAAAACAAGTGTCACCTCAAAAAGAAGTGGAGAAGCCTGAGGCCTCTCTCACCAAACCAAATGAATAACTTATGAACTACACCTATGGTGTAGGTGGAATAATAGCTCTCGGCTTAGTTGGTGGATTTGCTTATTTTGTGTATAAAAAGAAAGAGCAAATATTACCCCGTGGGTCACCATCCACCCCCCTTCCACAAAAATCTAAAATACCGGTGAAAATCAATAAACATGAAATGGCATAAAAGGATAATCTGGCAATATATAATCTTGCAATATATGTAACAAACATGGACAAGAAAAGTATCGTCAACGATTTATATCACGCATCAGTCGTCTGCGTTTTCGCTATCTGCTTCTCTATGCTAGGAAAAAAGGTATTAAAAATGACACCTCCCTTAATTCAAAAGTTCAACTTGGAAGATATGGCAAAACTAGTTGCCATTATCGCCGCTAGTGAAGTGACAAAGGACTACTTAATCAAACAAAAGATTTTGCCTGAAAATATCAATATCTAAATATGGCTTCTATCGCGATGATGTTAGGTGGAGCTTTAGCTAACGCTTTGGCTTTCACAGGATCAAGCTATCTGTTTTCAAGTTTATCCAAAGACAGAATCGATAAGGAAAGAAAACGTCATGATTTGGCCATAGAAAAATTACAAAAAGCACAGATTGAATGGCAGCAAAAACGACAGGAAAGGATCGATTTCATCAATAAACAATTATTGCTTGAAAAGAAGGCTGAGACTAAATTCGTAGAGCTAAATGATGCAATGAGAGGGTACAATATGGTGTTTGATAAACCCCTTGAACCATTACCACGGGAGCCTGTATTGAGCGACTTTTATACACCGAGTCATGATCAACATGAAAGAGAATTGGTTTTTATAGCTATGAGTCTGCTCGGTGTTGGTGGAATTGTGTGGTATTTTGAAAGATGAAGACCATCAACAAAAATTATGTTACACGATACATGTAACATATACACTTTCAGGTGGTTACCGTCTAGTGACAAGGTATGTATAGATCAACCCCCCAACCCCTACAATCAGAGCCCATAAATTTTGACTTAACCAACCTACAACTTCTTTTGCTCTGTTCAATATCCATGATACGATAGACCCAATTATTCCAGGTAAGGCCTCTTCCGCTTTAGATGCCAATCTGCCTAGAAGTGATGCTAACGCTTTGAGTTTATTTTTTATCCATTCCTTTGCAACGTCCTTTTTATCACCACCTTTGTCAGGATTTTGTGAAGAGCTTCCAGCTGCTGATCCTCCTGGTAACAAAGCTTCCACAAGGACACCGATAGCCATACCAAACGCTGTCAGAATGCTAACGATTGTTATACCTTGTTCACGGAATAGTGTTTGTATCCTTTCACCTAATGTGGTATCTTCGTTGAGGACTTTAGCAATGGTTTCTTTGATGCTTGTAACTTGACTGTTTAGTTTGCCTTTGCGAATATTAATGTTCTCTTTCCTATCTTTCAACTCTTCATGCAATCCCTCCATTCTCTTTTCAACCTCTTTTCGTTGTTCATCTGTGTATGTTGCATCATTTTCCATTTCTTCCAACTTGTTTTTCTCCTTATCGATATGCTGTTCTATTCGAACCTTTTTTGCAACCTCTTCCTGAAGACCTCCTCGTATGTTTCTCAGCGCTTTATCCAATCCTAACAGCTCACGCACAGGATATTCAAATAGATCGCCGGTCTGAGTTGTTTCATGATCGACCGATTGTTGTCTAAGCGTTGAAATTAAATCTTCCGTACTGTTCACCACATCACTGGACATATCTTCCAACTCACCATCGGTTGCTGTTGTGATTTTAGATGTCGAAGGAAGCTCTTCTGCTATTTTGTTAAGTACAGCCGCCTGACTGGCAGGAAATTTGCCACTAGGTATATCATACCCTAAATTACGCAGTCTTTTCTTACCCAATATGTCAGCTATAGTACCGGTAGCCTTTAGTCTTCCATTGTTTGTCAATGGTTTGCTACTGTCTTTGTAGTATAATTCACCATCCCTAAGTTCAAACTGATCGGTATATAACACCTCAGGTTTTGACTGGAATTTTTCAGATAATCTATCATACAACCCTTCAGCTAGTTCTTTCAAAACTCTAGTATGCAGACTGAGACCTCCAAATGATGTTTCTCATTCACCTGATGTATGTATCTGTGCACCCGTACGGTCTCCAGTTGGTATGAAAGGAAACGTCTCATCGGTTGTCTCATCTGTCGTCATCCCATGTTCTCCAAAGGGATCAATGTCAATGTCTGCCATTTTATTTATTTATTTAGAGGATAATTTATTATTTATTATGTTATAACAACCCTCTAAATATGAGTTTTAAAATTTATCCAAAACTACCCACTGCTCCTGAGGATTTGAATGAGCAGGAAAAGTTTAACGCAAGCGTAACAAATTCTGAGTTTGATGAGTTGATAAGACTGAAGGATAAGTTTAGCATCAAGCTCAAGAGATACAACAAGGCGATAGAACGATCGATGCTACTAAATGCTAGCTCAAGCGCTATAACCATTGGCTCTGGCATCGGTTCAATTGCAACAGGGGCTACTATTATCAGAATACCTATTTCTGCAGGATTAGGTGGTGTAGCCTTAGCTGGCTCTATCTGTTCCGGACTTACCACAGTTGCCATCAAAAGATATCAAAAGAAAGTAGAAAAAGTGATAAAATTATATGATATTGTTACATCCTCAATCGCTGTGTTCGAAACTAACATAAGTCAGGCGCTGACTGATGGAAGGATCAATTACAAAGAATTTCAGGTTTTGCAGGAAATATATTACAAAGCTTTAGAAAGACTCAGTTCTACAGATAGAAAGATGGAGACTGAAACCCGAAATCAATTTCAAAAAAGTTTGATGGTAAAACTTCAAAACCTGAAAAAATCCATAACCGAAAATGGTTACTAGGATGTGCGGTTATGTGCTCCTCAATTTGAAAAGTGATAAATGAAATGAAATTGATATAAAGAGATATGATCACAAGTATATATAGACAAAAAGAGACAATGGAATTTCCAACAGTTGCAACATTTGAACAAAACATGGAACAAATTGTTCTAATCATAAAGTGGAGAGAGCTAACTGAAAACGTGATTTATCATGTTAAATCTGTGGGTGAGATAGACACAACTGCATCTGAATTTGGTTCTGGAAAAGCTATGTATGCAGAGGTCCAAGACAGAACAGGAAATTTATATAAGACATGGTTGCCTGCAAGACTTTGCGTTGAATTAAAGGGTTATGGTTGGTGTTCTGGAGAAGTCTTTGTCAGACCGAAGGGGCTCAAAGAATCATGAAAGGCAATTCTTTGATTATGACATTATGTGGCGCTAAACCTCGTCGCTAGACGACTCATCTTTACTTGTTTCTAGTAAAGATACTTTGTATGTACGGTTCACCAACCTTGCACATAATCAGGAGGTAGCTCTGTATCCTCAGGTATCAACATCAGCTCTTCTTTTACAAAAGATCGTTCAGGTCCATCTTGAACATAGTACATTACACTGTTACCTGGTTGATCTATTACCTCACTCAATCTTTATGTCCTCTTTGATCATATCCTATCTGTTGCTCTTTTTCGATGGTCATCGTGCTCTTCACCCGGTTGCAATAGATATCTATACAAACCATCTTGAGGTAGCTCTACTTCAGATGGATAGCTCTCTCGTTTAGCGAGAGGCACCTCTTTCAATTTGATGGCATCTTTCGGTTTCATACCAATCATCTGAGTCTTTGTATCATTCAATCTACCCACAAGTTTATACAAATATTTGACCCATGTAAATGATACCTTTTCCGAATCATTTAGTTCTTGAGCATCTTGTATTTTGAATAAATTTTCAGCAAGTATCTTGTTCAATGCCTCAACAAAAGCTGTAAGGGTATGCTTATATTTAGTAGTTGCTCTTTTAATTTCAACATTATTCTTCTCCAACAATTTTGATACATCCGCTTTGAATTCTGAACCATTATCACATTGAAATACTTTTGGATAAGTTAATGGTCCAACCGTGTAGATATCTTCAATCATAGCGGCAACCTCTTTCGCTCTCTTAGTATTCAAAGGTCGAGCCACCTTATAGCGTGAAGCAACATCGACACCAGACAAAATGTACTTGTATTTATTACCATACAAGATATCACTAGGCATATACAATATATCAAATTGATGAATCTCATTCGGTTTAGTTACCTCATAATGTGGACGTTCGATCCTTTTCGGTGCCGGTAGATGTACCTGCCACAAAGCTTGTTTTGATAGCCACTTCTTAATTTCCTTCGGTTTGAAACCAAATCCTCTTAGATTGCAAACAGCCTTTTGTCCTTTCCATAAGTTTTGAGGTTGATAATAAATCTCTTGAAGTTTAGAGTTTGACATCTTTTATTTATACATATAGCGTTATTTATCTCATTTTATTATGATATAACATGTAGTGTGACACAAAAAACAAAAGTGGCTTAAAAGTTTATCTCTTTTATATAAAGAATAAACATGAACGGCAAAACAGAATCAGATTACCGATCAATGGGTTTTAATGCGTTACGAGCATTATGTGCATCACGAAAAATAAAATATGTTAACCAAATGAGTAAAGCTAAAATGCTTGAGGTACTTGAAAAGAATGATAAGGATCCATTGTTTCTTTGTGATCCTGATACGAGACAAGTATTTTATACATGCTATTCAAACTGGATAAGAAACAACGAAGAAAAATATCAAAGGTATTGTGAGAGATCTAACGAGAAGAGAAGGATGGCTCGCAAACAAAATAGATTGGCTCGTTCATCCTTGTAGAGGTTGTTTTTTTTGTTACTTAAATCGAGTAACAAAAGTTACCTAGAGGGTTTGAGTCGTTTCATGATTGAAAAAATGATATTTCAAAATGACTTAAAGTGATCATGATCACTTAAATAATAATAATACAACATGACTTCATGAAATACCGTTGTTGAATTAAAAACTCTCGCAAGAGAACGCGGACTACAAGGCTACTCGAAACTAAGAAAGGCTGAGCTCATTGAATTATTAGCTGGCTCACCAGCTCGTTTGTCTACACCAACACCAACGAGGAATGACCAACCTATTCCACCACCCAGATCTACTAGGCGGTTCAAACCAGTCCGACCTGTTGCAATTATTCCTAACCGACAAGACATGGATTTGGCAAAAAGTAGACCTCAGGTAAAAAGTAAGTTGGATGAGTTGAAGGAGTGGTTAGTAAATCACACACCTAAACCTATTCGTGAGAAAGTGAGTAGCGCTTTCAGAGAGATGAAGAAGAAGATTCTTAATCTCTACAAGAGGAAGAATGATGAAAAAGATGAAAAACTGGTGAAACCAAAAGCGTTTGAAATGGCGTTTGATGGTTCTTACAAAAGGTTCAAGATAAACTCAGATGGAAAAAAGGACGTTGATTCGTTTCTCGAAAAGGTTCGACCCATTTTAAGTGATCTGATTATGAGGGAACTCAAAAACAAAAAATCAATAAAAATTCAAGCAACTGTATGGATCAAATGGAGAAAGGAGGATTTATGCAATCCTGAAGCGACAATCTATGTTGATAAGGCGTTCAATAGCAATATGGAAACAATTCACAATGAAAACGATATATCTAATGTTGTTAATAATATGTTCAAAAAGATAATCGAGCAGATTGAAAACCCTGCGTTACCTCAATCCGGTTTTCTTATCGATAAGATTTTAAATATTGATGTGGACTTTCACAAGCTAAAATTAACGAGAGGTAGTTCTTACTTGCCGCTACCTGAGAATTTCAGTGGTAAGAAATCAGTGATCAATCCGCATAATGAAGATGATGAAGAGTGCTTCAAATGGGCTGTTACTGCTGCTTTGAACCACAATGAGATTAAGAAAAATCCACAAAGGATAATGAATCTCAAGAAACATGTTGATAAATATAACTGGGAGGGTTTATCGTTTCCAATTGCGCTAAATAAAATAGATTTGTTTGAGAGGAGGAACCCTGATATCGCTGTGCATGTTTTGACAAAATATGTGACAGAAGGTATCTATATGTGTCGTAAATCGAAGCATCTTGATCGCAAAGAAACGGTTGTTTTGTTTTTACTATGTGATGAGGAAAAGAGACATTATATAGCTGTAAAGAACTTGAGTGGTGTCTTGAGTAAGGTCAACTCGAAGCACAAAAATAAAGAACATTATTGCTTGACATGTCTCAATGGATTCTCAAGTGAGGAAACACGAGATGAACACTTCCAATATTGTAAAAATAATGATGTCGCGAAGATTGAGATGCCAAATGAGGGTAGCACCGTTAAGTTTCATGACGGCCAGTACCAGCTCAAAGCTCCTTTCATAATGTATGCTGATTTCGAAGCTTTGTCAAAAGAGGTTTGTGAAGAATCGCGTAGCGGTAGTAGATCATCCACTGAAAAGGTTGGTATACATATCCCCACAGGCTTCTGTTGTTATAGCAAATTTGCTCATGGTGAAGTTTCAGACCCTCTAACACTTTATCGTGGTGAAGACTGTGTTTTACGTTTTGTAGATCATGCGGTAGGTGAAGTGAAAAGGCTATACCATATGTGTCCTAAACAGAGAATGCGAGACCTCACATATGAAGAGGAACAGGGATTTACCGATTCTGATAAGTGCCACATATGTATGAAAGAATTTGAAAAAGATAATATTAAGGTTAGGGATCACTGTCAATTTACTGGTAAATTTCGTGGAGCTGCACATCAGTCTTGTAAACTCCGTTACAAAGTGCCTAAATGCATCCCGATCGTCTTTCACAATCTGAGCGGATATGATGCTCATCTATTTATCAAAGAACTAGCCAAACAGTATGGAGATGAAGGGATTGCCGTCATTGCTGAAAACAAAGAAAAATATATCTCTTTCTCATTGGATGTTAAGGTTGGTGAATATACTGACAAAAATGGGGAGACTAGAGTTCAAAAGATACAGTTGAGATTCATCGATAGTGTGCGTTTCATGGCTAGTAGTCTGGATAACTTGGTAAACAATCTATCTGACGATCAGTAAAAACCTTCGAAAATTCTTCAAGGGTGATGAGCAATTGAAATTATTGAGAAGAAAAGGAGTTTATCCTTATGGATACATTGATTCTTTTGATAAGTTTAATAAAACTAAGCTCCCACCGAAAGATGCTTTTTACAGCAAGTTGAACATGAAAGGTATCAGTGATGCTGATTATGCGCATGCACAGAAGGTGTGGAAACACATGAAAAATAAAAATATGGGTGCGTATCATGATCTCTACCTCAAGACAGACGTTCTATTGCTTGCTGATGTATTTGAGACTTTTAGGGAAACATGTATAACAAACTATAAACTGGATCCTGCACTAGCTTGGCAAGCCTGTTTGAAAAAGACAGAGGTTGAGCTGGATCTGTTGTCAGATATGGATATGTTTCTGTTCGTAGAGCAAGGCATTAGAGGAGGGCTGTTCATAGACATGCTAAAGCTAATAACAAGTATATGGATGCTAAATATAAGAAGACTGAAGAAAGTAGCATCTTGATGCAAACAATCTATATGGATGGGCTATGATTCAGAAGCTACCGACAGGGAATTTCAAGTGGGTAGATGCTAATAAATTTCCCGCTGAATTCATTTCAAAGTTGGCTGAGAAAGACGGTAAATATGGTTATCTTCTTGAAGTTGATGTGAACTATCCTCAGGAGCTTCATGATTCACATAACGATCTTCCGTTTATGCCTGAGCGAAAGAAGATCAATGGTGTAGAAAAGCTAACTCCATGTCTTTCAGACAAGAAGAACTATACTATTCATATCCGTGCGCTTGATCAAGCACTGAAGCATGGTCTTGTTCTTGAGAAGGTTCATAGAGTACTGAGATTTAAGCAAAGCGCATGGTTGAAGCCGTACATCGATTTCAACACCAATTTGTGTACCAAATCAAAGAATGACTTTGAAAAGGACTTTTTCAAGCTCATGATCAATTCAGTCTTTGGTAAAACTATGGAGAATCAACGTAAGCATAAAGACATACGCTTGGCTACCAAGAAAGAACAATATGAGAAGCTGGTGATGAAACCTAACTTCAAGGGTAGTATCTGTTTCAGCAAACATTTGATGGCTGCTGAAATGCAAAAGATCAAACTCGTGTGGAACAAGCCGATCTATCTATCAGTTCTTGATTTGTCAAAGACGATTATGTACGAGTTTCACTATGATTACATGAGACCAAAATATGGTGACAATCTAAACCTCTGCTATATGGATACAGACAGGTTTGTCTATCTCATCAAAACCGACGACTTTTACAAGGATATCGCCGATGATGTAGCTTTGAGATTCGACACTTCAGCGTATGATGAGAAAGATAACAGACCTTTACCTATAGGTTTGAATAAGAAAGTCATCGGTCTAATGAAAGATGAGTTGGGTGGTAAGATAATGACAGAGTTTGTCGCTCTAAGAGCAAAGACCTACGCATATAAACAGCTAGATGGAAAAGAAGACAAGAAGTGTAAGGGAGTCAAGAAGTGTGTAGTAAAGAAGACGATGGGGTTTGATGATTCTAAGAGATGTTTATTGGATGGTGAAAACATTTACAGGGAACAGATGACCTTCCAATCAGTTATGCATGACGTCCACACTATAAAAAGGAACAAACTCGCTCTTAATGCGGATGATGACAAAAGAATTATTGCAAAAGATGGTATTGCTACATATGCCAGAGGACACTGTAAGCACGCATAAGATAACAAAGAGGTAAGAGGTAAAAGGTAAGAGGTAAAACACAAACAAAAAATAAAAATTCACAAAACGAAGTTCACAAAAAAGTGAGACAAACAGATTACTTCCCATCTCACGAAGAAGAGAAAATTGCTTTGATTTTAGCGATAACCACGATGTTTAGTATATGGTATATATTTCGCTAATCAGCGTATGTAGTTTGCAATTATAGCCATCATTGTGGATACATGCTAACACTTCTAAGAGAGATCTACAACCGCCGAAGTATATATGTATACTTCCTCTCAGACGAACTGCCTAGGGTTCGAACACACGACCTTGCTGTTGCAAGTTAGCGTTCTTATCCTACGCTGATCTGTGTGTTATGAGTATTGTTAGCTCATTCATGTTATAAACTTTAAACTGCTACAAACTGCTTTTTACTACAATTAGGGATTTCCCCTGGACATTTTTATGATAATTAATTGTTTACATTTATGAGTAGTTTGTGGTTATAATATTAATATTAGGGAAAACCCCTAATATTTATTGATTAAACTTTATGTAGGGAAATACCCGAAATCATATGATTTCCCACGTTAATATTTTATGTTTATGAGAACATAATTTACAGGGATTCTCGCTTATGATTAGGAGCGACACAATTTCTGGGCCAGCATCCGCACTTTCCTATCTCTACTTATATATATTACTTTTTCTTAAAAAAAAATGTACTTTATTCTACAAAGTTTTTTTTACATCCTTACATGAATTTCAGGAGCAGGTACATCATTTTCTTCTAACATGTCCGTATCACTTCAAAACTCTTTGAAAAAGGATCTTTCTTTTATCGTAACTTTCTAATCATAATGATTATCGGCAAACAACAATAGGAAAAGCATGTTTCCATGACAATCTATTCCGAAAAATTTATAATTCTGCATTATTTGGTTTTCCCTTTTACATGAAAACACTTATACTTTGAATTAGACAAGGCATAAAACAGGCATTTAAAGTACAGGATCCACCTGTACTTTAAATGCCTGTTTTAAGTCGAATTTGTGAATTAAATTAGACATAGTTTCTTGATCTTAGTTCAAGTTGCAGGAAGTAATTTTTGAGTGGAAATAAACAGTTGTTTTTTGCCTTCTCTAATTCAAAATTTTATTAAATTAAACAAGGCAGAAAGTAGGCGTTTAAAGTTACCCTTACTGATGATCTTCATTTCCATTTAAAAACAACACCAAAAATCCCAAAAGCAAGGTCGATATAGTTAATTTACGGTGTGATGACGCGTAGAAATTAGCGGAGATGATAAGTTTTTCAGGAAAAAAAAATAATAATGCAGATTTTTAATGTACAGGTACCGCAACAAAAACTGAAATTGTGCCAATTAGGGTGATTTGCACCAAAAAAGAAGAACACCATCGAATTCTCCGATAAATTTTGCATAAAAACATGTAAAATCCAATTTTTGAATTTTTTCCGAAAATTTGACATTTGAAAGGGGTCTTTCTACCTTAAGTACTTGTAAAAATGTAAGGTTTTATTTATTATTAATTTACAGTAAACACTACGGGGGCGAGTGAACCGTCAATATTGATGCAATAGTTCGGTAGTATTAATGTATATATACTAACACTTTAAACATGATGAATGATTATCTTTATTTATTAGCGTTTCGCTTAATTCGTAAACTCGAGGGAAATAATACTGAACTAGCCGCCAAGGCGGCGTCGCTTGCCGCCCATGTGCACCTGCTCTGTGTCACCCCGGAGACCCCTTTAAACCTTGTATTTCCTGAAAAACGGCTCTTACAACTTGTGTTCAGCAAGAGGCAGATTCGAAATCAAATATCAAATATCAGTGTAAACAATGGTTCCAAAAAAACTCCAAATTTCATGATGTGTTACTTATTTATTTTTAAAACAATTGTTGATCAGTACAACAATACACTCAAAACGTAGGGAGAAAAAAAATCAACTTTTTATTAGCTTTTGTTTTAAAAGAGTTACGCACTCTAACATGGGTACTATCAAACTGGGGGAAAATGGATTCTCTTATTTAAAAGTTCACATGGGACGAGAGTAAACAGGCACGTGTAAATGAATAAATAGAATAAAAAACGTTCGATCAGAAGTGCTTAACAATTAAAAAAAGAAATTAAATTATTAAAAGAAAAGCAAAAAAAAGATTTGTTTTAATGATACTCTTTCTTTACCAATGTTTTTAAACATTTTGATTGATCAAAAAAAAAGTTCACCCGTCTCAGACAGTCAGGCAAGCATTCGGATGCACTGGCAAACCGAACATGCTGCTACGTTCTGCCACTGCTGCTTTTTGTCCAAAATGTTTAAGTTTCTTTGTATTTAGTTGATGTACTGTTTTCAAAGCCAAGTCAATGTGGAATATAAAACTAACAGTAATAATAAAAACAAAACGTTATTCCTGTTAGTTCATCAGCCAAAAAAAGTCAAGTTCGATTGGGGTTGCAATGTATTTGCTTCGAGCTCACGTCGCACACTAAAAGAGAAACAATTTCGCTCGCAACTTAATCTGCCATTTTGCGTGACTTACTGACAGACAGACGGAGAATCGGCTATTAATATATAGATGTTCAAACGATAAATACTTTGTTTTTCCTTTAAAACACAATACATAGATGATAAAAAATAAGAAAATCATGCTATTCTAATACAACATCATGTCAATATAAGTTACTATTCAACTTCATCATCAGATGTATTTTCATCAGATGTATCTGAATCAACTAATGTTACATTGGCATATGCCTTTCTTGCAAGTTTTGTATATTCTTTCCTCTTTGTTTGATGAGGTCTACGTGACTTGCAAGCATCATGTCAAAATTTCATAGCAGGTACAGGATCGAATGTTTCGAGATCTGGCCCTTCTCTACAAATATGCAATAGGCTACTCAAACGTGTTTGTTTCAATGAATTTCTTGAATCAGTTTTTATTCTGTTCATGAACGAAAATAAGCACTCAACTTTTGCATTGGAGATTGGTAAGGAAAATAACAATTCAACAATTAGTAAAACCAAACTCCACTCATTACGTTTGCTTGATTCAAAAATTCTACGATATATAATTCGATAAGAATGAATATTAGGTGAGAGATAAGTCAAAACATACTCAATTAGTACGTGCCACTGTTGTATTAGATCGTTAATGCTGCCTTCGAATCCCGCTGCTTTAAGAGGTGTTTCGTAAAATAAATAAAGCTTTTCGAGAGCCTTGTCGGCAAATTGGTCATCATCTTTAAACCTGCGCCATCCATTAGTGTTTAAAATCATTGGCGAATATTTTGATGGGATAGTCATTTTCAAACCTTACAGATATAGCATCTGTTTCTGCTTTTGTCCACACATTTTTTTTCAGCGACAGTTACTTTAGCTCTCTCGAAGCTATTAAGTGGAACATCTTGAAATAAATATTTTATGTTATTTAAGAATCGTCTTGCGGTCGGTAACAATTCAAAATCTTTTTTTCTATTCTGCCAAGTTGTTTTTTGGCTTGATTTATATGCGTTGTAACGTCAATAATGTCAACATTTTTTGCCTGAAAAGTTTTAGATAACAACTTTGCAGGTTGTAAAACTTCCAAGCTTAAGCAAACCATTAGTGGAATCCTAGCTTCCGTCCATTTATTGTACCGTCCTACGAACTTACTCCTGTCCTTGAATGGATAGCTCATATCCTCAGCTAGGATGGCTAAATGTTGCATGTAGGTGCCATATTTATCAATAATAACTTGCAAGGCAGAAATTTTGTGGACAATCTAGCAAGTTCCTGAAAATTAAAAAAATAGATATAAAAAAACTAGCTGATACTGATTAAAATGAAACTCTTTCACATGCACGTATTTGTTTACGTAAGATCTTACGCTAAGTAAAATTTCACTCATTGTTTACCTGAAGCTTTTTTGGGACGAACTCCACCAGCCTCGTAAATTTCTTGACAAATGTCTACTAACTCTCTCAGTTGTCGAATTTTTTTTTGAGATTACTTGTATAGGTAGTACATACGCAGAACCAATTCATCAACGTCTGTGAAAGCTGTTTTACCCAAGCTATCTTTTAAAGCTAGTTCAAAACGATGAGCCACACACCAATCTAATGTAAGCCAAGGACAAGTATTTTGAAGAATACCTTTTACACCTTTCTTCTTTCCACAGTTAACCGAAGCTCCGTCCGATCCATAACCCACAAGTTTGACTCACCAGTTTTCAAAAGAAATAGTTTTGAATGAAAAATCAATTGTTTGTATTATGCCTCTTGCATCTGCTGTCACAAGATCTGCCAAATCCAGATACGTAGTTTCTACTTTGATTTGGTCTATTGCGGGAGGAGTAGGGTTAAGTGTTACCACAAAAATAACTTCTTTCTCTGTGATGCTCAAATCAGTCAAACCGTCTGTTAATATGCTAATAAAATTACGACTGTCAAGTTTACGTTTTAATTCCAATGCAATACTATCACCAATAAAATCAATAATAACACCTGCTGACGTATCATTTGTGTATGCTTCACCAAGATCAACACTGTGCTTTACTTCCAGGGCATGAATTCTTTTGAACTTCGATATAGGAAGCTCTTCTTTGGCAATAAAATATGCAGTTTCGAACTTCATTTTATTTTTTTCGTAGTTCGCAGATTGTGCAATATCAAAAGAGTTAATTAAAGGTGTTTGATCTTTTTCCATCCAACCAAGAGATTTTTCAGTGCGTTCTCTGGGGCCTAATTCCTTTTTCTTCAACAACTTGTCATACACAGCTTTTTGAGGGCCTCCAGTAGCATGCTCAATTGCTGCAGAAAGTTTTCAACGAACACAGCCATCTTTTGACCAAGTGTAATTAAATTGTGGGATACCACAAATTTCTTTCTCAAATTCGCGACAAATTCTTAACGTTCTTTTTGTTATTTTCATCTGGTTGGATAATAAGCCAGTTTTCTCCATCATACTGGGCGAGAGAAGTCGTTTTCCATTTTTCTGATGTGTCTGTAGTTAATGTTAATGTTTCGCTACACGAGAACTTCCACCAAAAAATGATGACAAGTTAGTTTTCCTTTCCTCGTTTCTAGTCTAAATTATTCAAACGTAATCCTTGTGAAAGAACTTCATGAATTAATTTTTCCCAAGCCATCATAATTTTTTGTGAATGATACAAAACCTCATTTTTATTCAACTGGAAAACGAGGTGAAGGTTGCTACAATAGGTAAATCATTAGTTTATGGATAGGAGTAAACAGCAACGAGGTGTTTGCAAGTTCACTAAGGGGCTGTTTATATGAGAGCCATCCCGCTTAAGTCACTTGTCATTATTCCTTAAAAATGGCGATATGCCGCCTTGAGGAGCCAGCGCCCATCTGGATAACATCTGGATAAACAAACATAAATAACACTGTCTGTTTCGCTCGATTCAGAGCTCATCAGCATGCCTAGGCTTCAATTTATGCATACTAAACCATACAACCATTTCCATTTCATGAAATATCCCTTATTTGGGAGTCGTTGGGAACGGTTGGAGTGTTAAGTATCACCTGTATAAATTTGCATTAAGCAACGTCAAAGCCGGGCATGGACAGACAGAAATCTGAAGTATAATATGACCTTAAACGCAAGGCCTCCGGTTCAAAAACATACTCGCTAACATAGATTTAATAAATTTACGCCAAGTACTATTCAGAAGTAATTTCGAATTGGCTAGCTATGTCTCATCTCTCTCACCTTTTCCAATCCTGATATCCTGCGGAAATCAATCAAACCTTTGTCGATTTAATTATTTCACACAACCATGAAAGTAAAAACTAAACTTCGCACCATAAATTCTCTAACGCCCACCCCCCCCCCCCCCTCTTATAAAAGCCCTACTAAAAACTTAATTCCTTTCATAAACACCCCCCTACAATAAATTGGGAAAAAATTCAAAGGTCATGCTTAAACATAAAAAATGATGGGAGTGACGAACAAAGAAAGCCGCTAATGTGCGATCTTTGAAAAGATATTACACATTCACTTAAAATCCTATCACTAACATGGTTTGAAAGAACTACAAAAGTAGAAGTGTTGTTTTCAACTTTGTTAGTCTTATGGTCAGAGATCTAACGGGTAAGTCTAAGTTGGGTCCAGCATGACGAAAATGGCAAAAATAAATGTCACCTAAACTAGTAACGATCGATTTTATATTGGGACAATTCTATAGAGCTATCAATCTATAAATCTCTTTACATCTTTTCATTTATACAAAACACACTTTTTTGTATATGTCACTTGTAAAGGAAAGACTTTCAACACTATGGAGTCAAATTAGTCCGAACGAAAGTTGAAACAAGATTTCTCAAAATTAGTTTTAGAACTCCTTATTAGAATTCTAACATCAACTCTTTTAACAAAACTCAAGAAAGCTGATATACCTCGAGAGCAAAACTCTATCGATTTTTTACCAGCCAGGTAGGTTTCTTGGTTAAAACTTCTGAAAACAAAACGACTTAGCGTGACACTCATTCACACAAACAAATAACTATGGTTCTAAACACAAATTAATCTTCAGAGATTTTCAAAAAGATATTGAGATGACTTTCGAGCACCACACCAGAAAAATGCAAGTGTTGTATCGTAACTAATAAACTGATGTACTAAGAAGAATAACTATGACTTTGTGCAAATTTCAATATCAACCCAACATAATATGAACTGCTAAAAGAATAATTTACAAACAATCGACATTAATAACCAGTCACTACTACTTTTTCCGTAATTTTCTTTCGTAGTCTAGTCTAGTCCTCAACTGTGAATAGCTGTAGTGGCTTAATTCTCCATCTAATGCTTCACGGATTCTTTCTTCGTTCAACGGGCCTGCATTTATCACGTGCTTACATTTTTGCCTAAGAATCTCTAACTCCCTTTCCGAAAATAACCTTCTTCTAGTTTCCGTAGTCTGAAAAATATTATGTAAAAATGAATGAAACTCGATAACCTTAAGTTTAAAACAAACATGACTGTCGAGTTCACAAACAGATCACTTACTTTAATAGACTGCAGTAACTCATCTCTTCTTTTTGCAGTTTCAGTCTAAAGAAACAAAGTAGATCAGATCAGTTTTATATTGTGTCTCAAGACTTTTACATAAAAAGCAAACAAAAAGGTGGGCCAAACAGGGAAAAAATTTGACGCTCATTCATACGGTATTGTAACGCTACAGAAAATTATAAAATAATGGTAATCCATTGTATCATACTTACTGTAGTGACTGTTTAGCTTCGGTTAGTTGTAGTTGATGATTTGCTTAGTGCTAATTGTTTCTAAGGAATACATGATAATAATAAGTACTATTTCAATAGCACCAGTACGTACAATAGAATCAGACCCTAATTATTCCCCAAAATATTTGTGACATCTGAATTTAAACCATATGCACTATATAAACTATCACTTACTTTGCAATTTGGCGAGTAGCGCATCAAACTTCTCACTTAATCATAAACTTGTTTCTCACTGGTAGTAAAGAACTGCGACCATTGATTAAACTTATGACGAACATCTACAATAGATATACTATTCCTTTGTAACTCCTCTGAAAATATTTGCTGAAGGTTTGAAATATCACTAACAGTCCAAGCATGTATTGGTGATGACGGAATTGATTCGTTGTTGTCTTCGGGAACAGTGCGAAAATACGCCCGCACGACTTCAGCCCCTTTAACAGCTGTCTGCTTCTTCTTCCGAATAAAATAATGGGATTCAGCGGTGTCCACACTGTGTCCCATCAAATCCGCCACTTCTTGCGTACAACCTAGTCCTCTGTCCCTAATACCAGTGGTAGTGGATTTCCTAATTATGTTGCATGTCAAGTTTTTGATAGGGTCTTTCTCAAATATCCCCCCTTTAACCCACAACTGGTGAATGCGCAAGCTTATCTGCCCAAGATCCATCGATGATCCACTCCAGGACAGAAAAACATTTTCATTTTTGGATTTTAACTGCGGACAGAGTTTCAAAACAAAGGTATTCAGCCACCCGTACTCTTCCTCATTCAGGGTAATGGTAGCAGGGCCATAAACATGCGCCGTTTTATGGTTCTTTACGAGGATTTCGTACACTGAACCAAGTCTTATTGCTCCATTAAACTCCGACATCAAAAGATTAGCTGACACACCAGATCTGTGGCCGTTAGCAAAATGTATCACTGAAAACAAGTGATCTCTCATTTTGCAGTATTGCGTCTGGTTAATTTCAAAATTGCCTTCTTGCAACTGCGAAAATAAATCTTTTGCAGTAACAGCGTTATCACTGCTCTCGTACGTCTGGACTTGCTCCGGAGGTACTAGCATTGAAAAATCATCGACCTCCCTTTCCCATTTTCGCTTTCTGTCCATTTTTTGATAACTCTTCCTCCAACCATTTATTTTTAATTTCAAGTCAAGTATTGCAGAGGAAGGTACGTCTGTAATCTGAATTCCTTCGGTGATGAGATACTCGCAAAATATGTCCACAGAGATCAGGTACTTTTTAATCGTTCCTGGCAAGCTGTTTCGCCATTTGCAGTGACTCATCAAATACGTGTCTCGAAAGTGTTTGACATAAAAAAACATTGAAAACGGATGGTGTTTGCACAACACTAAATATATACGCTTAACATCGTCGCAGATTTGGATGTGAATCTTAAGTCTTAAAGTTTTCCAGCAAGTTTCTTATTTTCTGCGGCAATCTTTCTTTGATGTCTCGTCCTCTTCATCAGAAGGCACATAGTCACTATCCTCATCATACTCACCACCATCACGTTTGGGCGATAACGGAGCCAAATAACTTTTAAACAATAATGGCGATGAACAAGCATTGTCGTTATCATTCGTCGTTTTGTTTGGTGAGTTTACCCTTTTCCTCTTCGAAAATAACGCTCGAGGAGTTTTGGTAACGATTTGCGGGAGTATATTAGCCTTGAATGATTTTGCTTCTTTCAACAAGCGGAAATATTCAGTATCACGAGGCAATTTGTGCTGTACCAGGAGATGCGTCAGTAATCTTTTTAACACTTTGTAGCAGCCTTTAACTGGGCAAATGCGGATATGTGATAGTCACGCTTTCCCTTTTTCGGAGTCGTAGGAACTGTAGCAGTATTTTTTATCAAAGAAAACTGTCCTACAGCAGCTTCACAACTAGCTTTGGACCATTTATGTTTCAACAATAAATGCCTCGGTAAATTTATAACTTGTATTCCACAACCAGACACTGGACATTTGAAGCTTTGATGAGCTTCACTAAAAAATTTTTGTTACACTAGGTTAACATATCGATGGTATTTTCTCTAAAACAGTCTTCAGCACTGCCGTTCAAATATTAGGAGGCGTTACTCCGAAGTGTTTACTAGAAAGGTGGGAACATATTTTCCTCAGTGGTTGAAATCAGAGGTTTATTTTTTAATAAAAAACGTTTATACACAAGCAGGGACTGATGATGCAAAGGAATTTGGCTAAGTAACTAGATGGACAATACTATAGCAGAGAAAGCTTGGTATTGTAGAAAACTAAAATACTCACAAATTTTTATTCTTTTTAGTGACAACAGGATGATTGACAACTGGCTCAATGTTCTTTGTGACAACAGGATGATTGACAACTGGCTCAGTGTTCTTTGACATAGAAGGAATGAAAACTGAAAGATCCTGTAATGCAGTTGTAGCTCATCATATTATTTAAATGAAGAATGCCTTATAAATTACGTATAATGAAGTAATTTGTGTTAAATAGAATGCATCAACACAAGGCATGGCAGAATGGTTTTACAAGATATAGATGTTTCAACTGAAACTCTGGGTATGCATATAGAAGGGGCTCTTCAAGGGATATGTGCCATGTTCCTAATAACTGTATAACTTATTGCAAGTTCATGTGGATAGAATGAAATAACTTACAGTATCATTTTGTCGAATGAAGTCAATTTTTCCATCACTCTTTTCTGTTTCATTGATGGCTAAAAAGATGACATGTTAACAATATTGCTTGTTATTTTTAAAAGCTCTCCGGAACTTACAAATCAGTCAAATGCATAATCATTGTATTGGTAAACTGTAACAAGTGTACCTTGAGTTCCTTCCTCTGACTCCACATCACTTTGGTTGTTGTCATCGTTGTCACTTTCATAAATTAGGAGTTTATCTACCTGAAAAAGACAGTTAAATTAGGGGTCAGTCACAAACCGATTTTAGGTTTAGATAACGTCATATGATGTTAGTGGGTGGGTGGGTTAATTCAAGTGACGTTAAAAAATTCAAAAGAGAAACATCGATTTTGAAAGTGATTTGAATGATATGCTTTACTTTCTTTTCGTTTTACAAAGATCCAATGTCTCCTAGAAACAAAAACTTCTACTTCGAACATTTATATTTGGTACACAACACTCGAATAATCATAAAGCCATGTGAGTTGTGAAAAAAACCATGAACTAAATCCCGATAGACTAGTAAACAAAAAACTGCCAGGACACAAAAAGCAGCGGCAAGGCTGCAAAGATGGCGAACCTGGTCTTTGGACCTGTTTACTGCGCCAAAACAGTAGGCACTCTTGAAGAAAATGTAGGAATTAAAATTGTTGGGGTGACTAGTGATGGTGCTTCATCAAATCGCAAAATGCAACGGTTGCACTTACACGTGAATCAACATGAAGATGGTCCTGATGCTGGTGTTGTTTACCGTACCTTGAATGTTATGGCTGAAGAAGAGAGATATATTTATTTCATCTCTGATCCACCTCACTTAATCAAAACAGCTCGCGACTGTCTGAGAAATTCGCTTGCAGGAAGAGGTACTAGAAGTATGTGGAAGAATGGTAAATATCTCACTTGGAATCACATTTCTAAGCTGTTTTATGATGACTTGGATTGTGGACTTCATTTGGTTCCAAAAATTACTAATAATCACATCAATCTTACCTGTTTTTCTGTTATGAATGTCCGCCTAACAGCTCAAGTGTTGAGTGAATCTGTGTATCAAGCAATTGAAACCACCATTTATTGTCGCATGTTAGACAAATTCTTTGATTGCATGAATGTGAAAAATACTACCGAGTGTGTGACCAAGATAAAACCATTTTTAAAACCATTTGAAGCTGTAGATGATGACCTTTTCACCTGGCTTTTGGATACTTTTCTAAAAAGTATATTTGTCGTGACGTGACGCGGAGTGGACATGTTTTTTTGTGAGTGGGCGTTTTAGTGATTTCTCTTTTTTTCAATGGCTGTTGAAAGCTTTATGGCTGATAAAAACTTTATGACTGATGAAAACCTTGATGATGGCAACTTTGCAGGAACAGAAGATTTTATCACTCAAAGGTATGTTGAAGTACTTGTGAAAGAAAAATTTGAAAGTCTTATGGCTAGTTTCACAACAAAGATTGAACACTTGATAAATGATGCTGTATGTGAAGAAATTACTAGCTCAAATGCAGACTTTATTCATAATCCACAAGAAAGACTCATATCGAAAATGACCGATGAGCTGAAATTCTAAAAAGAAGAGATGAAGAGCAAAAACAAAATTATTGATATTTTACTCTCTGAAAAATTAAATACACTCTCTACACACACAACCTCTTACAGAGAAAAGCCTGATTGTCAAGAAAACAAGAAAAATACAGATTTCAAATTTCCCAAGAGAGTTGTTAAGATAACAAATCAATCAAATGTTCTTGAATTATATTGCAAAAACCGCTTTGATTCCCTTGCGATTGACGAGGATGATGAGGTTGATGATCAAAATAGCATACCCAAGAGACCAAATAATCAACTAACAGAAAGTCAATCAATAACATTACGAAGAAAGCAACTACTGATTGCATGCGAGACTACATCAAACCGACAACAAAAAAGAGCCCTGAAAACATAATCATTCACGTGGGAACAAATGACCTGAAAAAAGATTATTGTTCTGAAACGATTGCAAGTAACATCATGCAGCTAGCTACTGAAACAGTGGAAAATTGTGGTGAAAATACGACGGTGATGGTTTCAAGTCTTATCGGAAGAAATGATGATCTAATTGGAAAATGTCAGGAGGTAAATACTTACTTAGAAAAAAGGTGCAGTCAACAAAATATCGGTTTTCTTAAGCATAACAACTTAGATCCTTCTCATCATACAAACCGAAGCAAGTTGCACCTAAATCGAAGAGGTAACGATATTCTCACAGATAACTTTAAATTTCATATTACCTGTTGAACTTACCAAGAATCTGAACAGAAAAAGACTGAACATACTAATCCTCTCAAAGTCCTAAAGCAAAACTCGAAACTTAGAAACAATGTTTTAATCTCCTATTTAAATATCAATTCCTTACATAGTAAGTTTGAGGATATGAAAAGCCTGGTCTCGGAAAATGTTGACATCTTGTGTGTGGCCGAGAGTAAATTGGATGCTTCTTTCCCGAAGGGACAATTCTCTATCAAAGGCTTCAAAATACCAATTCGCCTTGATGTTAGTAGTACGAGTGGAGGTTTAATTCTTTTCTGTAAAGAAAACCTTCCTTTTCGTCTACTTAAATGTCCTTTTGTGAAAGAAGACATCCAATGTATTGCCGGTGAATTAAATTTGAGAAGAAAAAGATGGCTTGTGCTGTCAGTTTATCGAAATCCTCCACTCCAAGGCCTAACGTATTTTTTGAATGAACTCATTAAAATTATTGATTTTTACTCCAAAGATTATGATGATATTTTAATCCTGGGAGATTTCAATGAAGAAATCATTCATCCTGAAATGTCCCATTTTTTGGAACAATTCTCTTTAAAAAGTCTTGTAACAGGTCCTACATGCTTTAAATCAGGTGGTGGTAGGTGCATTGACCTTATACTCACAAATCAGAGTAGAATCTTTCCGCCATGATCTTTCAAATGCTCTCACAAACTGCCAACAAGGTATTTATGACGATATCAGTGGTGTACTTGAATCAGTTTTGGATACTCACGCTCCAAAAAAGAAACAAACAATTTGTGGAAATCAAAAGCCTCACCTAAATAAAACCTTAAGAAAGGCAATTATGCATCGTTCTTTTTTGAAGAATAAAGCAAACAAGACTGGTTCAATCTCTGATTACAATCTGTACAAAAAGCAAAGGAACTATGACCCTAAATCGTGAAGCAAAAACCATTTTCATGATCTAGGAAATTCAGCTGAATTCTGGAAATCCACCAAGCCTTTTTTCTCTACTACCACAAAAGATCACGAACGTATCTTTTTGCTTAACGACGAAAAAGAAATTGTGTCAGACGAAAAAACCATTGCTGAAATCTTTAACAAATATTTTGTAAACGTCACTAAAAATTTAAACATAACTCCCTATGAAGCTGATTCTGTAGATATGACAAATGATGATCTAAATACCATTGACTTCCATCATGCGAAAATTTCAAAACCATCCAGGTATCAAAATTCTTCAGGAGCAAAATTTTTCAAAAACCTTTTCTTTCAAAAAGGTCTCAAGGGATCAGGTCCTTCGTGAAATTCTTAAACTGAATTCACGTAAGAGTGTAAGTGGGCCTTTTCCAACCAAAATACTAAAAATAGTTCCTGACATTATCGCTGGCCCTATCTCTTTTTGCATAAATCAAATGTTTGCTTCCTCGTCATTCCCAAAGCCTCTAAAACTTGCTGATGTCAGTCCCATCTTCAAAACAGAGGATAGGTTTCTTAGGGAAAACTATAGACCAATTGTGTATTACCAGCATTTTCAAAACTCTTTGAAAAAATTATTTTTATTCAGCTTAATGAACATTTTGATGACATCTTACATCCCGTTCTCTGTGGGTTCCGCTCCAAGCATAATACCCAACATGCTCTCCTTCGCATGATAGGCCAATGGCAAAAATGCCTAGACAAATCTGGCAAAGTTGGTGCATTATTAATTGATTTGTCTAAGGCTTTTGATTGCATTGATCATGATCTTTTGATTGCCAAACTTGCTTGCTATGGACTCGATTTCAAAAGTCTAAATGGTCGTTTTCAGCGTACAAAAATTACGACGATCTATAGTTTGTGGTTAAAAATACTGAAAGGAGTCCCCCAAGGATCTATTTTAGGACCCCTTTTATTTAATATTTTTTTAAATGATTTATTTTTTGTAATTAAAAAATCTAGCATCTGTAACTTTGCAGATGATAATACCTTATTCAAGTGTGCATGTTCTTTGGCTGAAGTCCAGTCCAGTCTAGAATGTGACCTCTTAAGCACACTTTCTTGGTTCGATTCAAACATGTTAGTTGCCAATCCTAAAAAGTTCCAGATGCTAGTTCTAGGAGATAAAGACCCAATCACTGTTAACATTGGCTCAGTCACCATCAAATCTGTAGAAACTGTCGAATTACTGGGTATCTACATCGATAGCACTTTAAAATTCTCAGGGCATATATCGAACCTTTGTCTCAGGGCGAAACGTAGATTACATAGCCTAAACAGAATTCGAGGTTTTCTACAGCGTGACCAACTGTTATTACTCATAAATTCATACATTTTATCGTTTTTTTTATTATGCTCCAATAATTTGGATGTTTTGTAGTAAATCTCAATCCAGAGAAATCGATAACATTCTAAAACGGGCTTTACAAGCTGCCCACAATGACTTCTCAACTGATTTTGAGTCTTTACTACAAAATTCCAAACTCGTAAGAGTACATGAGACACACCTTAGGTTTCTTGTCTGTGAGATATACAAGACCCTAAATTCATTAAATCCTCCTTTCATGCAAACACTTTATGCTCTTAAACCGGTACAATACTCTCTGCGAAACCGTCATCTCCTTGTCATACCACCTGCAAAATCCGTTCGTTTTGGTACCCAATCCTTTTTGTTTCGTGGAAACTTGCTCTGGAATAGTATCCCAGACAGTTTGAAATCATCAGTGTCTCTAAACTCTCTCAAGACATCCCTCAAAGCAATTGATCTTTGTAGTTTATGTAATTGTAGAATTTGTTCACGTTCTTAATCTATTTTGTTGGTGAAAATTAGATAAAAACTATGTAAAACCAACGGTAAATAAAATGGGAAAAAACAAAATAAAATAAAAATAAAATATTTTGAAGATTGGCAACAATCAATTTAAGCAAGACCTGGTAACTTCAGTGCACATGCTAAGTCTTATGAGGGTGAAAGTAATTCCCAATTTTATCTACGCATCTATTCCAAAAATCCACAAAATGATTAATGATTTATCAGAAAAAATGAATGAAAACAACAAACAGAACATGCAAATACAGGACCAATTATATCAAATTTCATGCACCCTTTCAAATGTTGTAAGTTCCATCAACAACATAAGAAACTAAATACATAACACAGATCAGCAGGTCTCTTTGGTTGATGTGCCTGCTGAGTTAAATATTGATGATGACATTTCTACTCTGGCTAATGGATCTTTAAATTTGCCTGACATTGAGCCAATTCAAGTCACGTCATTGCCATTCAGTGATGCTGCTTCATCGTTGCCAGGGGCTGCAGAAGATGCTAAGGTTACAATACCACAAGCTACCACCATCACAGAGATTTGCCTTCGTCGTGGAAACTTTGTGGACTGTGTGGTGCAATTAATTGTTGCATCATTTTCAGAAGAGCAGATGCTTACATAAAATTTGAAAGGAGATCGTGGCTACCAGAAATTCGACACTGAAAAAATTAAGATCATCAAGAGGCATGCTTTTGCTACCTTTAACGGAAATGAGGAAAAATGGCTAAATCATTAAGAAGAAAACTATGTGGTGTGGCAGAGTGCTAAGCCAGTTTGTTTCTTTTCAGGCGCTATTTCCTTTTCGTACCCCGTAAACGCTAAACCTACCTAGCCCTGACCCTAACCCAACCTCTAATCCTATAGGGGGTACGAAAAGAAAATAGTGCCCACTTCTTATTAGTCACACATAAAAAAACAAGTGAGTGATTTCCTAAACCTTCCAATAATCTCCCATGTACTTGTGTTTCACACCATACAAAAGCGTTGTTTATACTTGATTGACAGGGTTACCACCACCTTCGAACATATCATACAGTCTTTTCTTTTCCAAAGGGTTTTGTTTATTTCACATTCTTGTCTACCGCTTCCAATTTTGGCTAAATAGTTAAATGTGTTTGATGTTTTGACTCGAAGAATTGTGTAACTTTATTAAGTATATATTGCAATAAGAACAAAATAGATACAACAATTCATTATTAACAACTCACCTTTTCCAAACAGTTTCGTTTTATCAGGATTTCTTGGATATCATTTGATTTCGTTCCCCATAACAAACCATGTGCTCCGTTTTCATACTGACAGTTTCATAAAATATGAATGCGCGCTGCGAACGTTTTACATAAAATTGATTCTTTACAGAATGCTGAATCAACCAAAGGCGATCGATGTTCATCCTTCGTAGATTTACGTGCTCGGAGATTTGCTTTCAATTTTCAAATTTTTTATGTTACACAGCGTGCTAAAATCCTTTTTATGCTAATACTGACCAAAAACAACGAATTATTCATTACAAAAGGTCTTGTTATTTTCATTATTTTCATTATTTTCAGTAAAAAGTGCTTAGATCTTTGTTTTTTTTTGAATGATTTTTCAGCGCATCATACAAATGGAGTTCGTCGATAATGGACTGATGGTTTGATCACGAAATAAAAAAATGCTTCATCAGGAATCGAGAATCGGGATTCAGGAAAATCGATCTTAAACGTTTGATTGAAAATCCCAAAATTGATTTATCTGAATCGCTTATTTTGTCTAAATAATCAATTTAAAAGAATCGCTTAAACGATTGTTATCCTTTTCCCTGAAATCATCTGGATTCTGTTAGTAAAGGATTTTACATTATACAAAGTTATAGGTAATCTCGCACTGTTGTAGAAATGATTTGTTGCATTATCAGAAGATACATCAATTGTTACATCACTAAAGGCTCGTTTCCATTTAACTGCATTTTACGCTGTGGCGTAAAAAGGTCAAGAGCATTCTTCTCTTTATAAAAATTTATTTCCATTGAGCGTCATAAGCGTGTCTCTTTAAGCATGGCGTTTGCACTGAAGAATAGATTACTACTACTAAAAGTGTCTGCTTTGTTTATCTTACATTAACGTCGCATACAAAAATACAAAACTACGAAAACGAATAAACTATGGATGAGAAAATTATTTCAAGAAAGACGTTCAAAGGGACTGTTCACAATTTTGGTTAAAGATCTTATGTTGTTTTATCAAGAATATTTTTCTAAGGCCTTCAGAGGATGTCAACAGTAAGAAGACTTGAGGAATTACTTTCTTGGGTGGCTCCCTCAGTTTTAAAATCATCATCAAAAAATCTTCCCAATGCTCTTTTCCGAGAAAATTACATAATGTTTACAAAATACTAAAAAATGATTGGCCATCAGTCATGAGAGAAAAAAACAACGCCGCGAAAAGTAGAATGAACTCAACGTTGCCGCTAAACTCAAGAGAAATCTTGAAGAGCATAAATTCTCTCGGTCAGGGGTATTTTTCGTAAGTTACCCATGCGCCATGAAAATGCTCTTGAGCTTTTTACGCTACAGCAGAAAATGCAGTTAAAGGGAAACGAGCCTTAAGGACAGCAGGCTCTGGCTTTTAATAAAGTTTTGATTTGCAAATGTTGTTATGCTGTTGTCATGCAGGTATAGAATAAATTCATAGAACAAGAGTAACCGTCAATATTTGTTTGCTGGTTGTATCATCAAAAGAGACATCAATTGCTACATCATTACAGACAGCAGAGTCTGGATTCTGATAAAAAAAATACTTCTTCCAATTAAAAATAATGGTGAACATCATTGTATAGTAGGTTAACAAAGGAAAATTACTAGCAATTTTTGTTTGTCATTTACATGATCAATAGTGCCATCATCAATGAATAACTTTTGTTAAAGAAAAAAGCAATTACTTAACAAAATGCAGCTAAATCATTTTGAGAAATATCACATAATAAAGGGGCGAAAATTAGATTTATTTACCAAAAGCACTTCATTATCCTTTTCCACAAAGCTAGCCTTGGAGGGAATGACATTTCCAGTCTGTAACATTGTTTAAATAAACTTTCTAGTAAATATAGCAAAGAAATCTGTTTTGAGATCATCGGGAATTGATATTAATCCATCCTCCAAAATATTTCCAACATGATACAAAACAATAAAAGAATGAGTGATGCAGATGATTTTTTAAAGATATTATATATAACTATATGTTAAGTCTTACCTCAGCTCACCCAATCATTTGCTTGAATCTGCTAACAAATTCATTAAAAGTAATAATATTACACCAAAAACAAATCATGCTCCCGAATTCAAAAATCTATTTATTTCAATTTAAGGAGCAAAAAATTCCAAAGAGCCATGCTCCCAAAATTAAAACTTTATAACTTAAAAAAAGGAGCGAAATGATCGAAATAGGAGCAGGAACTTCAGCTTTCCAATGCTATCATTAAGTCTTTAGTATTCCATTTGCTGATGATACAAGAAGACTTATATTCCTCCCTTTCCCTTAAAATGCTAAATAAACAAGTAAATATTGATCTTAAGTTTCTTAACCATTGGTTGAATTCCAATAAAATTAAATATTGCCAAGACAGAAGTCATTATTTTTAGGCATAAAAATAAACCCATTAACTACAACTTAAAACTTAAGATAAATAGACAAAAACTTTCATTGTCATTACATGTGAAGTACCTGGATGTTATAATAGACTCTCATCTTAGCTGGACACATAATTGTAACCTTGTAGCTTCTAAACTAGCAAAAGCAAAGGCTGAAATTAGACACTTATGTCCCCAAAAATGTTTTCATCATACCGATTTACCATGCACATTTTCTTTCACATATAAGCTACGCTAACATTGTTTGGGGACAGTCTTTAAACAGCAATACCGATAGCGAGTTGCAGGCTGTCAAGTCTTGTATATTATAGAAAATGACAAAAAAACAACAAAAAATGACAAAAAAATGACAAAAAATGAAAATTTTATAGAATAAAATGGCTAATAATTTATCTTCACAACTTAACATATTATTATGTTAATTCTATGCGGAAAAATAAAAAGTATTAACAATAGCATGAAGATGAAATAAATGAAAACACAATGAAACCTGGTAAATCTGAAAAATCCTTGATAAAGTAATTGTTATTCACGTAGTAAGGAAAGAAACTAAATATCCTAGCAACTGAACTCTTTCTCAACAATTTTACTCTTTCCGTAAATCTTCATAAAGTATCATCAGGTCATAAGCCTAAACCACTGGGGTTAAAATAATCTCAAGGGGTCATTATTTTCTACTGCAGTTCTACTGCTGCATTACCATTATGTAGGCTAACTATTCACAACTTTGCTAAGCAAATAGAATTTGGGTGCCCCTGACTCTACTTTGGTACTGAGAACTTGTGACCAGTAAGTGTCCAGTTGAATATTTGAGCCTGTCACTTGATCCGTATGCCACTCAATAGGAATATCCTCCGTTTGATAGTGCTTCCACTGATCAACAGTAAAGGAGATTTCCCTATACCTTTTTACAAAACCACTTACAAACTTAAGGACCTACACCATCTTGCAAAACATAGGATGCCTTTCGACGACCCATAGTAAGATGTTTGGCAACCTCATTTTTGGGAAAGATCTTACAGAGAAGCTCTGTCACAATTGTCACAGTCCCGTAATATTGCATTTCATTCAGCAACCCGCAGTACCTACATCGCTTCTGCTGCAGAAACTTTCTCTGTAAAGTTTCTGTAAAGTTTCTCTTTTCGTTACTTCAGATTTGGAGGATGAGCTTCCAGGAGTTGTACATATGTCAGAGCAAATCACCTAACGTCATTACCAAATCAAATATCAGATATTGATTTATACTTGGGCTTCTCTGAGTACTGCTTAGATGCCTAAACCTTGACTTGAAAATTTTAACTCAGTATAGCATAACAAACACGGTGCATACTAGTCATTCATTCTTTTGCATCAAAACTTCAGCTTAATGTTTAGTGAGCTATTAATCTTGAATGAAGTTCTAAATTATTTTGTCTTTGTAGCTACTTTTCTATGTTGGTGGCCAACACATCGATTAGTATCAATTTTACTATTTTTTGGTCTCCACAATAATATTTACATGTAAATATTTTTATCAGTTTGTTTCATGTGTATGAAATAAATAAATCTTCTTTGGAATTGAAATAGTATATACGTGTGGGATTCCTAGGATTTTTATTTAGCCTGCACCTACTTAAATTACAGTCAAACAGAGAGAGAAATGAAAAAAAATACAGAAGCACTTCTTGCCTCTGCAAGGTTTAACACATGCTCTCGCGCTACAGTGGTACCATGTTACAAGATTCGACCATGTATCATGTTGCAAAAGGAGCAAAAATTTTGACTTTGGGAGCAATGCTCCCGAATTCAAAAGTGCACTTTCCAATTAAGGAGCGAAAAATTCCGCCATGCTCCCAAAATTAAAACTTTATAACTTAAAAAGGCATCAAAATGGTCTAAAACGTATACTCTGGATGTTTGACCCCTAAAATTTGTCAAAGCGGGAAAATATTCATACACAGCTGAAACCTGTTTTAAAAGTTAATTTGACACGTATATTTTTTCAGATATAAAACCCCACCAATCAACTCCATGGCAAAATTGCGTTATTAGGGGGTCAACCTTAGGACCTATTCCTCAAATTTTGTGATTTATTTAAGGGTTTTATAGGTAATTTTAAAAATTTTAAAAAGGTTACTGATTGTATCATTGTTAGTTTTTATAACTGACGCTCAAAATTCTAACAAAGACTTGGAAATTTCAAAATCCTGAAAATTCTACGGTTTAATTGAAATCCAAAATGGCGGAATTTTCACGAGCAAATGCCGTTTTGACCATCTTGGGCCAGTTTTGTTAAAATAAAAAGGTTATGAGCATTTCAACGGTTTCGTTATTATTAAATCAAAATTTAGCAAAGGATTGCAGCTGTTATTCAACAGAGAAAGACATTGGAGTTAAACTTGAGACCTATAAGATTTATAACATACGAGCCGCCAAGGCGGCGTCGCTCGGCGCCCATGTTCACCTTCAGTATGCGTTGGGTTCACGAAAAATAAAATTAAGGATTTACCAATAGTAAGTGTGCCCATGTTGCAGAGCTCGAAAAACTGATCAAAAAAATGTATGGGATCCTTTTCCTATGGTCAACCGTTAGAGAGATATCTTCGTTCAAACATTTTGATGACGTCATAGACCCGTCCCCCAAAAAAATTAGACCCAAATTTTTCGTCACTCTATCGCGTGTATCGCGGACCCTAAAAAACGTCAGTTATCCCTATTGGTTACCAAGATCATTTTCCCTAAATGACGCATTCGATTAGGGTCTCAATGCAATGGTTTCACACTGACCTCGCACAAAATAAAATAAGATAATCACTCTCACAACTCAATCTACCATTTTGCGTGACTTACAAACAAACAAACGCACAAACAAACAGAGAATCGGCTATTAATATATAGATATTTAATTAATAAAATTTTGTAAGGATGTCAAATATATTGTCTTCTTCCTCTTCTTGCAAAACATCATTGATATTGACATCTTTGCTTACTTCGTCCTAAGAAGATAACGATAAATGTTAAGGGTTGAATAGATAAATATGGGATCAGAAGGTTGTAAGTCAATAATGGGTAACATCAGAACAATAGATTTATCATATGCCTGTGTTTTTGCATTAATATCTTGCTGATAGCCAGACCAACTGCAACATTTCTCTTCCTTTAAGTACCAACTTGATATCCATGCCAAGTTGTGCAGTGACTCCTCATTATATTTTAACCAAGCTGTTGCTCGAACAGTAGAAAGAGGTTTGAATTTGATGATTGATGGTGGAATTGCTTTCCCAATGTAATCATAAATGGACGGCTGTTTACTTGCTGTCAAACTTTTCATCTTCAAACGTTGTTTACTTTGTTTAAATACAGTTACATCTTTTAATGAAGGCGATACAGAAGCAATAATGCCCATCCCATGAAATGTATTCTTTCCGTCTATTGTTCGTAAATTATGATCCACGTTGTCAGCTACCAACTGCACAAAAGAGCCACGAGGAATGTCAGGAGTACAATCATTACCATCCATGATCTCTTGTCTGAATCTCCTGACTTCGTCATTTGTCACGGAAAATTCCAACCTTGAAAGGTGGTTGGTCAACCATTTAGATCCAAAACAATGATCTAACTCAACACCTAAACCAAATAAAATAGGAGAATTGAAATTCCTCCTGCATCCCGAAACAATTGCATGTCCAAGAGCGGTTCTTTTGATGCTGTTAGGAATCAATATTTCCAGCAAGTTCCAAAGTGTTTCTGGCAGCCAAGTTTCTAGAAAAACACTATCTTTTAACTCTTGCGGAGAAGGGTAGGTCTCTGATCTTTCAAGACTTCTTATTTCGTCTTTGATAAGATTGCCAACACTATTAATCATCCTTTGTTTTTCACTTGTTGTACATTGATCTTCACTTGCCTGGAATTTTTCTTCTATCAAATATTTTGCAGTATCTTGGAAGGCTATGATGTTACTTTTTCCTATTCCTTGAGAAGTGATGACAACATGTTCCCCGTATTTCTCTTTCAAAAGTTTGTTCTAAGTGTTTGAACCACTCACTTTGAGCCTTTTTCATAAAATTGGGCTTCAATTTACCATATTTGTTTCCAAAATTGTTCTACGTCTTCCTTTGTTGGAACAGCGTTAACATCTATGCTGTTTCCTTTAAAGGACCTGTAGACCTTTTTTGGGTTAGTTGAAAATTGTTTGTTGATTAGTTTACGGGTTTGTAATTTTCGTTGTAATTTCAGTTGTTCAGCTTTGCTATTAAGTTCTTGTTTCAGCAAAGCTAATTTGGTTTCTGAAGTTTGTATTTCGGTATTTCTGAATTTCTTTTGCAGTTTATTCTTTAGGAACATTTCATGTAAATTTGTTCTCTTTCTTACACTCTATTACAACTGGATTGTGTTATTATCGTCATCAAGTGTTTCTGTTTTTCGATTCTGCTTGCTTGATCTCGCAATTTTTTAACTGTAAAGTGTGTGAGGTTAGGATGCATCTTCTCCCATAATTTTTTCATACGGTTCATATATCCTATCTTGGGATCCTCTTTTGCTTTCCTGTAGCACCTGTACAAATCCTCGTTTAAGTCAAATGTCCAATTGAACTGTTTGCTATAATCTCTATAATCTCAGATAGTAAGTTAGTAAATAAGCTTCGTGTGTATATTTCATTTAATAGAGCTATTTACAAATACAATTTAAATCGGACTCCAACCTGGGGTCAAGATTCATTTATAAACTTAAAAATTTAAGGTTAAAAGAGATAAAATACCCCAAACAGCAGTTGAACATGTGAAGTATGTTTATTCTTCGTGCCTACCTAGGGTATTGAAGTAAGTAAGTAAGTAATCGAGAATTTTTAGTCCTTGGGCTTCCATTTGCAATGGTTGGTTCTTCCGCACGCAGACTTTGAACTATGAGTTGACTTAACGCCAGAGATACGTCCAGTGTGCAATCATTTGATGGTTCCGGACAATTTTCAAAATTCTGTATTTTCTGTAACATTAATTTTAACAATGAAGCAATTCTTTCCCCAAAGTTTCTCCTTGTAAAAATTTCTATCCTGAAAATATTCCCAAGAAGGATTTCTTGAAAGGCTCCTAAATTCATTTAGTTTAAAAGAATTGAACTCGTAATGAGCAATGTGATAGGCTTCAAGATGCAACAATATATGATAATAACGTAAAATCTTGTTTTTTTTCACCCTTCCAAATGAAATCAAAAAGTAGCTAAATTAAGTTCATTGTTAATAGACAATGGTGGATATCTTTGTGCATTGGCGGATGAGTGAGCAAGAGCAGCTACTTTGATCAAGTATTGTCAAAATTGGCTAACACATTTTTAGATACTCAAAGCAAAAAGAAACCATAGTGTAGCTTTTAGGCAAAATTGTTTTTGAAGTTAAGTACACATTTTTCCCAGGGAGTGTTCTTGAAGTTCTTTGATGGACTTCCTTGTGGCTTTGAAACAATACCTACCAATATTTTACTGCTGATAATTTCTAGACGTCCCTATGCAGCAATGTTTATTGATTCTGATCTACCAGGAAAACACATGTTGAAATACTTTGTTTACTATGTGAAAAATGAATCACACCTTGTTTACTTTGTGAGCCCTTTAATTCTTCTTCGTCAATATTAGATACCAGATTATGCTTATTCAGGAAAACTAACAATGATTTCAAATGTAACCATGTCCCTTTGTCTGGATCAGTAGATTCTTGCCATTTTTCCAATATCTTCTGCAGTTTCACCTTGACATTATTTTACTCCGGCAGTGGAGGGGTCGAAGTAGGAAAAAATTCATACACAGCTGAAACCTCTTTTTAAAAGTTACTTTGACATCTATATTTTTCAGATATAAAACCCCACCAATCAACTCCATAGCAAAATTGAGTCATGAGGGGGTCAACCTTAGGATCTATTTTTCAAATTTAGCGATTTATAAGGGTTTTGTAGGTAATTTTGAAATATATGTGTTCTTTTAGATGCCCATAACTCTTGTATTTTTTTATCGTATAAAGATGATTTCAAAAACTCCATGTCTTAATGATATTGTATATATTATGTCTCCCTCTAAAAATATTTGTTGAGAATTTTTTGAAGGCTTCCAGAAAAATTAAAAATAGCAGAATATTTTTTTTCAGGAAAAAAGGTTAGTAAATGTGTTTAATAATTTAATTTCGACTTTCGATAATGAATGGAAGAAATTGCATGGTGATATCGAAATGGAATCATGTATGTAGAATATTTTCAGTGTGCTTTGAGTGTTGGTTTTACTGATTTATGTAACTCAATGAATATCTTATTTGTATATTTTAGTAGAGAAATAATAATGTAGATATTATTTACAAGGAGTCAATGGTGCTTCAAGGCAGCTATATACATCAGCTAGGTATTAAGTTTTTATTATTTGCAATAGCATAGACGAAAGTAAGAGAATATCTGGACAGAGTCTTTATTATTCTAAGATCAAGGACAAAAAGTTTCACAGTGATTCATTTACAGAAGATATTCTTGTTCCAAAAAGTTTATACCAAGGCAAGTTTATGACATTGTTCTTGACTCTCCTGTTTCAGGACTATAATGGCCAACATTTGTTTGATCTGCTGTGAAGCAGGTGACAAGCTCACCAAAGTTACCGACCGTGGTAAAACATCACTCGTCGAGTTTGCAAAGTTGCGAGATGATGATCGTGTCCTGAATGAGATAGATAGTGGTCATTCTAGTTGCCCCTTCAAATGCCAATTTAACGAAAGGATGGGTGGTTGGAGATTCGTAACCTGCGTTGACGTGTCCCTACCTAATACCACATAATGCATTGGGAATCGTACTGGTTGTTGCCTACCAGTCTACCAAAATGTGAGGATGTTGAACTTAGAAGAAGGATAATGACTGAGTAATCCAGCATTTCCAGACGGTGGTGTATTTGCTTACAGTGCTCAAAGCGTAGGCGGATTTCATTAATTTTGGCAACGTTGACGCCCAATTTCTAAGTAGATCTGATTGTAGTTCTTCCTAAGTATGTAAAGAAAAAATATCACTAGCAAATCAATCAAAAACGCTGTCTGCGTTATAATTATTGATATAAAATGGATCTTAATATAGAAAATGATTTAAAAAGGCTTAAAATATTTTCCATCGCAAGTTAAGAAAGGCCAAAAATAAGAATATTTCCACTGGGGTACAAATAACACAGCTTTAGCCTTACAAACAAGTGCATGCTTTAATGTTTTTTCAATCAATTTAACTGGAGGGCAACGCCATTTGAATTCCCCCTGAAAATATTGAGCAAATGCGTTTACTGCTGAAGTACCAGGACAGAGAAAGTTTGAGTTAAACGATAAAGCTATCTTGTTTAAATCATCGGCGAATCTATCGAAAGTTAGTCTGCCATGATGACTTTCAATCTATACATTTGATGTGTAAACAGTTGTACAAGAACCACTATAGACATTGAAATTAACCATCTTGCTATCCTTGAAAATTAACAAATGTTAACAAACGCCTACCAAGGGAATGGAAATGAAAATCAAAAAAAAAATTATCTACCTAAAGAATGGATTTCGTAAATGCCTCGTTTTCGGGATAATTTGGTTGGAAATTTGTCTACTTAGAGAATGGATTTAGAAAACCGAAAGAAAGCATTGGCGTTTTCAAAAAAATATGCGTTTTGAGAGCATTTTTCTTAAACTACGCGTTTTCATACTGAAAGAAACTAATTCAGGTGAAAATACTGTTTTATCATGTCATGGACAAGTTTGTTTACTAGGCGATGTACTGTCATCATTTATGTCTAGAAAGATGACTGGCTACAGTTTCGTATATACATGGCCTTTGGGCAACATATTTTGCCCAAAACGATGGTTTCCACTAGTTTTGGGCAAGATAAAGAAAAAACGAATGAAAACACACTGAATGAACGAAAACACGGTTTCAAAAAGACAATTTTCCTAAAAGTATGCGTTTTCATTCATGCGTTTTGTACAAGCAGAAACTAAAACGTCAATTTCTACGGTTTCGTATACACATTGCCTTTGGGCAAAGTAATTTGCCCAAAAGTCTAGTTTTCCCCTAAACTTGGGCAGTAAAATACAAAAATCCCTGTTAGAAAAAGAATCCTTACGCACACAAAATTCCCACCAAATTATCCGGAAAAACAGACACGTGCGACATCAATTCTCTAGGTAGACAAATTTCCAACCAAATATTCCCCGAAGAGGAGGCATTTATGAAATCCATTCTTTAGGTAGACAATTTTTTTTCTAAACAAATTATCCCGAAAAGCAAACATGTCCAAAATCCCTCTCTAAGTAGACAAAATTTCTACCAAATTTTCACGAAAAGGAAGTGTGTACGAAACCCATTCTCTAAGTAGACAAATTTCCAACCAAATGTTCCCGAAAACGAGGCGTGTGCGAAACCCATTCTCTAAGTAGACAAATTTCCAACCAAATGTTCCCGAAATCGAGGCGTGTACGAAACCCATTCTCTAAGTAGACAAATTTCCTACCAAATTGTCCCGAAAACGATATGTGTACGAAATCCATTCTCTAAGTAGACAAATTTCCTACCAAATTGTCCCGAAAACGATATGTGTACGAAATCCACTCTTTAAGTAGACAAATTTCCAACCAAATGTTCCCGAAAAACGAGGCGTGTACGAAACGCATTCTCTAAGTAGGGAAATTTCCAACCAAATTGTCCCGAAAACGATATGTGTACGAAATCCATTCTCTAAGTAGACAAATTTCCTACCAAATTGTCCCGAAAACGATATGTGTACGAAATCCATTCTCTAAGTAGACAAATTTCCAACCAAATTTTCCCGAAAGGAGACGTTTACGAAATCCATTCTCTAAGTAGAGAAACTTCCTACCGAATTATGATAGGAATGACGATGCGATACGAACAGGAACAGGAGATTTTCCCAACACGGCTTTAGAGCCGTCACTGGTATAGATGTTCTACCTCAACAAACGGTTTCGTGTCACCGTTACAATACTATCCCGAAGTGTACCTGTTCCCCATTGGGACAGGAGTTTTTCTCAATGCCACTTGGAGCCTTCAGTAAACAACATCATGGATACCTGTTTCTCAGTGGAACAGGAGTTTATACATTACACTTACAATTGTTTTAGAATACAACTGTCAAAACGAGGTGAAAAGTTATTCAATGACTGAGGCGATATGTACATTATTTATTTAGTTATTTATTTATTTGTTTATTTGAAATGTAGACTACAAGCTGGTAATATTGAAAGAAATTAATTAAAGTTGTTGAAAATCGATTAACAATGCCAAGGAAGGAAATTTAGCGATACTGTGGAAAACAGACTGGGCTGCACTGTTGTTTGTAAAGCAGTGATTAAGCTGCAACACCTGTTTTACAAATGGTTTGAACACTATACCGTTTTCCGTTAACAATGGCCAAAAATATGATGGCCAATTTGGCAAAAAAGAATCTCTTTCCCCTGACAAAACTTCAGGTGACTCAAGGTCTGAGCAATCAGTTTAACAGGAGGACATAACCAATTGAAATCGTTACTACAATTGTTGGTGAACGTATTTACTGCTTCAACCCCAGGACAATAAAACTTTGAATTGAACCTTTTGGTGCGCTTTTTTTAAGTTGTCCGCAAATCGGTCAATAGTGAATTTCCCAAACATCTGCTCAATCTTCTTGAAAGTGTCATCATCAATGCTCCAATTATCTGTGTCACGTGCTCTTGAAATTTCATTACCAGTCTTATTTTCGCTCCTGGTAATCCGATGAGGTAAAATCTCGATTTCGTTAGATACGCATACATTAAATATTTCAATGGCTAATGACTGCAAATGAGGCTTTGTACTGCCCGCTTCGATGATTCTGCACACATTAGTGTTGTCAGTGTTCCATTGAACGCGTTCGTTTGTTAACATAGAAGCAACAGATTGTAAAACGTATTTTACAGCAGATAACTCGCGGTAAGTAGAACTTGTCGATTTTTCCTATGAAGTGAAAGAGCCTTTAGCGATGATGTTTTCGAGCCTTTTCACGATGTAACCTCCATAGCCAAAATCACTAGCATCGGAGTATACGATCCGAGTTGTTAAGATGTTAGGTTTAATTCTGAAACCGTTGTTATTTTCTAAACCCTTCTGCCAAAACTTTCATGCTGTTCGAAGCTCTTCAGGTAAACGTTCCGAAAAAAACCATGACCTGCGATTCTCGATAAACTTGTACATTTGTCGTGTAAACAATCTGGCAATATTTCCTAATGCTAATGACATTGACATTAAGTGACCAGCAATCTTAGGTATTTGCTCAGCTGTTACTAACGGAGAAAGAAGACAATTGGTAATAAGAATTTTTAAATATTGTTTCTTGTCTTTTGGTACTTTAAAAATCATCAACTTTGTGTCTATCTGGAAACCTAGCCATTTGCCAAATTGACTAGGTTCTAAATTTGATTTCTGGAAATTTATTGTTAAGCCAGCTCGTTGTAAATCGTTTTGAATTGTTTTAGAATGAGATGCAGAGATTTGATACGAATGGGAACCAAATATACCACCGTTGAGATATATTGCTGACAATATGCCTTCAGAACGCCATTTTTTGACGAATGGTCGCATCAATTTTGTGAAAGCATAGCAAGCACTTGCCAAACCAAAAGGTAAAACGACGAATACAAAATACTTGGTTATACCATCTGGAAAAGTCCATGCAAAAGCCAAATACTTTTGATGTTCTGGGCCAATTGGTACGTGGTGGTAACCATGTTTTAAATCAAAAGTTCCAAATAAATAATTTTTGTCAAAGATTTCCGACACTGTTTTTAAATTTTCGTACTTGAATTTTGTAATATCAAGGAAATTGTTCACATGTCTCAAGTCTAACACAAGCCTCAACTTCCTTCTCTTTTCTGCAACTGTGAGTGGGTTACAACAATAAGGGGCACTTTTTACCTCCTTAACACAACCTTCCTTTATCAATTCATCTATACTTTGGGTTACGAAGTCCCGGTGACATAAACTTGACTGATTGTTCTTCGCACAAAAAGATGGAGGAAACTCTTCTAGTGGCAAATGATAGCCATGTTTAACCATACCCATCACGAAAGGGGAGGCTTTTATTTCATTTTCCAAAATGGACAATAAATTTGAACTTTCCTGGCCACAGAATCTCTGTACTCTACGTTGGACTCAACCTCCCGGGTCCGTGGTTCCAAATAAACAGAAAAGCTTCATTCGTTAATGATTAAACAGTTAATTAAAGAAAACTTTATGTTCTTTGATAAGTAACTCTCGTTGCAGAATCTGAACTATTATTACGTACAAGACAGTTCCTAGCAAAATGACCTTCTCGTCCACATAGCCAGCAATTTCCATTTGGTTTATTGTATGGATGGTATCTTGAGGTTTTTGACGGTGTGGCATAACGCTCGACCTTTATGCTACTTAACCACTTCTTTTCGACGATCTTAGAATTAGCGTTTTTAATAGCTCGATTTAAATGCTTTTCATCGTCAGAATCAGAAGCCAACAAATCGCTCAAATACTCGTTTACAGCAGCCCATGACTCCCGATCAGCGAGTGTTATCAGTTTGATATGTTTAAAGATAAGCGTTTTACCTCCATCCAGAGACTCTTTCGCTGAGTTGATATCCACATCCATCACCTCGATAGCTTTATCGATATTAACGAGAACACTTCCACGAAATTCAAATTGGTGCTCGTTACCTTTATTTTTAATCTCTAATCGATCCAACTTCTGCACGTCTATATTTACCAAAGACTTTAGTTGATGAGTAACAGAAAAATGTTCGAGCATTTTATCTATCACCTCGGAAATAGCATCGCAATTATACTTTCGGAATTCTTCGTTCGGTTGAAACACTGGGTGTGCATCGTTCGTTCTTGTTTCTTCGCTAGGATTGCTATCAGCCATAATACGTCTGTACAGTACACTTGCCACATACAATATATATTCTGGTATCAGCATATTGCTCGGCAGAGCCGTACATGGAAGTCTACATCAGTGTGTAGGAATCAATAACCTTCCATGTCAAGACTTCATCAAACAAAGGTAACTGGTAGAATCTGGTTTAAAAAACCCTGGACCCCGATAGTGTCAAAGAAGAGTGACAGGGAAAAACCATGATCCTAAGGATACTTTTGATTGAATGAAGACCAATTCGAGGTGACATAAGATAAAAACAAAATAATGAGCTAGAATTACAGTACACTTGCTGCATACCATATGACAAAACTGAGAACGATACTACATCGTTCCTTGCTTATATATGCATGCTGAGCGCATGCGCTGACATACACAGCAATCGAGATGTTGTCCAGAACTGAGAATAAAACTGTATTTCCGCCTTACCTGGGAAACGGCGGAAATATCGCTTCTCTAGGTAGACAAATTTCCAACCAAATGTTCCCGAAAACGAGGTGCGTAGGAAGCCCATTCTTTAAGTAGACAAATTTCCAACCAAATTTTCCCGAAAACGATATCTGTGCAAAATCTATTCTCTAAGTAGAAAAATTTCCTACTAAATTGTCCCGAAAATGATGCATGTACCAAATCCATTCTGTAAGTAGACTAATTTCCTACCACATTATCCCGAAAACGAGGCGTGTAGGAAATGCATTCACTATGAAAACAAATTTCCTACCAAATGTTCATCCATGGAACGATGTAAGCGTTTAAGCAGATGGAGTTTGTTGGACGCCTTTTTGATTTTCTTCTCGAAATTTTCATCAAGATAGAGATGATGATCAATGAGCTTGTCACTGTATGTAGAAGTATTGTTTACTTTAGTGTTTCGTTAGTAAATTTCCCGTTCTATCTGATTCATACTGAGTCTATTTTGTAGTACCTAGTAGCATACACTCAGTCCTACCCTTCTTTAAATTGATTACCAAACCGTTTGATTCAAAATACTCTGCAACGTTCTTAAATTTACCAATTAATATCTGTTCGACTAGATCAATGCCTTTTGCTGATATATAAATGACGGTACCATCTCCAAACTGAATCAAGTCAATAGTCGATAAACAATTCTCAGAGTCATTAATGAATATGAGGAACAACACAGGTCCTAATATCGATCCTCGAGGGACACCACAGGTTAAGAACATTGAGTCTGTTAATTCTTCATTGTATTTCACAAACTGTTGACGATCAAAAAGATAATCAGTAACCTAATAGTGTTGGTTTATGAAGGAACTTTTCGTGGCCTAGGGTATGAAAGGCCTCAAATAAGTCTATGAAGACAGCACCAGGTGTTGTCTATGAATAGTTTATCTGCTAGTTCGGTTGACCTTTCCCTTTGGTAGCCAAGTTGTTTAACAGAGAGTAGGAGGTTGTCTTTAAGAAAGTCAATCAGTTGGTTTTGGACTGCTTTTCTTCAAGATTTTCGAGACTACAGGAAGAACTGACACTAGTAATTATTGCTGTCTGTTGCACTCCCCGATTTGAAGATTGGTGTTGTCAATGTAGTTTTGAGGGACAATGGTACTGTTGATGTTTTCAATGAAAGATTAATCAAGAATGTTAATGTTCCCGCAATTATGTCTGCCCAATCTTTGAGGGGACCATTAGTAAATCAACGATACTGGCTTTTCTACGTCTCAGTTTGTTGAGTTCTTTCTCGAAGAAAATTACAAGCACATACGTGAAAGCAAATCCTTTATCAACAGTAGAACTTTTAGGTTGAAAAGGCGGCCATACCAGCTCTTTCAGTGGAAACGCTATATGCTTTAAATATGAAGCTATTGTTGAAAAGAACTTGCAGAATACATTTGCGTTAGACATTCTGGAACTATCAACGTGGTTTTGTTTGATATACGGTGCTGATTATTTCAGCGATTTCGTTTTGTCGTCTGGGAATGTCTTTTTGATTGTGCTTCAAAATGATTGTGGGTTTCTAACGAGTTTCTTTTATAGTAATCAGATTTAGCTTTTCCAATTCGATTTGTACAAGCTTTTCTCAATGTCTTGTAGGCTTCCGAATTGGCATTTAATGTGTGTTTACGGAATCTTCGCATTAATTAGTCACGGTTAATTGTTCATCATATACTTTATCTCTGGGGTAAACCAAGAACATAATTTCCCTTTGACACTTTTAGTAATTTTTGGAGCGTTTGGATTGAACACTTTAATCAGAGAACCATGCAAGTATTTCCATCCTGAATTTACATCTTTCATTAGATACATTGGTTCAAAGTCACAACATTACAGTTTTTATCTCATGTTTACTGGATCATAATTACGGTCATTTCTACACACTATTGTCTGCTGGTAAAAACTTAAACTGAGTGGTGCAGTAAATGTCTTGGAAATGTTATTTTCCTTATTTGATAAAATGATGTCAATGAGGCTGCTCGATTTGTTTGTTATTCTCGTGGCTAATTTTATTAACTGCTGTATTAACTGAAACCGTTTCTAATAGCAACTTCTTTGAATTCTTTATTGTGTCTTATATCATCGAGGACAATTATCTTGTTGCAAATCTCACTAGCGGTAAATATTATACTATCAAAACTCACAAGCGTATTTAGGATCTTCACAAATTTTGACTGAGCTCTAACTACGCCTTTTACTGAGATAATTCAAGGAATTCGAGGGTTTGTATGATGCGATTCAAGATCTCCACAATTAATTTCTTTCTCATATCATTTCAAGTTGTTCGAGATATACGCAGCCACGCAACCACTAACAGCGTTTTTTCCATCCCTGGGTATAAAACTGTCCCACAGAATTTCAAACAAACCTATGTTTTTATAATCTCTTGATGTAATAAGTGTCTCTGAATCCAAGATCATCTTTAGTGTATACTTGTACAAACAACCCATTTTGGTGTACAATCTTGATTCTTTTAAAATTTGTGAACTCAGTGCCAGACTTCTATGTCTCCACATAAAATGAGCAACAAAAATAACAAATTTTTCCTTGGAATCTGTAGAATCTTTAAACACGAAATATTGTTCTTTTCAAATAAAACATTTCCATTGAATTTCTATATTCATGAGACGGCAAATTAACTCCATCTTAATAGTAAGATCTTTCAAACTTAAGATTATGCAAATTGAAATCAGGACACACGAGATCACGTCCGCACAAGGCCATTATTCAATAATAATTATTGTAATAATTTAATAAGCCCCTAATAAAAATGATGTCAGGAAAAACTTGAACAACTTGTAAAACTTGTAAAAATTTTACACTCCCTGACTTCATTCTATTGGCGAAATACTAAAGAAATTGACAAATTTCCAACAAAACTTTCCCTGATAACCAGGCGTGTACAAAACCCATTCTCTAAGTAGACACGTTTCCCAACAAAATTTTCCACGAAAACTCGGCGCCTACGGAATCCATTCTCTAGGTAGACAAATTTTTTAACCAAATGTTTACCGACAACAAGGCGTGTACGAAACCCATTCTGTAAGTGGACAAATTTCTAACCAAATGTTCCCGAAAACGAGGCGTGTACGAAACCCATTCTCTAAGTAGACAAATTTCCAACCAAATTTTCCCGAAAACGAGACGTGTACGAAACCCATTCTCTAAGTAGACAAATTTCCAAACAAAAAGTTCCCGAAAACGAGGCGTGTACGAAATCCATTCTGTAAGTAGACAAATATGCAACCAGAATTTCTTAAAAAGGAAGCATGTTGTAAAACTTGTCTATATAAAACTGAGTTTTGAGTAAAGATCTATATTTATAGGAAAACGATATGTTGTTGGTGCGAAACATTTATATTTTCATGAAACAAAACTTTAAGAGCTTGATAAAGAGAACCAAACATAATATAAGAAAACAGAAGTAAATGTCTTTTTCACTCACTTTAGAAACACAATACAACCCTATTAAGTCGGACACCAATGAAAATTTATTCTGACTTTCCGGATTTCGAAGGTTAGAAGTTCGAAAACTTGAAAAACAAATCGTGTTTTCTGTGCTTGCTACATTAATTTTTTACAAAAGGGCGTCAAAACGTAAGGTTAATATTATTCTTTCTTTGTCACCTTTTTTCTGATGTTCCCGTTAAGTCGGGCTAAATGAGCAGAGCCTTACTTAAGACGAAGTTGAGATAAGCTTAACTGCCGTTAAGTCAGCTTGTTTCGGTTTCTTGGGAGTCCGACTTAACAAGGTTGTACTGTACTTTTTTGTGGAAGGAAATCAAAAGGTTTCATCGAGGAGCAAGAAAAAAAGTAAAGTTCTTTGATGATAACAAACCTTTGAAAAACTAAAAGAATTGGTTCCTTGGAAAATACAGAGGAAGTAAATAAAAAGTTTTAATAACACAATTCTTTGAAAAAGAAGTCTTGATAAACAATGGTTTTTATATTAAATTCATCGCTTTTTTCTTTGCATTGCACTTCCGTGAAAACTTGACTCTCTCGTTGTTTATTTTGTTCCGTAATGTTTTATATGATTTTTCCACCTCCTTCGCAAATTTTTCCATTTCTGATTTCGCTAAAATAGGGACAAAAGTGGAAAAAAACAAATAAAGAAATTATACTAATCTTTGAAAACACATCGAAAGACAAAATGAATTGCATTCATATGCAAGAAATAGAGACTATAGTGTTTTATTTATCTGAAACAAACACTTACAAGGCCATTCAGTTGTGAATTTGATGAACTTCCCAAAATGTTCATACAGTTTATTCTCTTGTGCGGAAGTCCACTGTGAATACGAACGATCTAGAAGGTACAGTAATTTCCAGTAATTTCAGTAAGGAAAACGATAAGTTATCGCTGTAAACATTTTTTTTTGTTATTTTAAATACTAGTGACACAGCTGTTACCATTGTTCCAAGAACTACCCTAGACATACATAAGTACTTGGGAAAACAGTTCACGGCAGATATCGACTAGTCTTCAAATGACTTAATTCCAAAACAAAAACAAACGACATCATCATTTAGTATACTTTTTAGTAATAACAGTGGTCTTGATCTATCAAAGAAATCATGACCAATAAATCTCGACTCTACAACTGGTTGACTTATTTTTCCATTACTAACAGTTGATATGCGTTGGGCACGTACAATTGGGATGTCGAAACTCTTCGCTTTAAAACAAAACGAATTGGAATAATAAGTCATAAAATCCAACACATACTTTCAATATTACTTGGTTCTTGCTGAGAAGAGGTATTTTCTTCTTTACTTGCAGCTGGTATTTGTTTTTGAGCGCCTATAAATTAAGATGTCCAAAGTCTTAGCAAATAGACTAAAATGTTAATAATAAGTCATAAAATCCAACACATACTTTCAATATTACTTGGTCTTTGCTGAGAAGAGATGTTTTCTTCTTTACTTGCAGCTGGTATTTGTTTTTGAGCGCCTATAATAAAGATGTCCAAAGTCTTAGCAAATAGACTAAAATGTTGATAATAAGTCATAAAATCCAACACATATTTTCAATATTACTTGGTTTATGCTGAGAAGAGTCATCTTCTAATGGGATTGGATTTTGTCGCAGATTGTATAATTTCTTTCGCATCGTTGGGACATCACTATCAGGTATAATCTCATCGGAGCTTAGCGACGTATCACTTTGTCCTTCGTACAAATACTCTTTATCAGTTGAATCTCCATCTCCATCTTTGAATTTGCTTCGGTTATATTTTTCTAAACAGAGATTGAAATATAACACAATTGAGTGTAAGAATAAACAAAGATAAAAAGAAATAAAACCTTATTAAAAACTGCAAAGAAATTCGAGGTAGGAAAAGGCAATTATAAAATTACCTGGTGAAATCCTGGTTTTTTTTGACTGGGCCCACATTTTTCAGGTACACGTCTCTTGCAAGACTCTAGAAATTTTAATAAACAAATAAAATGTAACAAGCAAACAAACAAACAAACAAACTACCATCATCAACTAAAGCAGCAATGTTCCTTAAGGTTCGCAAATTACATTTACAATTATTACCTGAAACTGAACTTATTTCAGAAGCGTCTTCTTTATTGGAATGATCCCAATTATTGTTAGCATCAGACTGATAAAGATTACCTATCAAAACAATCAATTAGTTAGGTTTGCCTTCTTTATAAGTGAAAGAAGAATTTATGTGAAAGCAATGGTAGTATCTAAATCTGTAAAAGACTCAGATTTGGCCACAGTCATTAAATAAGAAATAATACAGCAGTTTGAGAAAGCAACTAAGGTTTAATTCCTTTAATACCACCTCTTAATTATGTCCAACAGCTAATGCCAAATATTGCTCTATAGAATATCAAAGTGTGAATTAACATCTACCCAAACCCAGCAACAACAAACAAAAGGATTTTGAACTATTAGAGGGTTTTTTATTTGTTTACTTTGGGCTGTGTCTGCAAGGCTTTAATCAAAATTAATTTAATAATTTAATTATTATATGATAAATAATATCTAAATGAAGGTAAGTATTATCATTAAGAAACGTTTAAAGTTGGTTTGAAGAAAATGAAATGCTGCCATACCATTATCAATAAGAGATAAGTGTCTTCCAGTCCTCAATAACTGCCTTTGTGCCTCTGGAGCTTGGTAGATATTTTGCTGTGCCCAAAATGACTATATGCCAACTCCATTTCTTTTTCAGGAAGACCAAGTGAAGCAATAAGCGTACTCAGTCTATGTCGGTTTTTGGTGCCAGAAATGTTTTCCTTATACTTTAAGGGCAGGTGTTTATCCATTTAGACATTATCCAAAGAATGCCAGCCAGAAAAGTGGTTTTCAGAATGTTTTGTGCTGGGAAATAAATAAGGATTATCTTTATTAATTCCAGCACTATGCCTGACAACAGGGTCACTTAATTTCTGTAAAGCAGGAATTGTATCTTTTGGTATTATCACTGAAACAAGTCGGTTTATCCCTTTGCCTGTTTGGTAAGTTATTTGAGCTCCATCAATTTCTTGGTGATCACAGAAATCTTTTGTTTGATCCTTACCCAGCCATGCCCCTGTTTCTGCATCTTTCCACTCACGAATCAACAGTCGGCTTGGTTCTCCTCCACGGCGACCATTAAATAAGGTTAAACGTGTGCATGCACAGTCTCTTAATTCTACAAATGTTGTTGAGTCTATGATAAGAAATGGATCAGAGGTAATATCTGAAATCCTCTTAATAACATGGAACTTTATCATCTGAATGTCGCCTTCATCTGGTAACTCAGCAGGTCTTCTACTTTTAATGTTACGATGGACATTCAAGTCATAACTAGCATCAGCAAATATTTCATCTTTCCGCAGTTTAAACAGGAGAATAAAATCCTTCACACGTTGAGCAGCCTCGTCTTCACTTTCACCCAGATAATACCCAATCAATTTCTCTGCTGCATCTTTAAGTAAGTAGTAAAGAGCCGACTTCAAGCCAGATTTCTGCTTGTCATCACCATCGTTACCTTCAGTATACCTTTCAATAGACCACTTAAGAATTTCAAAGTTTGGTCGTAGGAAAATGTCTCCTAAATCACTTTTATCAAACTGACAAGAATGGCCAATACTTTCTTTTCTTTGCATAAACCTAATGTAAACATGAGCCAATCTTCTCATACTATTTCGCACGGATGTATAAACCTCAAACTTTTTGTCTTTTCGCCGTTTCAATTTGCAAAAAAGACGATCTCCAATCATTAATATTTTGGGATGGTTTTTGGCTATGGACCCAACTTTATCATCTCTTATCACATTAACAACTTCTTTCAAGAATATATCATCCAATGTAACTGAAGGCGGAGTAATGTTTTTGATATTGATTGCCATGGGCACATAGCAACTGTCCTTTCCACAAAATAACTGATGCCTTGATTTATATACCCCTTTGCATATATGCCCTTGCATTTAGTGCACATCACACCATTATCAAAATCTTTCAATGGTTTTCTCTCACGCAAAAAATTATTTGTGTCCGCATGTATTTCTCTCAAATTATGTTCATAAATTCCCTGCTTTCGAAATGCTTCAAAACGTTTTAATCTTTCCTTTCTCGGCTGAGACATGGCTTGTTTCACCCTATCATCATTTTTATGGACTCCTGATATATGCCGGTTTAATTTGGAGCCATTAATCAACTTTTTACAAATAAAGCATGGGCGTGTAGGTCTGGATCTTGCTTCTTTACAGTTTTCTCTATTGCCTGATACAAATAAAAAATATAAGATTAATATTCATAAAAGTTCAAATTCATAAAATTAAAAGACATTTCATAACCATACAGGTTCTTGTTCATCTGTTGAAGTGTGACTTTTTTCATCGTCAATGTCAATAACTGTCATTGAAGGATCTCCAAGTATTCCAGAATCATTTAAAATTGTTTCCTGGTGTTAAAAATTCATAAGCATAACAGAAAATAACATGGATTTATTGCTGCTCATGAAAATTGCAAAAGAACACACTTCTACCATCATAGAATTACCCTAAATATTTATTCCAACACACAAAAAAACAACAAGAATTTCACTGTTTTCAGTTTTCTATAAATAGTGTGACATTATAATAAAATCAGGAAAAAAAAAACAAAATGAAAATCTCAGAAGTCAGGGTCAAAGAATTCAGATTACCTCCAAACATTCTTCCCTAACTAGGATATCTAACATATTATTTACAACACTAACAACAGCGGTTTCGATCTCTTCCTGAAACATAGAATAGTGACACTACCTTTAATTATCAAACAAAACAAAAGGAAATAAAACTAAATTTTGTATGAGAATATACCTTAAATTGTTTTATTTCTGGTAAATTTGGAAGTGATTCGAAATACCTGCACTAAAAGTCAAATTTTAAATGAAATTTTAACACACTGAATCATCACAGCATTTCACCACAAACTTTCCAGAGACTTTTTCTATAAAAATTTCCAAAAGCCATCAGCAAATGCCGCAACAATGTTGTGCTTCAGCAATCAAAATTTAAGTTGGACAAACTTACTCTTAGATCTTCAAGTTATCATACCTCTTCATCCGTTGAATCCTCCACAGCATAATCAGTCTTAAAACTTTCTTCTTTTTGATGTACTTGAGATGGTACAATAGGACTTTCATCTTCATGTGATTCACTTTTAACCTTTGCAGTTGAAGTAATATCAGCAGCAATCTGCTCATTGGAATTAATATCCTTACTCTAAAAATGGGGGAAAGCACCTTTTTCACCACAAACCATCCAGAGACTTTTTCTATAAAAATTTCCAAAAGCCATCAGCAAATGCCGCAACAATGTTGTGCTTCAGCAATCAAAATTTAAGTTGGACAAACTTACTCTTAGATCTTCAAGTTATCATACCTCTTCATCCGTTGAATCCTCCACAGCGTAATCAGTCTTAAAACTCTCTTCTTTTTGATGTACTTGAGATGGTTCAATAGGACTTTCATCTTCATGTGATTCACTTTTTACCTTTGCATTTGAGGTAATATCAGCAGCAATCTGCTCATTGGAATTAATATCCTTGCTCTAAAATTGGGAGAAAGTTATCAAGTTTATAACTATTCTTGCCAATACATTGATGACAAATTACATATATAATAAATTTTGAAACATACTTCATACATCACCATGATTAATTCCTTATTGAAATCAACATCCAGAAATTAGCAAAAACAAATTAATACAGATAAGTAAAAAACACAAGCAACAAACTTTTATAGTTACATTTGAATGTAATCAAAACAGTTTTTGAGTACAAGTACACCCCAAAAATGCAAATTTGTTATTTACCAGATTCCTCTGCAGAGCTTGAAAAATTCTAAAAAGACAAATCAAAAAACAAAGCAGAATTTGAGTGTAAAGGGTAATATAATTAACTAGTTAGTTTCAAAGACTGTTTTATTTGATGCTATTAATATATTATTGTCAGTTGAGTAAAAGGAGTTTCTGTCACAAATAAGGCAGAACAAACAATATCTTGTGGAGTGATTCCTAGAACATCTGAAGGTTTGCATGTAGGTTCCTTCTTTTTCTTAGGCTATGATAAAAAAAAAGTTCAACCCCAAAATCATCATGAAGAATAAAACAACATGGAAAGTTCAAAAAAGAAAAATACATACATCAAAAAATAATTTTGACTCGGTGCAAAGCAAATCCTGAAAAAGTAATCTCTGATAAAAAAAACCACAAGTATATATACATTGATATACAGAAATAAAAAACACTCACACTTATTTTGAATGGATTGATGTATTCTTTCTAAATGTAGTTAAAAAAACTCTTATTGTATGTAATATTTAAAGGAAGTGCACATTCAATTATCAGTGGCAGTTGCATTAATTGATATTGATTCCAATTACCAAAAACTTTTTTAAGGATAACAAAATCAATACAACACATAAAATGTGATTTAAGCATACCTTCTTACGCCACCAAAGGTTTTTCGCATCACCATAATCGTATCTTAATTCAGATCCTTTTTGGATGTCCTTTGATGCAAATAGGCACAGTTTTGGAAGACCATCAACAATAATACATCGTACCACACAGTTGCCTTTTGGAGAGTCATTAACATACCGACCCAACTGTTTAGAGTAGGTAGCATCAGTACTAATGAAAAATAATGAACAAGATTAAATTCTAAATAAGGATAAATCTTGGATTGCTTTAAATAAATATTGAGACAAAAAAATTAAATAGGAGTACCATAACTTACCAAAGATCCTCATTTCCATGATGAAAGAAGTAAAGAAAACTTCCAGAGTTCTTTTTGGAATATTTTTGCTCCAGCAAGTCACCTTCATCAGCAGATACCAAATTTCCAGCATATTCCAGCAAAAACGACTTTCTTTTTATGGACTGCAGGGTGAAGATACCATAACCTAAACATGAAGAGGTTTACAAGAAAAATTGGTGAAACAGAAAACAGAAACAGAAAAAACAAATAGACAGTCAAAAAAATTGAATTAGATGCAAGTTGCTCCTTGAAAATTAAACCAACCAATGGTGTCATTAATGAATTCTTTAGAAAATCCCCATTGGTCATGGTGTGATCGACAGTGATGAGTAGCGAGTTCTTCAGGGGATGACGTCACATGCCTCTAAAGGTTTAGCAGATGAAAGTTAGAAAACATAAACAAAAAAAGTCAGCCTGTCCATTTTCACTATTCTTTGTTTGAAATTCATGACATTCTTAACCCCTTAACAGTAATTTTTTTAATGTATATCATATGTTGAATTATTTTTTACAAAATGGATTTTTTTTGCAAAAAGTACTAATAAACATTTCACATTTAAAAGACATAAAAACATCGATTAATGTAATTTTGATGTAAGATATGTTTCAGAAACTTACAAATTTTACAAGATTACAAGTTTTAGGTTCAATTACTTTGTTGCATGTTAATGCTCAAAGCACAGAGCCAAACAAAGTCCGACATCGCACTATTTGCAAATGCATCTTGTATCACTAATACTTTGTTTGCACTACAAGCAATACATCTTCTAGATGGATTTTGTTTCACAGTATTTGCAGGAACTTTACTTGGGAAATGTCTCTCAACAAGACAAAATGGATTTCCATTTGAACTTGGTCTACCTTTACGTTGAACAGTTCGAGTCTTTGCGTAAGACGCAAAAGAATGCTCATTAATTTCTTGACGGAATTGGAATGCTGAAGCAGTATAACGAAAGCTTTTGGCAATAATGGGAATCTTTTTCAGTTTTCCTGAACGAGTTACATCCATGTCACCATCTTCAATACATATACTTAGCATATATATATATGTCTTGCATGTAAGTTTGTTTGCTCAACAATGTAGTCGCAAAGTTGATCAGTAACAAACATTTCAAAAAGTTCATGCGGTTCAGTTGCAGCAATGTTTGGATTTATCCAGGTTCAGCAATAAAATCCTACTAGGGTTCAAAATATTCAGGTGCTGCAACATTATCCCATACATGATCAGTGCTTCTTGTCCTTATTCTTTTGGAAGGTTGAATAAAAGCTTGTGGGACATCTTGCTCATCATCATGACTGAAAAAGACTTGGTGATCAGGAGAGCTATTACCTATAAGAGTTGGTTGCTGTTGTTGCTCCTCTTCTTCCACCTCAGTTTCTGATTCTGACTCTGAATCACTGCATTCTGTATAAAGTATCTTCAGAAACGTAGGAAACAACAGAGTCGCTTTGTAAGATAAATGAGAGTGCTTCTTCAGCATTAAAAGCTTTTTTTTTCTTTGAGGAAGACGTTGTTTCTGCTATACAACATTCCTCCATGTTTGTTTTTGTGTTTCGCAACTTACAAATAAAAAATTGCAATATAAGCATTTTTTTACGGAAGACAAATTACAGACCGGTGAACTGGTCCTTTTACGACCCCTTTAGCTTATTTTTGACAGTTATTCACGGCTCCTGGCCAGAGAGATGGGTCTGCTAAATTTTTCAGTCTGGCGACGGCTATATCCTTCATTCACTGTTAAGGGGTTAACCTTATCATGCTTAGTGTTACAGATGGAGCCTAAATCCTAAAAGCTGCTCACATGCCTCTGTGAGTGCACCTGAGATTTTAAACACAATCTTTACTAATGTGACAATCATCATTGTGATATATAAATCAAAGGTTTTAGTGTCTTAAAACATGTGCTATTATAAATCAGGATCCCCAGGAGATAAGTTGTTAAGAATTTGGTAAACATTAATAATGTTGCTAAGTTTAACTAAATTTAACTAATACGAATAGAAGTTGAAACTGTATCTTGAGTTGAATCGAAAATACAGGACTTTTTGGTCATCGGTTTACATCTACAAAACTTGTATATCAAACTAGTCATCCCACTAGAAAATTGTGCTATGCAGAACTATACAATATTACATTGTTTTCTGACTCTCATTAAATTAAGCAATTTATATACGCGTTATTGATCGAATCAATAACACAACATTCATCACGGCCACAATAATAAAGAATAGCCTTCTTTGATCCTGAATAATTTATCTACAATATATCATAACAAACTTGTCACTGTAAAGAACATCACGTTCTAACAAGCATTTGAATATTTTTTCAAAAGCTAACACATTCCCTTGAGTATTATGGAAGTTTAGAGCATCATAATAATGAAAAGTTTGCTCTCAAGATAAAGCTTAAAAATAAATGTGCTCAGTTTAGTAAACATGCTTTTTAAAAAGTTTGGACAGTAAGATGAAAAGAAAAAACAAAACAAAATAAAACGAAATTCGGTGTTTTAGTAGTATTCCTTGCCTGCTTTACGCAGATTTACAAAAATGCAAACCTGAGACAGTTCGAAGGATTTAAAGTTCTCATGAAGGATTGAAGCTACTTTATTCATGTAAAAGGATGTTTAATTTCAGTTCAATTGACAACTACCAATATCATAACGTGTGTGGACTTAGTATAGCAGCTCTTATAGAATTTGTTTTGTTTACTTTTTTGTTTCAACTCGAGGTATTATATATACAGTTTCAACTCCAGGGGAATCTACAGTATGACAAATCATGAGCAGGATCCTTAAGAATTAACATAGCAGGTATGATCATCAGGAGTAAACAACATTGACATTTGTAAACAATAATATACGTCAGAAAATCACTGATGCAAAATCAAATGCATTCCTCTTACCTGTTTTGATCTTAAAGTTGGCATTTCAAATTACATCACATATAACTAAAAGAAACATTTAAGAACACAATGTTATTTCATTAAAAGACACCTAAATGCAACAATAATCTTTAAAATATATAGTCTTCCAAATGTCTCTCATTTCAAATGTCGTACATCACTTCGCTTCCTTTGGCGCAGCCATATTGGTTTGAGCGGGCAAATGCATTACTTTTAACCATGTATTTTACAAAAACCCAATTATTTCCTCCATATATGGCCTAAATATAACCAAATTTGGCTAAAAGATAGCTGTATCAAAACCTTCCAATAATCAGAATCCCCCAAATAGATATACGCCCACATATTAGATACACGCCAAAAAATACATGTTGTCCACTTAAGTGCAGATTTTCAAAATGGGGCACATATACATGACAAAAAAATAACAGTTGATTAGCCTGTGTTTTTACGGACAAATCAGTCTTAGAATTGTTTCACTTAAAGGAGGTAACTTGGGATGTCCACATAAGGGTGTTTGAGTTGCTAAAAAATACATTTATATTGAGTAAATCTTGAGTAAACGTTAAGTGGATATTAAAAATGTCCACTTAGGAAACATGTCCACTTAACTCAATTTTTTTTCTAATAAAATGTCCACTTAGGTATTATTTAATGAAAAATATATATAAATATATAGTAAACAAGAAAAACACATTATTTCTTATCACAATATTTTGACTTTTGCTAGTCTTTATCAATGACACTTTTTATTTTTACTTTTTATTTTTTATTTATGACACTTGATAAAGACTAGCGAAAGTCGAAATATTGTGATAAGAAATAATGTGTTTTTCTTGTTTACTATAATACTCAACACATACGTGAACTGACTGTTACGTTTTACCTATTAACTATCAACTGTTTAAGTCGACCAATTATGCTAAATTTGGATACTTAAGTCGACCACATGTTTAAGTCGACCAAAATTGGTCGACCTAAGAATTTTTCAATATTTCTATTTCATATTGCAGATTTTCACGAAACTTCTTTGTCAAATTAGGGTGTTTCTTTATAATGCGGATATTTACGTCAAAATATTTCAAAAAATTTAATTTCTTCAGGGAAATTTAGCTATTACAGTAAATTGATGTGGTGAATTATTAAGCATAGGTCAACCAGCCATTATTTCATTTACAAATGTACATTTGAAGTTAGTTTTACATATTTTGGAATCTTTATTCGAGCATTGTTAATGTAGAAAAAGGTTTTGGAATAGAATTAAAACTGCTCCATTTTTACGGGAACTTGTTGATTTTCATGCTACTTTTTTCACGTTTATCTGGTCGACTTAAGAGGCCGAGCATAGGTCGACCGCGGTTGCGTTTGATGTATTATCAGCGCTGGGATTCGAAAAGCTTTCAATTGTTTAAGTTATTTCAAGTTACTAATTCAAAAATTAAGTGATATCGCTATTGTGGAAGTCTACCATACTCGATTTCCCCGAAATATGACATATTACTCAAATGTTGGAAAGGATCTGAATGATAAGATGGAGCTAGAAACAAAGTAAACCCTATTGATTCAGATTTTCAAAACAATGTGTGTGAGAGAATTCTTTTTAAGCGCAATAATTGCCAGTCACCATGATTTAAAATTGAACACCAGCCGAATTTTCAAAATTTTTACACAAAAACTATTGTGCAGTGATGGTGAAGTGATACCTTTGAGTGCGACCACTGCGACTCGTATCGTATCTCGATACTTCACTCCGATGCGCTTTAAAAGCAGCGTATCATCCCGTTAGGTTCCATCGACTGACTCATACTGGCCTTTGTGCAAGTTAGAGTAATATGATACGCATCTCTGGCGTTAAGTCGGTGGGCAAAAGAGCCAACCATTACGGAAAGAAGCCCAATGACTAAAAAGTCTTGGTTCCTTATTTACTATCTTACTTACACCCATTTACTCACTTACTTAATTTTAATCGTAAATTAAAAATGCAATATGAAATATATGTTGAACCTTACTTAAAAAGTGCAATCCTGAAAGTAAGATAAAGTACGATCAATTCGTCAAAGTTGACGGAGACATTGAATACCGGTGGAACATGTCGGTAAAGACCTCGGCTAAAGTGTGTTACAACAAACCCCATCTCATTATGTGGTCCAGAAAGTAGACATGCAAAATTATCGAGATTAGCTGTCCTAATGACGTTAACATGACAAAAAAGATTCAAGAAAAAGAAGATCACTACGAACTGCTAATAAGACCTATGCAAGTAACATGTACACCGAGGTCTACCGAGTTAAAATTTGTCTACTTAGGTCTCAAAACAAGAATAAATGCTTAAAATTCTTCCATTTGCTAATGAACCATTTGTCAAAATCTTACTGCATCCGATCAAAAAACGATGGAATATCTTAGGTCCTACGATTTTGAAATTAGATGCAGAGATTTAAAGTCATATTTAGCAAAAATCGCTCTTAAGTCGACCAAGTTGAAGTTTGACAGCTTAGGTCGACCAAAAATTAATAAATACCTACAAGACGTTTATAGGCTAATCATTCTGTTGTTGCAATCGTATTACATACAATCAACAAATGCCACGAGTATATCACGTTTTGCGGTTTTGTAATTAGATGCAGAGATTTTAATTCATATTCAGCAAAAAAAGTGTAATTTTGACAGCTTAGGTCGACCAAAAATCAATAAATATCCACAAGACTTTTATAGGCTAATCAACCATTTGTTAAAATCTTATTACATAGCTACAATCAACAAATCCCCGTGGGTGCAAAGACGTCGTAAAGTCGTCGTAGAGACGTCTTTCCAAAACGTCCCTAAGACAACGCTCAATGGTCGCCAAGTGGGATTCTCAAAAGACGTCCCAATCACATCGTCACTGAGACGCCTCGACGACATCCGAAAGACATCATTACGACGTATCTGGATTATGAAATTTATTTCTTCGTCGTGTTTAAGTTGTCGTAGAGACGTCTTTCCAAGACATCTCAAAGATGTCGCACATTGGTCGGAAAGTGTAAAGACGTCTGATTAACAACCTCTTTTTGTGAGATCATAGGTCAACTATGTTGGGATCATCAAAACAACAAAACATACAAATTCAAGATGTCCCCTTTTTAATTCTTTTTAAAAGTTTACAACGCAACAATTTGAATTTCAACATATACTAGCTAATTTGTTATGAAGTTGTTAATTTTTGAATCACATGTATTTCCACATTTAAAACTCCCTTCGGCTAGCCTTTTTGAAATTTCGCCGTCCTATTTGCGGATGAGATCTTTGAGCATCAACGGTAGTTTTCTTCATATGTCATCTACAGTGTTTTTCTGTGCTGGAGTACTGCACAAGAATGTATGAATATGAATAGCCGAACGGATTTAGAAAACCGAAACTCACTGTTAATTTTTTTCGAACAGGATCGTATCTTTACAAGGTGTTTTCCATTTCCACTTTGCCAGTTTAGAAAACGCCAGGTTTAATTAATTCTTCTAAGTTTTATCTAAACGTCTTTTTATCTAAAATTATGTTGCATGTATCATTATTAACAGTATTAACCTTTTCTTAAGAAAGTCATTTTATGCTCTTCAAACTTTCTATATCACACGTATATATTTTATAGCCCAGGAATTTCTCTTTTTCTGACGTATTTGTGATTGATCGAAAATGTATTTAATTTTTTCATCATGTTGAACATCTGATGCCCAAAAAAACTGGGTAAACTATTTTATATGCACAATTATGCGTATGACGTAGAGACTTGGTTAGAAATTTTTAAACTTGGTGAAAACACATAGATATACCTTGAGTTCCTTCGTTTTCATCGCAATTTTGCGTTAAAAGAAAGTTCGCGTTATGAAAACTTTTTCATGGGTAGAAATCTAAACGTAATGTGTTGTTCTTCTTTTTTTAATATTGTCTTCAGCCAATAATCATGGAAAGTGATAAGTTTGCAGTATGAACCTGAAAAATCACCGAACCTATAAGTGGACAATTGTATGAAGATTATGAAGAGGAATCTGGTCATTTCACTTTGAGTGCTCTTTCTAAACCCGAGAAAGTTGGTGTCTTTTCAGAAATTGTAAGGAAATGGCAATTTTATAATTTTATGGCAACACACACACTCCCTACCTGGAGTGCGTGTGTTGCCATAAAATGACGTCCATTAACAAGTAGATTTATTTGTAAATAAAACATGATATGTTTAATGATTTTTCGATGATTTCTCATCACGTGAAGTTATTTCTTCTGGTGCAATCGTATGTGAGATCCTTCACTTTTCTCGCTTAACTTTTGTTGTTTTTATTTTCATTTGCATGTCCAACAATACTCTTTATGATAAGTAGAGATAATCAAAATCAAAAGTTTTTTCTTCCTTCAATACTTTGACGACAAATGGAAAAACTAAGCAATTTGTTATTAAAAGAATTTTTAATAAGTATTACTTGTCTGCGTTTGGCATAAAAGTTATGGTCAAGCAATTCTTTTCTACGAACTTCCTCATAATCCAGTTCACCATTTTACTTCTTAATTAGTGTGTTCATCTGACAAATCGTTGACAAATTTGTGAACACGAGACTTCTATTTTTGACTATTTTTAGAATTCATAGGGGTATAATAAAGTCTATATATTAATAGCCGATTCTCCGTTTGTCTGTAAGTCACGCAAAATGGCAGATAGAACTTCGAAAGAAATCGGGGATCTGCAACGGAGAGATCGCGGAGAACTCCGTGGAGAACTTAAACATTTAGGGGGTATAAATGTGTAGCTCCCACCAAAGAAATGACGATGGCTGCAAGAAATTGTAATACTTTTAACTGCAAATATCCATATATGAAAATATTAGCTAATTTTGAATTGATATTTCTACAATAACTACCTCAGACTGACCTTGAACGAATACACTTTTAAGTATTTGTAACCCCCGTTCAATGTCATGGCAACGAAAGGAAATTTATCAAGTTCGCTTTCAACCATCTTGATTCTTATTCGCGCGAAAAGAAAGAATAAAGTTGAGAAAAACGATCATTTTGTTTGCCTAAAGACAACAAAGGAAAGTTTGCTTTTTTGTTTATATGTTGTCTATTTAGCTAGGTAAACTGACAAAAAACACAAGTGCTGTGTTTTTATTTTTGTGGTGATAAAAATTAAAAAACATTCCTGTTTTTGTTATATACATTGTTCTTTTGACTTATGAATTCTGATCATGACTACGAAATCCCTCAAAGGTTTGTTTTGCCTCGATCACAATTTGATAGAGGCATAGTTGATGCACGGCAACATCAACAGGAGAGGCAACAACAACTCCCTGATGACCCTCAACAACGTCGTCGAATTAGGAATGCTGAACGACAAAGGAGATACCGTGCAAATCAAAGTGCAATTTGTGCTCAGTTGAGAAGGGAGAGGGATGCACAAAATCAAAGACAGCGACGGGCTAATGAGCAACCCGAACAAGCTGCTGCTCGACGTGCAGCTAATGCTCAACAACACCAAAGAGCATATGTCCGAAACAGACGAGTGCGCAGGGCTCGCTTTTTAAATGCTGCACGGATTGATATTGAAAACAATAATTTACCTGACATTCATTGTTTAGGTGAATTTAACATTTTATGTGAACATTGTGGAGCAATCAAATTTGACCATGAAACTAATTTTAAATGTTGCACAAATGGTAAGGTACAACTTCCGAATTTATTAGATTATCCGCCTGAGTTACAGAATCTTTTACTTGATGATTCTGCACTGGGTAAACAATGCAAACAAGTGCATTAGAGTTTATAATAATGCATTTAGTTTTGCTTCTCTGTCAGCTAACCTACGTCCGCCCCCAGGAAATGGGCCTCCATGTTTTAGGATATGTGGACAACTGCTACATAGGTATGGAGCACTGCATGCTAATGAAAACCAAGTGCCTTTGTTTAGCCAACTGTATATTATCGAAGCTGCTAATTCGCTTGACATGCGTATGCAAAACCCTTCCAATGCGGATTGCAAGAGAGACTTGATGGGGCAAATACAAATGGTCATTAATAGAGTTTCACCTTATGCCGCAGCATATCGTAATTTGGCTCAGGTCGAACGAGAAGAAGAAAGGGCACTCTTAGAAAATAGACCAACCTCGGTAGTGGGTATGTATATGCGTGAAGGTGAAGACAGGAGGAGATACAATGCTCCACATCATGAAGAAGTCGCAGCAATTTTTGTAGGTAACGATGGTGCGCCTCCGGCTGGTAGAAATATTGTAGTGTATCCAAGAGATCAGCCCTTGCGAAATATTTCTTACATGTCAACAAACATTGACTCCATGATGTATCCACTAATTTTTCCTAGAGGTGATCCTGGATGGAGTCCGAACATGAATCACGTACAACAGCATGCAACTGAAAGGCGGAATAAAATTACACAATTGCAGTATTACATTTATCGTATTGCCATTAGACGTGAATTTTCTGCTTTACATTTAGCTGGAAAACTATTTCAACAGTTTGTTGTTGACAGCTATGTCAAAGTGGAGGGAGCGAGACTCGACTTCATACGCCAGAACCAAGAACAATTACGGGCGGATAGCTACACAGGCTTGATGGACTATTTGGAGGAAGCTGCCCATGAACGAAACCTCCGTGGGGGTAATGTCGTTGTATTGCCATCTACCTTTTCAGGTTCACCGAGAAATATGCACCAATTGTACCTAGATGGTATGGCATTAGTTTCGAAAAAAGGTAAACCAGATTTATTTTTAACTTTTACATGCAATCCTAAATGGCCTGAAATTGTTCAAAATCTTTTGCCTGGTCAAACTCCATCAGATAGGCCAGATCTGGTTGCACGAGTATTCAAATTGAAGTTGGAAGCTATTAAAAACGATATTATAAAAGATTCTGTTCTAGGTGTATCTGTAGCACAGGTGGATGTTATAGAATTTCAGAAAAGGGGGCTACCTCATGTGCACATGCTGTTGCATCTCGGCAACGAATTTAAGTTGCGCAATGCTGATGACATTGATTCATTGATATCAGCACGAATTCCAAATCGCGATCAAGAACCAGAACTTTATGAAATCATCAAATCCTGCATGGTCCATGGTCCATGTGGCCATTTGAATGTGTCTTCACCGTGTATGCAAGATGGTAAGTGCAGCAAAAATTTTCCGAAGCAGTTCAACAATGGAACTGTTTTAAATGTGGATGGCTATCCTTTATATCACCGACCAGATGACGGAAGAGCTGTTCGAATTCGGAATATGGATCTTGACAACAGATGGATCGTCCCATACAACCCTTTCCTCAGCAAAAAGTACAATGCACATATAAACCTAGAGGCCTGTGTTTCCGTTAAAAGCGTCAAGTATTTGTACAAATACATTTACAAAGGACATGATACTGCTCATATTGAAATCAATGAGCGAATAGATCATGACGAAATCAAAACCTTTTTAGATGCGAGGTATGTATCTGCTCCAGAAGCTGTGTGGCGTTTATGCTCTTTTCCAATGCACACTCAAAGTCATGCTATTTTACGACTTCCTGTTCACCTTCCAAATGAGCAGCAGATTTTTTTCAGAGAAGGACAGGAACAAGCAGCACTGGAAAGAGGACAAGAGCACACCAAGTTAACTGCTTGGTTCGAATTAAATCGTGTTGACGAACGGGCACGTCAATATTTATATCCTGATATCCCCCACCATTACGTGTTTCAAACACGACAACATAAGTGGGTGACACGGCAGCGTGGAGCAGAAAAAATTGTAAGTAGAATGTACAATGCTAGCATTCGGCAAGGTGAAAGGTATTTCTTACGTGTGCTGTTGTTACATGTTCCTGGTGCGACTTCCTTTGAATACCTTAGAACTGTTAATGGGATTGTATATAGATCTTTTAGGGAAGCGTGTATTGCACTTGGACTATTGGATGACGATACTTTATGGATACGAACCATGGAGGAACTTGCTGCATCAGCAACTCCCTCTAAAATTCGCAAAGCCTTCTCCTTCATTCTGATCCATGGAGAGCCAAGCAATCCAGCTGAATTGTGGGAAAGATTCCGTGCTCACATGGTTGAAGATTTTTTGAGACACCAGCCGGAAGTACAAGCAGAGCAGTCAGCTCTTGGTAAAATTCAGGAAGTCCTTCAGCAATTTGGTAGGGTTGTTACTGACTTTGATTTACCTGCTTTTGAACAAGCTATTGCAGACGATCTACCAAATGCTGATGAAATGAGGGAAGAAGCCATCAACATGAGGAACACGTTGAATGCTGACCAGCTTGCTGTTGCCGACGCAGTCCTAGATGCAGTGGTAACAAACGACAACAATAGTGCTAAAATCTTCTTCCTTGATGGACCCGGTGGAACAGGTAAAACTTTCACGTACAATTACATCATTCGCGAGGTTATTGGAAGAAACCTATCAGTAAGTACGTGTGCGTGGACTGGAATTGCAGCAACACTGTTACAAAATGGTAAGACAGTCCATTCTCTTTTCAAATTACCTGTTCCTGTATTGGACAATTCAACGTGCAATGTTAAGCCTAATAGTAGGCACGCCAATTTTTTACGTAACCAGCATATTGTAATATTTGATGAGGCAAGTATGATTCCTAAGCATGCACTTGAGGCTATTGATAGAATGTTTAGAGATATCTGTAACAGTGATGTGCCTTTTGCTGGAAAGGTTGTTCTTTTAGGTGGTGATTTTAGACAGACTCTTCCTGTTGTGAAAAGAGGCAGACCAGCTCAGATTGTGGAAGCGTGCATCAAGAGCTCTGTCTTGTGGCCAATAGTGCAAATCTTTCATCTGAATGTCAACATGAGAGCTGCTCCTGGGCAAAGGGAATTTGCGGAATTCCTACTTGAATTAGGAAACGGAGCGATACCGAAAAAAGAGGATGATCCATTTAAAGATTCCATTGAAATTCTGCATGAATGTGTTTTGCATGAAAATAATGATATCGTTCACTCTATTTTTAGTGATGCTGGAGGAGATGATATGTCGAGTCGTGTTATTCTGACACCGACTAATGACGAGGCTTTGGTGATTAATGAACGGATTCTTCAGGGAATGCCTGGTGAAACAGTCACATACTTTAGTGTAGATTCTGTTGTCTCTGATGAGCAAGAAGAGATTGATCTGTATCCTATGGAGTTCATCAATTCGCTTACTCCTTCTGGAATGCCTCCACACCGGTTGAACTTGAAAGTCAACAGTATAGTGATGCTGCTGCGAAATTTATCATTGAAGGATGGTTTATGCAACGGCACACGATTAGTCATCCGTAATCTCTGAGAGAATATCCTTGATTGTGAAGTGCTGACCGGTATCTCTGCTGGAAATCGGGTGCTCATTCCTAGAGTGACCTTGTGTCCGAATGATACCAACCTTCCGTTTCAGCTGAAGCGAACACAATTTCCTGTCCGTTTGTCATATGCAATTACCATTAACAAAAGTCAAGGTCAGACTTTTGAACGGGTTGGTATTTATATGCAAAGGCCTTGCTTCAGTCACGGTCAACTTTATGTTGCATTTTCACGAACACGAAGCTTTGAAGCAGTGAAAGTAAAGGTTTGTAGAACTTTACAGCAAGGCTATGTTAGAGAGAGATGCTACACTAGAAATTTAGTATACCAACAGGTATTATGAATATTTTTACCTTGCGAAAAATATACGTGCAATTGATGTTAAATATTTTGAATTAAAACTTTACGCAAGGTTAATGAGGAGGCATTAGATTATAGATAACCTGGAAATTAAATTGAATATACTGAAATTAAAGCAGTTTACATTTAATTGAATAACACTGAATTGAATAATACTGAATTGAATTACATTGAATGGAATTACATTGAATTTAATTACATTGAATTGAATTGAATGAGTGTAGCATTAGATTAGATGACCTAGAAATTAGATTAGTTTATATTAAATAGATTAGATTGAATATGCCAAATGATTAGTATATAGCATAAGATTAGATTACCTTGAACTTTGAGTAGATTGAAGATTGAATAGATTATGGAAGATAATGGAAGCGGCATGGAGCCGGGAGGAAGGAGGGTATGAAAGCGGCAATGAGCCGGGTGGAGGAGGGTATGAAAGCGGCATGGAGCCGGGTGGAGGAGGGTAGGCAAGCGGCAAAAAGCCGTTGTATGTATGACATATTGTAATTTATTCTCTTTTTTTGAGATTCTGATGTCATTGAAAAGGCAGTTTTATCATTGTTATACAGTAACATATGTCATACATATTGAACTGCATGGTTTCTTTTAAAAATTGGCATGAATGTTTCCCTTATAATTCTTTTCCTTTTTTTAACCTGATAGTCCATTGTTATTTGCATAGCTGCAGTTCACTAACAATTTCTTTTCTTTTTTAGATAGGGAGACAAAGCGTAAACTTCTCCAGATTATTGATTTTACATTGTGGTATTGAGACACCATATACTCAGCTAAATGATTTTTTCATTAAGCATGGGTAAGAAACCTTTTAAAAATGACATTTCGTTGCTCTTGAAATTTCAGCCTATGTTTATTGAGATATTAGCCAGTTAGAAATTCATGACATCGCCCACCCTCCTTTTTAGCAGTTTAAATTTCTTATTGAACATTGCTTATCTATATCGGTTTCTTCTGGAAGAATAGACTTTGTCAATCCCTTTTTGGATAACCAGAAGTTTTTACCCTGGTGTCTGTATAATAATCACACGTGTTTCATATAATCGGGCTTGAGAACATGTGTACGTTTTCCTTTTAGTAAGCCAATGGCCACGTCATCTATTGGTCCTCTTCTCGAACTGTTTCTGAAGGAACCTTGTGTGCGTACCAACTATAATCTGAATGTATTCTTAGTAAATTTAAGAATGACAATAATAAAAACGTTAAATAAACTATTCGGTTCTTTTCTTGATTCCCCTGTTTCCGATTTTTGTGAACTCTTTGGTGGTGCCACAAACGCATGCTGAACATTGGCGGCGAGCGACGCCGCCTTGGCGGCTAGTATTAGAATAATTACTTACCTGTACTGAAAGAAGAGAATATTAAAAAAAGGTACGTAGTTTCAAAATTGTGAGTCAGTCACACCCTTCAACATCCCCACGGTACCCTCTGGTTACCATCACATTAATGCAGATAACACTTACAAAAGTATTTGAACAAATGAGGCAAAGCCACAACCATACCCTCAGTGACTAAGGTTAACAACCATAAAAGTCTGATGGTAACAGTTTGAGGAAATGATTGATGATGAAATGATTCTGCGCTTTTGACTAATATCAACTAATGTTTCGCAAAGTGGAGTCCAAAAAGCCTAGTTTGATTGACGTTCATTTACTTATTATAAATATTTATAAATATTATAAATATTCGATATAACTCTTCTTCGACATTCCAAATAGACCTTTCTCGAATTTCTGTTTAAACGATGCATTGTGGCGGAGTTGTCGTATCTAACCTCGCTTTTGATATTCAAACTATTTCTAATTATCGGAATGGGAAAAGTATAATAGAGACTATTGCTAAGTTTTAGAGTAATGAAATTAGTGGAACAATAAATCGCATTAAAACGAGGTTAGATATGAAACTCAGTCACAGTTCAGTGTTTAAACTGAAATTTGGGAAAGGTCTATTGGTGAAAAAACGGCTTTTGTAAGGCTTGGATTTTCAGCACTTGCACTCTTGAATGGTTCATTTAATCTTTGAAAAAATCTTAAGAAATTTAACGGGGGTAGTAATATCAAATGAGAAATGTTCTGATTTTATCTTTGCATTTTGCTTTCAGATAATAAAACATTTACATACAGATTTTTTCTAACCAAGTCTCTACCTCACAATGGACATATCAAATTAATCTGGTTTTGATTTTGAAAGCATGTTTGCAATATGGCCATCGAAGAAGACGATCATGTGCCAAAGGAAAATTATTAAACGAGCATTATCGTGGTTAAAAAATCTTTCCAAGAAATTTGACCTAGAAATTCATAATTATTGAAAATATATTTCGACAATATAAAAATTTAATTTTTCAGGGGACACTACCTTTAAATCATTCAACTGTAGTAAAGCATATTAGATGAATCTTTGTCGACTGATCAATTTTGAAAATTGAAAATTCTTTCGAAGTTCGTAATTCCCCGCAGCGAGCATAAGCGATCAATGATTTTTTTTTATTATTTACAAACATATTTCACCAGGGTAACCCCTTCAGCGTAAACGCTGCTATCAATGGGGGTCCTGGATATGAGGCATAGTAGTTTCACGAGATAGGCGAATGTCAGTTTCTGATTTTGTTCTTCTTCATCACCATCATCATCCTCCAACTTCCGTGTTGACGTTACACCGTGGTATGCAATTATTAGCTGACTTTGCTTTTTTCCCGTTTCAAAGCATCCTACTGTAAGTGGGATTGTCGGTACTCTAAGTGTTTTTCCGTATCTCTTTCCTAATTTTTTATGATAATATACTATGTTATTTAGGAAGTTCATATGCTAACATTGCTTTGACATTTTTCATATTACTTTTGCGTTTTGTTTTAGTGAAATGAACGATAAGGATTTTGAACCACAGCTTAAAATCTGAAATGTTACTTACCATGCATTTTATTTTTGTATATGTTTTAACTCCAAATCTTTCATGCAGTAAATTTTATTCAATGCACTGATTGTTGGCGGATCTTGCCTTAAAAAGATTTAAATTGGATTTCTGTGTATGGAAGAAAGCCATATTTACAGATTGTCGTTCTTCGTGTTTTTCTTCTTTAACTGTCCTCCAAACCTAGTGTGATCATGATCAATAAAACCTTTTATATTTTTTCTTGTTTTTTTTATGTAAACTTTGGCTATTTTTTGTTTTGAATCAAAGGTTGAATGATTTTTCTCTTTAATTTTTTTTTTTTTTTAAAAAGTTTTTTTTTTTTTGGATACTAGTATCCCGGGTAAAAACTTTTTACCAAACTTAACTTTGAAAACATTAGGTCAAATCTGTCATTAATGTGGTACGTACGCGTCACTCGCCACCCATGTTCAGTATGCGTTGTGTCACAGAATTGAACTCGTGTAAAAGTTTCTTTTCAGGCATTAATTTGTTATTACCTTCAGAAGATTAAAAACAGAAACAAATAGCAACATGGCTCAGAATAATATATTTATAGGCAGAAGAGAAGTAACTTTAATGCAAAAAAAACGGCAATATATAACACAGAACTGTTTACCCAGACATACGAAACCAAACATTGAATAACATTACAAAATGTGAATTGAAAACAAATTGATACCTTCCAACTGTGTTTCTTTCGTGTGGAAGTTACATTATACAGCAACCATTAATGAATTTTTGAAATGATATATAGTCTGTTCTTCCCAAAACCATCAACGTCATGATTAAAACCATGAGTTTACCGAAAACCTAATCATGCTATAAGAATATTGAAATAAACAACAATAACAACAAAAAGTGAAATTCAACTACGCATTTATCCTTAAAACAAAAATTTACCCAGAAGATAAAAAGTCACAAATAAAATCATAAAATCATGCCAAACTTATATACCCAGGTACGTAAACGATTACCATAACACAAAATAATGCATAAACATTTCATTGCACAGTAATAACTAATGAACTTCTTAAATACATAATCCATTCACATCTACCTTATGAATAATAATTAAAAACACAAACGTAATGACAGAATTTATATATCTAAAGAGTTTATAAAAAATTGAAAACAACCACATTTTTAATCTGAGTTAAAATCTCCTCTGGCTAATTCACAACAGTTAAACAACCCTTTATTCTTATTTATCCAGCATACCAACTGTGTTATAACTACATAGATTTATACTATTTTAACTTTAGCTGAACTTCAAACAAAATGGGATACCTTTCACTGCCAATTCACATGTTAGTAAACTAAACAGCATTGATCATCTTCTGTAGACATTTTCAAACACTTCTAAACTCTTTACTTCTATATTCATACCTGTAAACAAATTACTAATACTTTATTTACTTTCCAGCACAAACATACATAGGTATTTATAAAACACTTTCGCTACCATTTTTTTTAAGTGAAATACATAAAACTGCTCTCTTTGTTTGGAAAAACTGCTAAACTTTCTGTATTTTCCAGTAGATTTTGTACTTTTTGGCAGGCAGACAAAAGCATCAAGCATCGATATAAATTAGATACAATAGATACAATCAGACAGCATAACACATTCCCCACTTCCACAGCGTCATGAGAAATAAAAACATTCATAGCTGTAGGACCATTTTTAATGTAATAATAGCGCGCGTTACCAAAACAAATTTCTCTCGGCTTCCTTTTCATCCAGCAGCATATACACATACTAAACGACAGAATAACTGAGACACTAAATTAAACTAAATTAAAACCATTCCTTACTGTGTAAATAAACATGAAACTGCATTTCTCCACTGCACTTTCTTCTGTATAGCGATATTTGATAACTAAAACGTAAACAAACATTTAAAAACCTGTTCTTTTATTAATCTAAAATATTAAACAATAAAAGTCTTATCGTTCTGCACAGCCAATTTTTCAAAACTTCACTGCACTTCTTCTGTATATCTAAATATGATTTTTCATTGTAAACAAACAACTAACCCGTGTTCTTTTAGCAATAAACACGATAATAAAACGTTTTATAATAATAACAATACCTTCGTCAGTTCTTTCGTCGATTTGCTGCCTAAAACAATCAAATTTAAATTAAAATATTCGTATACAAAAAGAAACACGTCTTCTTCGCGAAGTTTCTTGCTCACGAAATGATCGTTGACAAATTTCGAACGAAGAAATTGCATTGCTCGCACTCCTCCAAGGACGTTTTTCGGCTGATTTCCACTGTGCAAACCAAAAATAACAAAACGGAGGAGCATATACTAATCGCGGAAAATCAAAAAAATCGCTCTCGCTTTGGCGTGGTTTTACGGGTAAAAACTTTTTACCGAACTTAACTTCGAAAAGGATGGGTTAAAATTGCCTTCCCCGTGAACAATCCCCGTGATGAAAATTTCAATTTAGGAATTGGAAACCAAAAATGTACCCATGTTGTAGAGCTCGAAAAGCTGATCAAAAAAGTGTATGGGATCGTTTCGCTATGACCAACCGTTGCGGAGATATCGCTGATCAAAGATTTCGATGACGTCATATCCGCAGTACCAAATAAAATTTAGTCCCAAATGATGCGTTACCCCATCACCCGTATCGCTGACCCCAAAAAACGTCAGTTATCCCTATTGGTTCTTGAGATATTTCCCCAAAAACGTCGCGTTCGATTGGGGATGCAATGCAATGATTTCCCGTGATCATAAAAAACTGACGTCAAATGATGCCACGTGCTATTATACTAATCGTGAATGTGTCTTGCGTGGGCGAACTGCCGCTATATGACCACGATTAAGAAGATCCCGGGTAAAAACGGGTAAAAACTTTTTACCGAACTTAACTTCGAAAACATTAGGTCAAATCCACCATTTCCGTGTATATACGTACTCCGTGACGAAAAAATAAATCATAGAATCCCAACTCAAAAACATCCCAGGCGGCGTCGCTCGCCACCCATGTTCAGTATGCGTTGTGTTGTGAAATTTAACTCGTGTAAAAGTTTCTACAGGCATTAATTTTTTAATTCATTTCTTACATTCAGAAGATTAAAAACAGAAACAAATAGCAACATGGCTCAGAATAATATATCTATACGCAGAAGAGAAGTAACTTTAATGTAAAAAAAATGGCAATATATAACACAGAACTGTTTAGCCAGACATACGAAACCAAACATTACAAAATGTTTATTCAAAACAAATTGATACCTTCCAACTTTTTCTTTTGTTCCAAAGTTACTACTCGACTGCAACCATTAATGAATTTTTGAAATGATATGTAGTCTGTTCTTCCCAAAACCATCAACGTCATGATTAAAACCATGAGTTTCATTTCTTTATGCTTTTTTTATTATTACCTAAAAAATTAATACTTGAATTGTAATACCGAAAACCTTATCATGCTATAACAATATTGAAATAAAAAATAAAACAAAAAGAAAGAAAAAACAAAAAGAAAATTCAAGTACGCATTTATCCTAAAGATAAAAATTAAAAAGAAAATTTGGTCTATAAAGTCAACCGATACTGTGAGTCAATACGGGTTCACTCAACACTGGAGCTGAACAGAATAAAGACTTTTACCTGGCATACACAACCAAACATCAAATTAATAAAAATAATTGAAACAACAAAATGCCCTGCTTTGACCAAAACCATAATTGAATACCCAGAAGATATTAAAAGCAACAAATAAAAACATAATGCTAAACTTATATACCTAGCAAGTATGTATGTAGCAGTTAACATAACACAAAATAATGAATGCCGTAAACAAATATAAACTGAAGAAAAATATACCCCAGCAATGCTTCTTTTTTGTAGTACAATCGCAATGAAATACATAATCCATTCTTTTCTTAAATAACCTTCTCAACATACCATGTGTTTCATTTATACATTTATAAATTTCGTTTATAAATAGCTACACTTTTTCTTTTCTGACCTAAAAGAAAAAGATTTCAGTAAAGAACAGCTACAATACTTACTACTACTGCAACCATATTTAAGCAAACCAAAACAAAAGGCATAAATGGCTGGCAGAAAGGCATGCAGACAAAGCATCAAACATCGTCAATAGATACAATTTAACAGCATAACACGTTTCCTACTTCCACAGCCATGAGAAAGGAAAACAGTCATAGCTGTGGGACCATTTTTAATTGATCTGTAAATAAATAAATCAAATCAAATCTTCTTTGCTAACTATAAAAATAATAATAGCGCGCGTTACCAAAACAAATTACTCTCGTCTTCGATTCGACTAAACGAAAGAACTCATATAATAAGATATCTATTCAAAGCTATAGTATTTAATCTTTCAGAACTAAATTAAAACCATTCCTTACTGTGTAAAGAAACATCATTTTGTTCTGCATTTCTTCACTACACTTTCTTCTGTATAGCGATATTTGATAACTAAAACGTAAAAAAACATTTAAATACATTTAAATACAAATGCATATACCTAACTTGTTCTTTTATGAAAAAAAAATAAAAGCTTTATAATAATACCTTTTGTTCGTTCGATCTTTCTGCAGCTAATTTTTAAAAACTTCACTGCACTTCTTCTGTATATCTAAACAAACATTGTAAACAAACAACTAACTCACTTACACGTGCTACCCGATAATAAAACGTTTTATAATAATAACAATACCTTCGTGCATACAAACCTGTGTTTCTTCGTCAGTTCTTTCGTCGATTTGCTGCCTAAAACAATCAAATTTAAATTAAAATATTCGTATACAAAAAGAAACACGTCTTCTTCGCGAAGTTTCTTGCTCACGAAATGATCGTTGACAAATTTCGAACGATTAACATTGCATTGCTCGCACTCCTCCAAAGACGTTTTTCGGCTGATTTCCACTGCGCAAGCCAAAAATAACAAAACGGAGGAGCATATACTAATCGCGAAAAATCAAAAAAATCACTTTCGCTTTGGCGTGGTTTTACGACGAAAAGGGAAAAAATAAGAAGGATTAGACCGTGAAAAAAAAACAAATATATCACTCTCTAAAATAAAAGTGGGATGCACAACGCGGATTATTATAATATAGTATCCCGGGTAAAAACTTTTTACCGAACTTAACTTCGAAAACATTAGGTCAAATCCACCATTCCTGTGTACGTACCCTGTGACGAAAAAATAAATCATAGAATCGCAACTCAAAAACATCCCAGGAGGCGTCGCTCGCCACCCATGTTCAGTATGCGTTGTGTCGCAGAATTTAACTCTTGGAAAAGTTTCTTTTCAGGCATTAATTTTTTAATTCATTTCTTACATTCAGAAAACTTAAAACAGAAACAAATAGCATCATGGCTCAGAATATATATTCATACGCAGAAGAGAAGTAACTTTAATGTAAAAATATGCAATATATAACACAGAACTGTTTACTAAGACATACAAAACCAAACATTGAATAATATTACAAAAATGATACCTTCCAACTTTTTCTTTTGTTCAAAAGTTACTTCTGGACTGCAACCATTAATGAATTTTTGAAATGATATAGTTAGTTCTTCCCAAAACCATCAACATCATGATTAAAACCATGAGTTTCATTTCTTTATGCTTTTTTTATTATTGCCTAAAAGAATAATGTTTCAATTGTAATACCGAAAAAAAAAAGAAACAAAAAAAAAAAAGGAAATTCTAGTACGTATTTATCCTAAAAACAATAACTAAGAAGAAAAATTTACACAAAAGATAAAAAGTCACAAATAAAATCATAAATTCAAAGTTATATACCTAAGCATAGTACGTAAACGATTACCATAACACAAAATATGCATAAACGCGATAAAATATAAACTTAAGAAAAATACAGCCAACAACACTTATTTTTTGTAAGATAGTTTCATTGCACAGTCATTAAGTAAGTAAATCTTAAGTAACCCTCTCGACATTATAACCCATCATGTGCTTCATTTCTATTTTAACAGATCAAAACATTAAAAAAACATATACAAAAAACCTAATCATGCTATGATGAAATCTAAAGAAAAACAAAACTAAGTAAAAGAAACTTTGAAAATGTATTAACCTTAAAAATAATAATTAAAAACACAAACGTGATGACAGAATTAGTATAGCTGAAAAATTTTTAACATATGAAAACATTCGTGGAGCCATTTTTTATTTCCAGTTCAAAGCTCCTCTCTGCTGGAAAATTCAAAACACAACAGTAAACTAAACATCCCTCTTATCCTTTATTTATCCACTAATCTAACTGTGTTTAACTAAATAGATACTATTTAGTTAACTATTTAGTTTAGATAACTTTACCTTTCAATACCAATTCACATCATCATGATAGTAAACAATATTGATCATGTTCTGTAGCCATTATCAAACACTTCTAAACTCTTTTACTTTCTGTATTTCATACCTGTAAACAAATTAATAACACTCGATTAACTTTCCAGCATACTTTCCTAATGTAAAGATACACTTTCTCTTTGCTTTCTATTGAAATTCCAATACCATTTTTATACAGTGAAAGTCATAAAAATGCTTTCTTCGTAACTTCACTTCATAACTGTGGAGCCATTTTGAATTAAATAAAATAAGGAACAGCAACTTCGTTACCAAAACAAATCATTGACTGCTCGAGGGACATGCATCTTAATGATTTGATCGTTTTAACTCTGTTTTTACTCTCTTTTATACTTTTATACTTTTTAAAAGAAGTATAACCATTTTCTTCACCAATGTAAATAAACAGCATCCTTTCTGCAGCCATTTTTAAACAACTTCAACTTCATCTACACTACTCTACTGCTGCACTCCCATAACTATTTGATAACTATAAAAAGAAATACGTAAACAGCTCGTAAAATAAAAATAGACTTTCTTCATCTCGTTCTTCGTTTCGTTTTCCTCTGAAAAAACCTATATATAAAAAACAACATCTGTTTAAAAACTCACCTAAGCATGTGGTTATACCTGTTCTTTTATTTAAATACTAACTTGTTCTTCTATTAATCAAAAATAACAGTTTTATAATAATACCTTTTGTTCGTTCGATCTTTCTGCAGCTAATTTTTAAAAACTTCACTGCACTTCTTCTGTATATCTAAATATGATTTTTCATTGTAAACAAACGATAATAAAACGTTTTATAATAATAACAATACCTTCGTGCATACAAACCTGTGTTTCTTCGTCAGTTCTTTCGTCGATTTGCTGCCTAAAACAATCAAATTTAAATTAAAATATTCGTATACAAAAAGAAACACGTCTTCTTCGCGAAGTTTCTTGCTCACGAAATGATCGTTGACAAATTTCGAACGATTAACATTGCATTGCTCGCACTCCTCCAAAGACGTTTTTCGGCTGATTTCCACTGCGCAAGCCAAAAATAACAAAACGGAGGAGCATATACTAATCCCGAAAAATCAAAAAAATCGCTCTCGCTTTGGCGTGGTTTTACGACGAAAAGGGAAAAAATAAGAAGGTTTTGACCGTGAAAAAAAAACAAATATATCACTCTCTAAAATAAAAGTGTGACACACAGCGGGGATTATTATAATAAGATTACAGAATGTTAACAAATCTTATTTTAATTATAAAATACGTATCCATGATTTCAGTTCACACATTTATTTTGTTTGTAGCAAATTGATATTACTTGTTAAGCCTTACTTACACTTTTTGAAAGATATATTAGCATCAGTGTGACTTAGGCCTAAGAGATAACAAAAAGTAACAAAGTTTTTTGCTGATTTTCATCTGTGTAACTTTAGATCTATTTGGTTTGCATATTTCAAGTTGGTTTCGAAATACCGCCACTGCTCCACTATGCCACATGGTTACACTACTCATTAAACTTGGTATTGTAAAACTTTTTAACTATTGTTTCATAGAAACAATTAATTGTTCTTGTCATTGGAAAAGTTATCCTAAAGAAAGTTTAACTCAATTCTAATGTTAGTGAAAAACCGTAAAGACCTTCCGTTTTCAAATCTGATCTCCCATTTTAAAATGATCATGCTCACAATTCTTCTTGTTTTTATTGTGTTTATACAATGTTATCAAAAGTTTACATGTATATATTTCATACTGTGAAACCTTTTACAAAAACATTCATCTTAATTTTTCGATCTCCCTTCACCCTTCCTCTTCAAAACAATAGAAATGATGTCATAAAACATTGCCTGTTCTTTAAATAGTTTTTCAATTATCGAGTTTCTCCTGAAGTTCAAGTGATGCCATGCCATGTCAACTCTATGAATGAAGGATGTTATTTTATGCCTTTTTCGATGCATTAAATGTTACAAGTGTTATGACTGGAGCCTTGATGCAACTCGTCTTGTGATCATTCTAAAACGATTTTGAGTGAGTGTTGAGCAGCTTTGAGGCTTTCTTAAAAAACTGGCTTTGTCGAAATATTTCAGCATATAAGTATTTCACTTACCAGGCCCACAATAAACCAAGACATTTATTTTCGAACAAAAGTTTTCTTATTTCCGTTGTAGATCTTGCAATGTATGACTTGCTGCGTATACAAATTGGAATGCCTGAGTACGCGGATATTTTTTAGCTAAAGCTACATGCTTTAATATACAGACGTCCCAAAAACGTCGTGAAAGCATCCCTCACATGAAAAAGAAACATAATCGGCACGAATGAAAATTTCATAGGGTGTATGTTATTGTTAATGAAAATATACTGTTTAGTGACAGCAAAATAGAATTTGAAACTTTTTAACCAGTAATTATTTGATTGCAAAAGATCCCAATTGGGATGGCACGAGTATATCATGTCTTTTGGTTTTGTAATTAGATGCAGAGATTTTAAGTCATATTTGGCACAAATCAACCTAGTCGACCAAGTTAAATTTTGACAGACTTGTATAGGTTAATCAACCAGTTGTTGCAATCGTCCTACATAAAATCAACAAATGACACGAGTGTATCTCGTCCAGCAATTTGTTAACAGATATTTTTTTCATATTTAGCACAACACCGTCTTAGGTCGACCAAGTTGAATTTTGACAGCTTAGGTCGACAAAAAATCAATAAATAAATACAAGACTTTAATAGGTTAATCAACCAGTTGTTGCAATCGTATTACATACAATCAACAAATGACACGAGTATATCACGTTTTACGGTTTTATTAATAATAATAATAATAATAATAATGATATATTTCACAGTATCTCCAAAATTTTACAATTTTACAATTGGCTCTTCACCTGGAAATTGAGAAGATTATGTATATGCAGCGTCTAAAAAATATCGTATATTAAAAAAAATAATGGCAGAAATTAGAGAGACAGTCGTAGTATGGGACGTGGCTAGGTGTGGATAAGGTGAAGGTAGAGTAGAACCAGATAGTCGTAAACCAAAAAGAATGTCGACTGAAGTTATGAAAACTAGGAAATGGGACATGACTAAACCTAAGGACTAACGTAATGTAAACCGATGTGTAGGATCAAATTGAGGTTAGAACCGAATATTAGAAAAAAAAACTGTTATATATATAAACTTATAAATTAATTCCTCCATGGCAGTAAAGATAGAACTTGGACTCAAAAGCAATCTAAAACCTAAAATAGGACTAGATGTTTTTGTAATTACATGCAGTTGATACAATTGTTAGATAATGTGATTTAAATTCATATTTAGCACAACACCGTCTTAGGTCGACCAAATTGAATTTTGACAGCTTAGGTCGACCAAAAATCAATAAATACCTACAAGACTTTAATAGGCTAATCTATCTGTTTTTGCAATCGTATTATATACAATCAACAAATGACTCGAGTATATCACGTTTTACGGTTTTGTAATTAGGTGCAGTTGATACGATTGTTGGAGAACGTGATTTAAATTCATATTTAGCACAACACCATCTTAGGTCGACCAAATTGAATTTTGACAGCTTAGGTCGACCAAAAATCAATAAATACCTACAAGACTTTAATAGGTTAATCAATCTGTTGTTGCAATCGTATTACAAACAATCAACAAATGATAGAGTATATCACGTCTTACGGTTTTGTAATTAAATGCAGAGATTTAAAGTCATATTTAGCAAAAATCGCTCTTAAGTCGACCAAGTTGAAGTTTGACAGCTTAGGTCAACCAAAAATTAATAAATACCTACAAGACGTTTATAGGCTAATCATTCTGTTGTTGCAATCGTATTACATACAATCAACAAATGACACGAGTATATCACGTTTTGCGGTTTTGTAATTAGATGCAGAGATTTAAAGTCATATTTAGCAAAAATCGCTCTTAAGTCGACCAATTTGAATTTTGACAGCTTTAAGTCGACCAAAAATCAATAAATACCTACAACACTTTAAAAGGCTAATCAATCTGTTGTTGCAATCGTATTACACACAACCGACAAATGACACGAGTATATCACGTCCTGCGATTTTGTAATTTCATGCAGAGACTTTGCTTCTATTTAGCAAAAATTGCTCTTAGGTCGACCATATTGAATTTCCTCAACTTATATTGAATAAAAAAACGTTCATAGACTAAGTAGCATAATTAAGGAGAATTTACTAAATTGCAATTTAGGCATGGTATTTAGATGATCCACTTTTCTCGTATGTCAAATGTCATTTTTTGGAGAGAAAGCATTGAGATCAATTGAGAATTTTGAGAGTCAAAACCATTTGTCATTTATCATTTGTCATTTGTCTGTATTTCTCGGTGTTTTCCACTTCACAAATTCTAGTTCGTCGAAAGTATCCTTTTTATACATTAAGCCATTAAAGATAATCTTTTCTATTGTAGTGACACTTCCACGTTCGATGATTATTTTTTTTCTGGTAGTGACGTTATGTTCACCTTGATGGAGAGTCTTTTGATTAACTGTGGCAAACCATCTCTGAATAGGGCTATGGATTGCAATCCTTGTCTTTAGAATTATTACTTATAGAAATAAGAAATTTCTGTAGGTGTGAATATGGCGGCTCTAGGCCTCCGATAGCTAGAAATGAAGCCCTTCACAAATCAGGTCAATAGATCGACACGTTGATCAACAATGTTCGTGCAATTGGCGCCAACATTTTTAATGAAGAAAAAGATCATTAAAAAGGCTAGTTAACATTTATTAAACTTTTAACGAATGTTTGCAAATGATTGTGAAATACGCATGTTTTCTATTCGCATCAACATCTTGACCAACATTTTATTATTCGAATGCCATTTTCGATTGTTTTTTTTCATTTTCGAATGTTTTCATTCCATTGCAACCGGTTTCCAATTCATTCGCTGTGGTCGCACGAATGATCGAACTGATTTTTGATTGGCTGACGCAATTTCATTCGCCTGGTTGCTCATATCATTTAAAATACTGAGGAGAATGAAAAAGCTGCTCGCTCAGTCGAGCTAGCAAGCAGCGATTGAACTGGAAACCGGCCTTTGTGTTAATGGTTTCAAAGAAGAAGGACCTGATTAGAAAATGGCTAACATTTTCCACTTTTAGAAAATTCCACGGACAGGAAGGGACAAGAAGTAATATTAAATTAAAAAAGGTTTACTTCTCTTTTTGGAACAAACAGAAAAAAGATAAACTCGTTTCAAAGTTTTCTCATCGTGTCGCAAACAGGAATGGAAAAGAACAAAGGAATAATTAATGGGTTTATTTACGATTTCAAAATAAATTTTGGTACCGGTGTAAGTGAATTAATCATGACGTGGCATAGTTTATAATCTCAAGTCAAAATTCACACGTCGTTTTATAGATACTTTCGTGACTAGAAGTTCGAAAAGTCGTTTCATTTGCGTTTTGGGGGTTTTCCAACTATAACTAGTGTTTAATTCCTATTGTGTTAGAAAACGTATTCAAAATTATTTTATAATGACATCAGAATATTGTACCTCGATGCGAGGGTGCATCAGGATAGTGTACTGTAACTTGTGATGCGAAGGTGCATCAGGATAATGAATTTGCGTATGTTTAGCTGAATAAAATATTAGTCAATTGTAAATATTGTTTCAGACCTACCTTTTACATTTACAAAGTCTTGTAAACGTGCAGCGCAGTTCTTTATGGTTTCTTTTAGAACAAGTTCAGTTTTTTATAACGAGACAGGCTGAGCACCCACTTTGGCATCGGGATTCTAAAAGTTTTTATACGGGGGTAACTGAACAGCAGTTTTCAACAAAGAAAGAAAAAAAAAGGGATAGCTATTCAACATTTGTTATCAGACGACTTTGTACATGTTAAAGATGCATTTTATGCAATAAAATACTTCTAGTTTATAGAACTTATTCTTGTAATTACCATGTACATGTTCTAGACACTACGTTCTGGTAGGACATCTACTATCAAAGTATAATATAAAACCTGTCTCGAGTTGATATAGTATTCTTTGCTCCTTTCCAAGTAATTAGAAAAAGTAAATAAACTATAAGTTATTCTCGGTTCACAGATTAGAAAATAATTGAAAGAAATCACGTTCACGAAATCATAAACATTTTCTGAAATGACACATTTTTTCATGCCGAATGTGTTTCTATTTCCTTCTTTATAATCGCTTGAAATTTCCGTTAAATTCCGTTTATTCCCTAAAGTTGTCTTGGAAACTAGTCAGTAAAATCGACTTTTGTTAAGGTCGATTTCCATACAGATGCATTTTGCATTCAAGTGGAAAAACCTCCAGAGCTTTTTCTTGGAAGTACAAATTGATTTCTATTAACTGTGGATTACACGCTTTTTTTTATAAGAACGATTTTATAAGGACATGAGCCTCAGATTTACCCAAAAAATACGAACAAAATAAGAACAACCTGAGGCTCAAATCAATGTTTCAAAAATTAAGAACAGCCTGAGCCTGAATTTTCTTATAAAATAAGAATAATGGTTCTCTTTTAATTTTAACTCTTTCAATGATAAACAGTTTAAAATTATATATATTTGTTTTCACTTGTGATCGCGTCTTTTCTCACCTACAACACGATGCGCGAAATTAATTAATAATGGCGCGACTAACGGCCTGTATTATGTAATCATAGGCTTGTCTAACAAGAAACTTTGGTCTTCCGGTCTGGAGTAAATAAGGACATAATAATTGGTACTGCTATCTACATCTCTTCACTCAGCAAGAACAACGCTTGTTTTTTTCTAAAAACATTTATTTTTTCTTTTACTGGAAGTTACATAAATAAGAACAAAATGAGGCTGAAATCTGAAACTTTGTTCTTAAAGCTAAGAACAAAGTAAGAACAATTCAGGCTGAAAAAGGCTCAAAAAATAAGAACAGCCAGCCTAAGGTCAGATTTTACTGGTTCTTATAAAAAAAAGCGTGTATGTCACCTTAACAGTCACCTTTTTAGCCGAAAAGAAATTAAATAAATCAGATGAAATTGCCCCTTAAATGTGTAATTCTGTTTACAGTGCGTCTCTAAAGCTAAGAGCAGAGTTATTTGTATTTTATTTCATAACATAAAACTTGAACAGACTAACCTCAGCCTATGTTATTTTTACATCTATGGTGTACTTCTTGCATAATTTAGCTCAGTATACTACGAATTTAAGAAAGACATGAAATGCAACGTTGTGCGAAATTTTGGCTGCCGAAAGTATTTCCGCCGAAAATTGTGAACAATCCCTAAAAGAATAATAACAACTGCCTTTTTCATGGCAACGAAATAAGATTTTGTTCTTATAACTTTTTTCCTTATAACATTTTAGATATCACAAAAATGTAATCTCCCACTTCTACTACAGAATTTTCACTTTTTGTTCAAAGTTCTAATTTCCGCTCGGGCGCATATTGGAGAGGGGTGCTTATAAAAATTTATTTGGCTAGAAGAGGGCGCTTATTAGAGAGGGCACTTACTGGAGAGGGGTGTTAATTAGAGAGAATACGGTATTTGAACAAATTTTGACATGCATTAATTTAGTGATATTGCAAATTTTCGTATTGGGATGAAATCTTGCATTTTTACAATGTAAGAAAAGAAGGAATGACAGATTGAATAAATTGAACCTTATATTAAAGATTTGAATACCGAGGAGATGACATTTGTTCTGTCTAATATCGTGGGTAAGCTTAAATCGTGCATTTAAAAGATGATCTTTCGAAAAATAGGAATGACAGTTTTTGTCTACGAAAACATCATAATTTTCATAGGTTAAGGATTAGGCAATAGAGCGAGCGTGTACTCAACTAAATATCCTCCTTGTCAAAATTTAGAGGGTAGTATGATATCATAAAAAAATTAAAATTATTTTTGAATGAATATCTGCATACGGTGTGAAAATATTATTCAAGTCTACGCTTTTTTGTTTTTATTTACCAAAGGATTTTGACGTTGGGAAATAGATGATGTTGTCACTTTGGTTATGACGGCAATGCATATGAGAGTCGGCCAAAAACGACAAAACTCGCTGCTGCCCCATGACGATTTTAAACACGATCTCTACTAACGTTACAATCGTGAATTACGTAAACATGCTTTGTTAAATCAATCACACTGTATGATTGTTTTAATAAAAAAAGAGAAAATTAAGCAATAATTAAGCTTTAAAATGAAGAGTAAAAAAGACATATAATGAAACTCGGTGTAGCATACTCTAATGTGACATTACTTTTTATTACATCCCTCAGCTTAAACGAAATTATGAAATTTTGAATTATAAATGATTTCTTATTTCTTCCTATGAAGGAAATTTTTCTAAATATTTCAGTTGGAAAAATAAGGGGAAAGAAAAAGAAAAAAAATTGTCAACGAATTCCACAATTAACTTTGTAAAGTCAATTAACACAGTACGAATGACGAATTTTAATTACACCATGTTTATTGTTTTGAAGGTTTAAATCTATACAAATGTTTTATTAATTTTCTCTTTACGCTGAGACCCCTAAATTGATGTCATTTCGTGAACGAATTTAAACGCTTAAATTTGTTTAGGTTAAAGATAATTAATCTAAAACATATGTGGAAATTCGGTGTACTTATTGAAAAGAAGAGTTTTGAAATTTGATGACGCATGGACATGTACTCAAATTAATTTCCGTTGAAAAAAAATCAGTCTTTAGGTTTTTTCCAACCTCGAACCCAGGGTCTCTTGCCTTTTCGATATACGGATTATCCGTATATCGAAAAGGCAAGAGACCCTGGGTTCGAGGTTGGGTTTTTTCTGGAAATAGTCAATCAGGACCAAAAGCTCTTCTCGTTGTCATTCAATTTGCAAATTTTTAATGAGCTTTGTCATGACTCATAAACATCACAGCATTTTATTTCTTTTCACACTTTTTACTATACCGTAATCGCAACAGAGCGGATGATCTCGACAAATTTTGGTCGATATCAGTATCTCCATGACACACGTGTGTGTCACCATGTGTCTCCTAGATATTTGCGCTTCGCATTCTTTGAAAGCGCGCTAATAATGGCAGAATAAATTCAAACACAACACGAGGTCAACCAGTTCAAGGAGATCTATCTAGGTCCGGAGATCCACACGTTTCAATTCGTCAGGTTAGGTTTATTTTATGTAGGTCTGAACATTTTCTTAAGTATATTCGGAATAAAATTGTTGTATATATTTTTGCAATTTGGAGAAACCAGCTAGCCAGCGGAAAGAACCAGCTAATGATTATTATGATGTACACTTTTTTTTTAATAAGCAACAGGGTCAATCAATAAGCAACTAGGGCTCGAGACACCTAAAACTTAAGCAACTGAGGGCTCAAACAAATTGAACATAAACTTCCAAAATTCAAAACCAAAAAAATAACTTTTCAGGATTGCGGTTTGACCTGTGCATAGCATGTTTTACCTCAAGGGCACCAGAGATAGGAAAGTGCCGATTATAGCGCAAAATTGTATCCCTCATAAACATAACATGGAATCATATGATTTCGGGAATTTCCCTACTATAGCTAATATTATCATCTAAGACCTTTGTTTTCATAACGCAATACGAGTTATGAAACGTGTTATTTTGATTACATAACAAATAACAACACGTAAGCAGTTTTAATTATTATTATATAACCACAAATTACTCATAAATGTAAACAATTAAATATCTCATAAAAATGTAGTAAAAAGCAGTTTGTAGTAGTTTCATTTTTATAACATAAATGAGCTAACAATACATATAACATACAGATCAGCGTAGTCTAGTGGATAAGAACGCTAACTTGTAACAGCAAGGTCGTGTGTTCGAACCCCACGCAGTTCGTCTGAGAGGAAGTATATATATATACTGCGGCGGTTGTAGATCTCTCATGTTCTGGTTGTAAAACTTGCATGAGTGCGCACTTCCCCGCAGTTGTGTTGAATATATCGCGGAATGGTTAGCATTGCGTCTGGGTGATTTATCACTGTCAGGTTTCTCTGGTCCATAGAGACATTCAGGTTACCGTCATTTCGATCGAAATTCAACAAACGCCAGGGCTTAGAAGTGTTAGCATGTATCCACAATGCCGGCTATAATTGCAAACTACATGCGCTGATCAGCGAAATACATACCATATACTAAACATCGTGGTAATCGCTAAAACCAAAGCTATTTTCTCTTCTTCGTGAGATGGGAGTGAATCTGTTTGACTCACTACTCTTTTGTGAACTTCCTTTTGTGTTGGAGAGCTAGTCACTTTGGGTGAAATATGATGCTCTTGCATAACATTAATCATTTTGTTTCTTCCGAGGCTCAAGTTGTCATTAGATATGAGAATTTTATTATTATAACCAGACACTCCCGACTTGATGTTTAGATTCATGTCACTAGGTAACATGTAAATACCTTGTCCAACAGAATAATCAACTTTGCTTGAAGCGTAATTTAAAGTATCTTGATAACGTTTAATGTCATCTTGAATATCAACTCTGCGGTTAACAATGTCTTCAAAGTTGTTCATAAAAACTCTTTGAGCTGTCAAAGAGCTTGAATTATTACCTAAAATAGAAGAACGAGCTGAGGCTTGCGAACTAAGAACAAGATAAGCATATGCTCTAACACTCTCTGAAATTTTTACAAGACCTGTTTTTGTAAAGCCTTTAGATTTTTCTATAATCCATCGTGTCATGGAGTCGTCTATGAAATAACTCACACCTGGCGTTGGATAGTCTCTATGTCTTTTTTGATACGAGCTGTAAAAATATTGCCCTTTGTATTTTTTAGGATCAGAATCGACACCATATTCACTACAGATTTTTAAAAACTCTTCTTTGTTATAAGGATTATCGTATTGGTTGAAACTATCTTCAAAAGGTAGAGGTGTCTGCAGACGCTTAATGATTCGTCTAATATGATAATAGACGTGAAAACGATATACTGCTCTAATCATAGAAGTAGAGCGACCTTCTTTCAGATGTTCAGAACTGACCCCACAAGCACTTGAAGCACACCAAGTGACAAAATTGAGTTGGGTTTGCCATAATTTAAATGGTTGTTCCTGCCAAATTTTCATGCGTTTTTCATTTTCATCCATTTTGTAATTAGTAAAAATATTGGGAAAGCTCGCAGGAAAAGAACCATTTTCAGAGACAATAATTGTTTGTTTGTATAAATCTTTAGAATTTATTTATTTATTTATTTATTTATTATTTATTTCACAAATATTTAGACAGGATAGCCTCTCAGTACTAAATACTGCTATCATGAGGGTCCTGTTCTTTAAAATATTACAATTATTGACACATAAAAATGATGTAAATTAAATATATATACTACAAATGTATTGCTAATACTAAAAATATCAATTTAAAATTTAAACTAACAATGAGGGCCACTTTACACTTAGAATAAAAAGACTAACAGATGAGTAAGCTTCAGCTACTAATAAGTAGAAATTTAGAGACTAAAAGAGAACAACATCAAATGTTGAGATATCAAGATGTGAAGACTAGATGACAATGTAGTAAATAAAAATTAAAAACTAAAATGACATATTGTATACGCATAAATACCATGAGACCTACATTAAAAAATGATTATTAACCATAGTTATAAACGTGCTAAAATTGCTATCCTTCCTAATTTCGACCGGAAGATTATTATAAATTTTAGCTCCTGAATATTGAAAAGATTTTCTGAAAAATTCTAGTTTTATAACAGGCATTTCAATTAAAATACCAGAATTTCTTGTCGTTCTAATACGATCTTTCAGCGAAAAATAATTTCTGAAAACATCCGAGGCTTTTCCATCTATACACTTTCGTACCATTACGCACGCATTTCGTTTGAAGATATTCTTAATTGGCACAGACTGTTCTCCCAATATTGTATTTCTACGTCTTTCCAGTGACTCGAGTTTTTCATCTTGTGATTTTGTAGTAACGAGATGCAAATTACTACAATACGTTATTACTGGTATAACCATGACAGTGTAGATCTTCTTTACAGCATATTCGGTCAAGAATGGTTTCATTTTTGTTAACAAGTTCATTCTCTTTGATGCATTTTTGTATTTTCTTTGAAAGTCATCATTTAATGTTAACGTAGGATCTAACTCATTTCCTAGGTACGTGTATCTCTCAGTTGAGTTGATCGTCTCACCACGATATCGAATTTCCATTGTTTTCCCTTTCAGCCTCTGAGCCGTTCCAAAAAGCATCGACTCTGTTTTACCCTTTTTCATATTAATAATTAATTCATTTTGATAGCAAAAATGTGATATCATATCTATGTCTTGGTTAATACTACTGTTAATGATATTAATCTCTTTATCGGAAAAGTAAAGCACGGTGTCATCAGCGTACATGATAATGTGTGAGTGACGTAAACAATCTGCAATGGTATCGAAGAAGAGAAGGAAGAGTAAGGGGCCCAGAATGGACCCCTGTGGGACACCAGAGTTGACTGATTCTTCATCTGATCTGACACCATCGATCTCGACAAGCTGCTTTCGGTTAAATAAGTAGGATTTAAACCAGTTTAGCTCTTTACCTCCGAATCCATACAAAGTTAGTTTTTCTAATAGCGTTGCATGATTTATAGTGTCGAAAGCTCGTCTGAGGTCGAGAAAGACAGCTCCAACTAACTTTCCCTGGTGCACTTTTTTACGTATTTCATCACAGAGGAAAATGGCTGCTTGCTCAGTCGAACGATTCTTTCTATAACCGTATTGACTTTCAGATAGAAGCTTGTTGTTTTCAAGATACTCAACAACTTGAGAGTGAACAGCTCTTTCACAGATTTTCGATAAGATCGGTAACACCGATATAGGACGATAATTCTCGGGTTTGTCTGTTGGTCCGGATTTGTGAATTGGTGTGACTCTTGCTCTCTTCCATAACTCTGGAAACGTGGAGGTTTTTATAGATAAGTTAATTATGTACGTGATAATTGGCGATAAGCTGTCAGCACAGTCTTTTAATACAGTCGCTGGAATCTCGTCTAAGCCGGTCGCTTTCTTTCTTCTGATGTTTTTCAGTTGTTTGCGAATGAAAACGTTGGATACATATTCGAAACAAAATTCGGAGTTGGTTTTTGGAGGTTGTGATATTGGTTGTCTCCATACAAAGTCAACAAGTTTAAAAGATTTCCGTTTAAGGTCGTTGACAATTGAAGAAAAATAGTTGGAAAATTCGCTAACCTTTTCCTCTTTATAAATTTTTGTAGCAGACTTGGATTTTGTGGGAAAAATTTTTTTCAATATATCCCAAAATTGTTTCGGTTGGTTCTGGTTTTCATGCAATAATTTTTTGTAATAGTCTCCACGTGCTTTGCGCAGCATGTTATTGCAGTGATTTCGGGAATATTTAAAATTTCTCCAGTCTGCTTCAGCTTTTGTTCTTCTTGCTTTTCTTAACAGTTTGTCTCTGAGATCCATTTGTTGTCTCGCAGCCTCGTCTATCCACGGACATGGCCGGCCCTTGATCCTTTTTTGTATGAACGGAATGTGTTTGTTAATTATCTCAGTAAGAATCGAATTAAGGTACTCAACAGCTTTGTTTACATCAGACATGTTGAATAATCGAGACCAGTCAGTGTTACGTATTTCTGTTGCTATAATTGTTGGATCGTAATTACGATAGTTTCTACATTTTACATACTTTGGTTTAAATTTAACAAAGTGTTTCTCTCTGATGCATCCGACCATATCATGATCTGATATTGCCATCGGAATGACAAAAGAAGTTTTAATAGTCTCTTTTGAGGTTGTGGCAATAATATCAATTAAATTTGCAGAAGTCGTAGTTGTCCTTGTTGGTTCATTTATTGTTTGATAAAAACCAAGTGTTGAAAGAATGTTTTTGAATTCTTTATTGCCTTTATTACTGTCATTTGCTTCCCGATAGTTAACGTTACAATCTCCCAGGATAATTATCTCTGAATAAGTCATTAATGATTTGGACAAAACATTTTGGAGCTCTTTATTAAAATGTTTTGACAAATATTTCGAATCGTTTGGGGGTCTGTAAATAACTTTTATAAGGAAAGATTTGCTTTTGTGTGTTAAAATTTCGACAGCTATGCTCTCAATTTTATCATTTTCGAGGTCACGCTTTCTTGTCCATTTAATTGAATCCCTGACGTACATACAAACTCCTCCACCTTTTCCTTTACTTCGAGGTTTATTTACGAACGAATATCCCTCAATATGAAATAACTGTTCGCTGTCATTTACAGAAGTGTGCGTTTCAGATAAAGTCAATATATCTGTTGTTCCACGGCTGAGAATTTCGCTTATTTCCTCAAAATTGTTGAATAAACCACGAACATTTAGATGTAAGATTTTCATACCTCTTTGCTAAAGAATATTCAAATCTGCTGGCCCGGGACACAGTTCTACATCCCCACATATAAACAACAGCATAGCGATGAAAACGTCCTTTCGTGACAAACATTTTGTATTACATTTCTTTCCTTTAATACTATTGTAAAAAAGTAGATTTGCATCGTGTAAAACATTTTCATTCTCTCTTTTGATGTTACCTCTACTTTCTATAAAACTATTGCCATTTGCAAATTCAAAGAAAATCAACACAAGAAAAACCAAAATACAAGCAATCACGTCCGTCCTTCGTGCCGCCATCATAATTCGTATACGTATACAGTAAATTCAATATCTGTAGGTATTGTCCTCCATTTGGCTTATAAAGCGCATTAGGATTATATTTAAAAATGTTCTGCATTATTTAAAAATATAATCCTCTATTCTCTAATACAAGAAATGTATATCACAGTAAATGTCGCAAAAGGTGAGAAGACCATATATCTATCTTACCCCATTCAAAATATGGATGGCTCAAAAGAAATTGCATTGCTTGATATGTTTGCAGACAATGTTACGTATGAAATAACCACAGAGTTGAAACTGAAACTGTCTGCTGATGGGAAAGCTGAAAAGTTGGTACCTCAAGGAACATTCACGAGCAGGGAATTGAATGCCTTTTTAGCAGGTGCCTTTTTAGCAGGTGATGTAAAACTTACCTCATTAGACAAAGACCCTCGAATAATCAAAACAAATAAGCTCGCTAAAATAACCAAAATTAATTTGCATCTCTCTGAACTCGACAACACTCAAAATCTTGAGAATGGAAAGCTAAGTGATATTTTACTAACCTATCACATGGCTGAATATAGTGACTTCACACATGTTCAGCCTAAAAACCCTCAATACAAAAAATTAAAAAATGGTGTATTTCAGTCTCTCACGTTGAAAATCACAGATCAGCATGGCAATATGCTAAAAGAAGACCTAGGAAGAACTGTTGTTTTGCACATCCGCTAAACCGAGATAAAAAGTAATAATTAATTATATATATATCATAATTAATAATGGAGTATGGAAAGAGGTTAAATCCAGAACGTTCACTTAGAACTGCCCGCGGTGTAAAAGGTTCTCGTCAAAAAGTAATTGTCACACACAATCCGAGTGAGATCGATCAAAATCAGCTATTATTGGTTAGGTTTCCAAATTTAGGAAGTGATGATGTCATTATCCCAGGAACAACGAATCTAAGTTTTGATATTGAACTCGAGTCGACAGCTGACACGAAAAGAACATTGGGCAGTAACATTGGAAGAGCTATCGTTAAGAAGTTGGCTGTCAAGTTTGAAGGTAATGAGATATTGAGCATCGCTGACTTTGATCTTTTTGGGTGCTACAGAGATTTATGGTTAACCAAGTTTGAAAAGAGAAACGCGATAAGACAGGGTATCATCATCGACGATGGGTGTACAGAAAATTGTATGAAATTGAGGATCAACGCTTCTGATAAAGATGATAATGATGATGAAGACAAAGCCATTGCTGACACCTATAAAAACAAGTTTGTCATTCCACTCGACTTTGAGATGCTAGATAGTACTATCCCATATTATCAAGCGGGTTTAGGGAATAGGCTTTGCTACGAGATCACATTTAACGACTATAACCAAGTTATCTATTCTGACCCTCCAACTTCTGCCGCAGGTCAAAGAAAAACCCCAGACGGTAAATACAAAATATCCAACATCTCACTTGAATATGAGCTTGTGACACAACCCACGTTGGCTAGACAAATCGCTTCTGAATATCAAAACATGGCTTTGCTCTATGATAGTCAGACACAACGTGGAATTGGTCATTCAACACACCTGCCAAATCTTTGAAGGGTATTTTACTTCTATTTGAAGAAGAAAAATCCTACAAACGAGAAACCTGTAAATTCTACAATCCAAAGATCAAAAAGGTATCAGTCATCGTTGAGGGTAAGCCTAACCAACTTTTTGCTCAAGGGATGCAGCCGTTTGAACAATACAATGAGATTTGCAAGTATTTTGCTGAAGGAAAACCAAAAGATAATAGCGTCGGCGAAAACCGAAAGCGCTTGGGATTACATGATGTAAAAGTCGCTGATTACTTGACAAACAAGTATGCTCTATGGTTAGATTTCAGAACAATTGATGAGAATGCTTTGCATGGGACCGGTCGAAGGATTGAAAATGCGAGTGAAGGCATCACTTTACAGATTGAAAAGACCGCTGAAACTGCAGGAAACTTAAACGCATATATATATCTAATAATGGACGCTCAATTAAATATTCAAAACGGAGAATTTATGTCTGCGTTATATTAAAATGGACACACTTTACATGAAAGAACCTCACACGGCATTATTCGTCGGACCAACATCCTGCAGCAAAACGGATCGTGTTGTAAAATTATTAGAAAATCAATACTTTGATCACTTTGATTTCATCGTGATTATATGTCCCACGTTAAGGTGGAATCAGACTTACAGAGATCGGAAGTGGTTCTGGAATGACAGCTATGTGATTTTAATTGAGCCGGAAGGATCTTTGTATGAATATATTAAGAAAATGGACTTCTTTTGCGCCGGATACAAAACCTTATTCCTCATTGACGACATCATAGCTGATGAAAAATTGGACAAAAAGAGAAACCCTTTGCTCGAGTTGGCAATTAGCGGCAGACATCGAAATCATTCGCTATGGTTACTCACACAATCATACACAGCTATACCTAAAAATTTACGACAGCAAGCTAAAATGTTATATGTGTGGTACCCAAAAGATAGAAACGATCTAGCCACTATTCATGAAGAGAACGATGTCATTGAATCGCAAGAAGAATTGAAAAATGTCAAGGAAAAACTGAAAGAAGGGAAACACGCGTGCCTAGTTATGAGAATGGAACACCCAAGAACGCACGTGATTTGTTAAACAGGTTGATATATTTGTTACAAGACTCTTGTAACAAAAAACTATAAGACTACTGTAAGACTCCTATAAGACTACTGTAAGACTGTTATAAGACTACTATAAGAGAATAATTTACGTCTCAATACAGGTTCTAGAATTTTACCAATATGTTTAATCCTCGATTCAAAGCGTACTCTATCAACAGCAGCCTCTATCCAGTTACCTCTACGAGATTCACAAGCAGAGATATAATGGACCATTACTATATCATTAAAAGTAACCCTTTTTGTATCTTGATGGGAAAATATAATATCATCATCTGAGGATTCATCATCGGACATAATTGTTTAAGTAAACAATGTTTATTTATTTAACAATGTTAGAATATATCAACTTTATATTATTAAACATCATCATCCTCTTATCATTATTTTGTCTTAAAAAATACCTCTCTCTAATAAAAATGGCGGAAACAGCGATCGATAATTTAATCAACCAGAGTTATGATGTTCCGGGTGAATTTCCACCTTCAGATGGTAAAAGACAAAAATTACTCGAGTGTGTCTTAATTGGAAATAGCAAGCTATACTTAGGGAAAATGTACACGGAAGAGCAAATTAACAAACTCAAAGATGAAGAGGTAGAAAAACTTTTTAGTATTTACGAGGCTAAACTATCAGGTCAAATGGTAAAATCCTGGGGGAAATCCTTGGGGAAATCACTGATACGCATTTATTTGATGGGGGCTTGTGCAACGTTAGGAATAAACAATCAAGAAGCGCTGAGCAATGACCTGGAAACTGACCTCTCCTTAAACTCTGCTCTTCAAAGATTTACATGTGACTTATATTATAAATTCGGCCCATTATTAGCACCACTCAGTGTTGCACTTATTACCGGGTGGCATTATATCAATGAAAGAAATTTAAATAAATCCGATGATAATATAAATACAGCAGATAATAAAAATGTCAGAAGAACAGACTCCCATTCAAGTGACAACGAAGAACCCAAAAAAGGTTGAAGCGGGTAAGAAGTTGGCGGAATACAACCGTAAAAAACGAGAACAATTAAAACAAGTGTCACCTCAAAAAGAAATGGAGAGGCCTCAGGCCTCTCTCACCAAACCAAATGAACAACCTATGAACTACACCTATGGTGTAGGTGGAATAATAGCTCTCGGTTTAGTTGGTGGATTTGCTTATTTTGTGTATAAAAAGAAAGAGCAAATATTACCCCGTGGGTCACCATCCACCCCCCTTCCACAAAAATCTAAAATACCGGTGAAAATCAATAAACATGAAATGGAATAAAAGGATAAATAACGCTATATATAATCTCGCAATATATGTAACAAACATGGACAAGAAAAGTATCGTCAACGATTTATATCACGCATCAGTCGTCTGGGTTTTCGCTATCAGCTACTCTATGCTAGGAAAAAAGGTATTAAAAATGACACCTCCCTCTATTCAAAAGTTCGACTTGGAAGATACGGGAAAACTAGTTGCCATTATCGCCCCTAGTGAAGTGACAAAGGACTACTTAATCAAACAAAAGATTTTGCCTGAAAATATCAATATCTAAATATGGCTTCTATCGCAATGATGTTAGGTGGAGCTTTAGCTAACGCTTTGGCTTTCACAGGATCAAGCTATCTGTTTTCAAGTTTATCCAAAGACAGAATCGATAAGGAAAGAAAACGTCATGATTTGGCCATAGAAAAATTACAAAAAGCACAGATTGAATGGCAGCAAAAACGACAGGAAAGGATCGATTTCATCAATAAACAACTATTGCTTGAAAAGAAGGCTGAGAATAAATTCGTAGAGCTAAATGATGCAATGAGAGAGTACAATAGGGTGTTTAGTAATCATCTTGAACCGCTACCACAGGAGCCTGTATTGAGCGACTTTTATACACCGAGTCATGATCAACATGAAAGAGAATTGGCTTTTATAGCTCTGAGTATGCTTGGAATTGGTGGAATTGTGTGGTATTTTGAAAGATGAAGACCATCAACAAAAATTATGTTACACGATACATGTAACATATACACTTTCAGATGGTTACCGTCTAGTGACAAGGTATGTATAGATCAACCCTACAATCAGAGCCCATAAATTTTGACTTAACCAACCTACAACTTCTTTTGCTCTGTTCAATATCCATGATACGATAGACCCAATTATTCCAGGTAAGGCCTCTTCCGCTTTAGATGCCAATCTGCCTAGAAGTGATGCTAACGCTTTGAGTTTATTTTTTATCCATTCCTTTGCAACGTCCTTTTTATCACCACCTTTGTCAGGATTTTGTGAAGAGCTTCCAGCTGCTGACCCTCTCTGTAACAAAGCTTCCACAAGAACACCGATAGCCATACCAAACGCTGTCAGAATGCTAACGATTGTTATGCCTTGTTCACGGAATAGTGTTCGTATCCTTTCACCTAATGAGGTATCTTTGTCGAGGACTTTAGCAATGGTTTCTTTGATGCTCGTAACTTGACTGTTTAATTTGCCTTTGAGAATATTAATGTTCTCTTTCCTAGCTTTCAACTCTTCACGTAATCCATCCATTCTCTCTTCAACCTCTTTTCGTTGTTCATCTGTGTATGTTGCATCATTTTCCATTTCTTCCAACTTGTTTTTCTCCTTATCGATTTGCTGTTCTGTTCGAACCTTTTTTGCAAACTCTTCCTGAAGACCTCCTCGTATGTTTCTCAGCGCTTTATCCAATCCTAACAGCTCACGTACAGGATATTCAAATAGATCGCCGGTCTGAGTTGTTTCATGATCGACCGACTGTTGTCTAAGCGTTGAAATTAAATCTTCCGTACTGTTCACCACATCACCAGACATATCTTCCAACTCTACATCGGTTGCTGTTGTGATTTTAGATGTCGAAGGAAGGTCATCTGCTATTTTGTTAAGTACGGCTGCCTGTCTGGCTGAAAATTTGCTCTTAGGTATATCATACCCTAAACTACGTAACCTGTTCTTACCCAATATGTCAGCTATAGTACCGGTAGTCCTTAGTCTTCCATTGTTTGTCAATGGTTTGCTACTGTCTTTGTAGTATAATTCACCATCTCTAATTTCAAACTGATCGGTATATAACACCTCAGGTTTTGGCTGGAATTGACTGGATAATGTTTCTCGTTCACCTGATGTATGTATCTGTGCACCCGTACGATCACCGGTCGGTATGAGAGGAAATGTCTCATCGGTTGTTTCATCTGTCGTCATCCCATGTTCTCCAAAGGGGTCAATGTCAATGTCTGTCATTTTATTTATTTAGAGGATAATTTATAAAATACTGTTGTTGAATTAAAAGCTATCGCGAGAGAGCGTGGCATACCCGGCTACTCAAGACTCAGAAAGGCTGGGTTGATTGAATTAATAGAAAACCCACCTGAGTTTGTTATAAGACCAATGAGGAATGGTCAACCTGTCCGACCTGTTCCACCACCGAGACCTACTAGGTTTAACCGACCTGTTCCACCACCAAGACCGATGAGGTCTAACCGACCTGTTCCACTACCAAGACCTGTTCCAATTATTCCTACCCAACAAGATATGGATTTGTTTGAGCAGCAAGAAATGGCAAAAAATAGACCTCAGGTAAAAAGCAAGTTGAATGAATGGAGAGATTGGTTAATAAATCATGTACCTAAACCTATTCGTGAGAAAGTGAGTAGCGCTTATAGAGAGATGAAGAAGAAGATTCTCAATCTCTACAAGAGGAAGAATGATGAAAAAGATGAAACATTGGTGAAACCAAAAGCGTTTGTCCCCATTGAAATGGCGTTTGAGGGTTCTTACAAAAGGTTCAAGATAAACTCAGATAGAAAAAAGGATGTTGATTTGTTTCTCGAAAAGGTTCGACCCATTTTAAGTGATCTGATTATGAGAGAACTCAAAAATAAAAAATCAATAAAAATTCAAGCAACTGTGTGGATCAAATGGAGAAAAGAAGATCTATCCAATCCTGAAGCAACAATCTACGTCGATAAGGCGTTCAATAGCAATATGGAAACAATTCACAATGAAAGCGATATATCTGATGTTGTTAATAAGATGTTCAATAAGATAATCGAACAGGTTGAAAACCCTGCGTTACCTAAATCCAGCTTTGTTATCGATAAGATTTTGAATATTGATGTAGACTTTCACAAGCTAAAATTAACGAGAGGCAGCTCTTACTTACCTTTACCTGAGAATTTCAGCGGAAAACGATCTGTTATCAATCCACATAACGAAGATGATGAAGAGTGCTTCAAATGGGCTGTTACTGCTGCTTTGAACCACAATGAGATTAAGAAAGATCCGCAAAGGATAACGAATCTCAAGAAACACATTGATAAATATAATTGGGACGGTTTATCATTTCCAATGGCGCTAAATAAAATAGATTTGTTTGAGAGAAGGAACCTTGATATCGCTGTGCATGTTTTGACAAAAGACGAGAAAGAAGGTATCTATATGTGTCGTAAGTCGAAGCATCTTGATCGCAAAGAAACGGTTGTTTTGTTTTTACTATGTGAAGAGGAAAAGAGACATTATATAGCTGTAAAGAACTTGAGTGGTGTCTTGAGTAAGGTCAACTCGAATCATGAACATAAGGAGCATTATTGTTTGAATTGTCTCAATGGATTCTCAAGTGAGAAAACACGAGATGAACACTTTCAATATTGTAAAAATAATGATGTTGCTAAGATTGAGATGCCAAAGGAGGGTAGCACCGTTAAGTTTCATGATGGTCAGTACCAGCTCAAAGCTCCTTTCATAATGTATGCTGATTTCGAAGCTTTGTCAAAAGAGGTTTGTAAAGAACCGCGTAGCGTTATTGGATCATCCACTAAAAAGGTTGGTATACATATCCCCACAGGCTTCTGTTGTTATAGCAAATTTGCTCATGGTGAAGTTTCAGACCCTCTAACGCTTTGTCGAGGTGAAGACTGTGTTTTACGTTTCGTGGATCATGCGGTAGGTGAAGTGAAAAGGCTATACAACATGTTTCCTAAACAAAGAATGCGAGACCTCACATATGAAGAGGAACAGGGATTTACCGATTCAGATAAATGTCACATATGTATGAAAGAATTTGAAAAAGACAATATTAAGGTTAGGGATCACTGTCAATTTACTGGTAAATTTCGTGGAGCTGCACATCAGTCTTGTAATCTCCGTTACAAAGTGCCTAAATACATCCCGATCGTCTTTCACAATCTGAGCGGATATGATGCTCATCTGTTTATCAAAGAACTAGCCAAACAGTATGGAGATGAAGGGATTGCCGTCATCGCTGAAAACAAAGAAAAATATATCTCTTTCTCATTGGATGTTAAGGTTGGTGAATACACTGACAAAAATGGGGAGACTAAGGTTCAAAAGATACAGTTGAGATTCATCGATAGTGTGCGTTTCATGGCTAGTAGTCTGGATAACTTGGTAAACAATCTATCCGACGATCAGTGTAAAAACCTTCGAAAATTCTTCAAGGGTGATGAGCAATTCAAACTATTGAGAAGAAAAGGAGTTTATCCTTATGAATACATTGATTCTTTTGATAAGTTTAACGAAACTAAGCTCCCACCGAAAGATGCTTTTTATAGCAAGTTGAACATGAAAGGTATCAGTGATGCTGATTATAAGCATGCACAGAATGTGTGGAAACATATGAAAAATAAAAATATGGGTGCGTATCATGATCTCTACCTCAAGACAGACGTTCTATTGCTTGCTGATGTTTTTGAGACTTTTAGGGAAACATGCATAACAAACTATAAATTGGATCCTGCACATTTTTACACTGCTCCAGGACTAGCTTGGCAAGCCTGTTTGAAAAAGACAGAGGTTGAGCTGGATCTGTTGTCAGATATGGATATGTTTCTCTTCGTAGAGAAAGGTATTAGAGGAGGTCTCTGTCAGGCTGTTCATAGACATGCTAAAGCTAATAACAAGTATATGGATGCTAAATATAAGAAGACTGAAGAAAGTAGCTATCTCCAATATCTTGATGCAAATAATCTATATGGATGGGCTATGATTCAGAAGCTACCGACAGGGAATTTCAAGTGGGTAGATGCTAATAAATTTACCGCTGAATTCATTTCAAAGTTGGCTGAGAAAGACGGTAAATATGGTTATCTTCTTGAAGTTGATGTGAACTATCCTCAGGAGCTTCATGATTCACATAACGATCTTCCGTTTATGCCTGAGCGAAAGAAGATCAATGGTGTAGAAAAGCTAACTCCATGTCTTTCAGACAAGAAGAACTATATTATTCATATCCGTGCACTTGATCAAGCGCTGAAGCATGGTCTTGTTCTTGAGAAGGTTCATAGAGTACTGAGATTTAGACAAAGCGCATGGTTGAAGCCGTACATCGATTTCAAGACCAATTTGCGTACTAAATCAAAGAATGACTTTGAAAAGGACTTTTTCAAGCTCATGAACAATTCAGTCTTTGGTAAAACTATGGAGAATCAACGTAAACATAAAGACATACGCTTGGCTACCAAGAAAGAACAATATGAGAAGCTGGTGATGAAACCTAACTTCAAGGGTAGTATCTGTTTCAGCGAACATTTGATGGCTGCTGAAATGCAAAAGATCAAACTCATGTTGAACAAGCCGATCTATCTGGGACCTACAGTTCTTGATTTGTCAAAGACGATTATGTACGAGTTTCACTATGATTATATGAGACCAAAATATGGTGACAATCTAAAGCTCTGCTATATGGATACAGACAGCTTTGTCTACCACATCAAAACCGACGATTTTTACAAAGATATCGCTGATGATGTAGCTTTGAGATTCGACACTTCAGCGTACGATGAGAAAGATAACAGACCTTTACCCATAGGTTTGAATAAGAAAGTCATTGGTCTAATGAAAGATGAGTTGGGTGGTAAGATAATGACAGAGTTTGTTGCTCTAAGAGCGAAGACCTATGCATATAAACAGCTGGATGGAAAAGAAGACAAGAAGTGCAAGGGAGTCAAGAAGTGCGTAGTAAAGAAGACCATGGGGTTTGATGATTACAGGAGATGCTTGTTCGATGGTAAGAATGTTTACAGAGAACAGATGACCTTTCAATCGATTAAGCATGATGTTCGCACTATAAAAACAAACAAACTCGCTCTCAATGCGGATGATGACAAAAGAATTATTGCAAAAGATGGTATTGCTACATATGCCAGAGGACATTATAGATATGTATAAGATAACAAAGAGGTAAGAGGTAAGAGGTAAGAGGTAAAAAAAACAAAAAAAACAAACAAACAAAAAAAACAAACAAAATAAACGAATTATACATGATACCTATGGATATTGACTTTGAAGATCTTTTTGACTGCATCGATGATCTGTGTGTGTCTGTGTCTGTGTGTTATATGTATTGTTAGCTCATTTATGTTATAAAGTTTAAACTGCTACAAACTGCTTTTTACTATAATCAGGGATTTCCCTACATAAAGTTTAATCAATAAATGAGTCCAACCATGAACTTATTATTATTATTATTATTATTATTATTGAAAACAAAACTCCCTTAGGAGAACCCTCTAGGGTTTTTGTTGTTGTTGTTGTTGTTGTTGTTGTTGTTGTTGTGATACCCTAGAGGGTTTTTAATTCATTGTCTTCGATCTAACCGGCACTCCACCCTGGCTTCTCGAATCCACCAGCTCTGAGCTCTACCCCTAGATCTTTGACTATTTGTGTGTGACTACTTACGAACTCCGACTACTACGCACGCAATGGCCGTTCATGATCTGTTCGAGTATATTACATCTAGTCACATTGTTTTTCCCGACAACTTTTGGCACATTTTGTGGTGAATACTGGGAGCGGACGGCACCATCCAGTTCCAATCTAGCCGCTCCACTAGACCTTCCCTTTCCAGCAGACTCTGTCGCCTGTTCACCACAATTTTCAAATTATTCCGCTCTTGGGTTTTATATCATTCATTTAGATCTCAGTGTCTGCTTGTGGTGTCCCTCGGAACGCTATAATTTTCTTCGATTTGACGGTAACCATCTTTTTATGTTCAAAACAGCTTTTTTGTTATGACTATATAGCATTTTGTTATTTTGATTACATAACAAAATGATTACATAACAAAATGATTAATGTTATGCAAGAGCATCATATTTCACCCAAAGTGACTAGCTCTCCAACACAAACAAAAAATAAAAGTTCACAAAAGGAAGTTCACAAAAGAGTAGTGAGTCAAACAGATTCACTCCCATCTCACGAAGAAGAGAAAATAGCTTTGGTTTTAGCGATTACCACGATGTTTAGTATATGGTATGTATTTCGCTGATCAGCGCATGTAGTTTGCAATTATAGCCGGCATTGTGGATACATGCTAACACTTCTAAGCCCTGGCGTTTGTTGAATTTCGATGGATATGACGGTAACCTGAATGTCTCTATGGACCAGAGAAACCTGACAGTGATAAATCACCCAGACGCAATGCTAACCCTTCCGCGATATATTCAACACAACTGCGGGGAAGTGCGCACTCATGCAAGTTTTACAACCAGAACATGAGAGATCTACAACCGCCGAAGTATATATATATACTTCCTCTCAGACGAACTGCGTGGGGTTCGAACACACGACCTTGCTGTTACAAGTTAGCGTTCTTATCCACTAGACTACGCTGATCTGTATGTTATATGTATTGTTAGCTCATTTATGTTATAAAAATGAAACTACTACAAACTGCTTTTTACTACATTTTTATGAGATATTTAATTGTTTACATTTATGAGTAATTTGTGGTTATATAATAATAATTAAAACTGCTTACGTGTTGTTATTTGTTATGTAATCAAAATAACACGTTTCATAACTCGTATTGCGTTATGAAAACAAAGGTCTTAGATGATAATATTAGCTATAGTAGGGAAATTCCCGAAATCATATGATTCCATGTTATGTTTATGAGGGATACAATTTTGCGCTATAATCGGCACTTTCCTATCTCTGCACCCTGGCTGATACTAGGCAACGAAAAATCGATACCAAAATGGATAAACTGCGTATACACTATTCAGATGATATTGATGATTACAAAGTCCCTGATATGATATTGATGGTGTTGAACTTATTTTATGTAACTGAAGTGAAACATTTTTATTTATAGTTCTCTGTTTGCTATATATTTGTTGCCACTTTCTGTTGTTGTATTCTCAATTCACTAATATAGCAAAAATTGCACCCCCTCACGTTTGAAAAATTATAGAAGGCTCTCCTTTTAAGAAAAATAGTAAGCAACTACTAAGCAACTTTTTGGGCTGAAATCTTAAAAAGTTAAGCAACTTTAAAGTGTAATGTTGATTTATAAGAGTGCACCATGAGAGAGGTGAGGGGAGTGTTATAACAGTTATAACTTTAACTACACAACCTTTAACCTACTATTTTTATACACAGCTTTTGTACAGATAGAGAGAAGACGGTATATTCTTATGATATGAAAGTTTGTTATTAAACAAAATGACCTGTTTATAAACTACTACATATAAAACTTATGGAAAGTCACATTATTTAGCCACTAATGAAGCTTTTTAAGAAGTTCAGCTAAATCCTCAATAAAGTCATGATGAAGAGAAGATTGAAAAGAAACCAACAACACAAAGTGTTATCTTCAACATTCAGTGCTATCTGTCTAGCTTACAATGTGTAGTAGTAGTCTATATATTAATAGCCGATTCTCTGTTTGTTTGTTTTTTTGTTTGTAAGTCACGCAAAATGGTAGATTGAGTTGTGAGAGAAATTATTTCTTTTTTTGTGTGCGACGTGAGTTCAAGCAAATACATTGCCACCCCAGTCGAACGTGACTTTTTTTGGCTGATGAACTAATAGGAATAACGTTTTGTTTTTATCGTTATTGTTAGTTTTATATTCCACGTTGACCTGGCTTTGAAAACATTACATCAACTAAATACAAAGAAACTAACTGATTAAACATTTTGGACAAAAAGCAGCAGTGGCAGAACGTGGCAGCATGTTCGGTTTGCCACTAACTCTTGCCTGACTGTCTGAGACGGGTGAACTTGTTATTTTGAGCAATCAAAATGTTTAAAAACGGATAGGTAAATAAAATAAAATATAATGTTCATAAAACAAATTGTTTTTTTTTTTGCTTTTCTTTTAATAAATTAATTTCTTCTTTTAATTGTTAAGCGTTCTGATCGAACGTTTTTTTATTCTTTTTATTCATTTAGCACGTGCCTTTTTTCTCTCCTCCCGTGTGAACTTTTTAAGAAGAGAAATCATTTCCCCCTTACGTTTGATAGCACCTATGTTAGAGCGCATAACTTTTTTAAAAGTTTTCTCTCTGTACGTTTTGAGTGTATTGTTACACTGATAAAAGATTGGTTTTACCAGAGGTTGTGACTTCGAATCTGCTTCTGGTTGAACACAAGTTGTACGAGCCGTTTATAAGGAAATTTGACGTTTATTGAAACAGTGATACAGAGCAGGTGTGGACATGGGCGGCGAGCGACGCCGCCTTGGCAGCTAGTAGTATTTATTTACCAACAAAGATAAATTTACAAGAAAAATAAGCTCAGATATTCATTACAGCAATTTATAATTTACAATCAGATTTATGAAATAACGTAGTACTGTGATTTTAAAGTAGGGAAGTTGTAAACTTGTCTATGTTGATAGGGGGACACACCTAACAGTTTAGGACTAGTCGAGAGGAGGGCACCTTTAAATATCTGAGCAACTCAAAGGCTACCTTGAAACAAGTAAAAAACAGAGAGAGAGAGAGAGAGAGAGAGAGAGAGAGATTCACAGGCACATTTGCAACATCATTTTAAGGAACTTTGAAGACGTTAGGGCACTATCATCACAAAAAAGGCACAATTGCCACACACAAGGCACATTCACAACTTTGGAGATATTCATAATAAGGCACATTTGCTGCAAATAAGGCACATTGACAACAACTAAGGCACATTTGCAACTTCTACAAAAAACTTTATAATACGCATGCGTCACAACTTACAATCTTGACGTTCGGCCATTTTGGAAGCGAAGGTTACTTTTACAGAAAAAACGAAAGGTATTGCTGCTTTATCTATACTGTAGCTTTATGGCCTGACTATTCAGTTATCAATTAAAAGAAAAGCAAACCCAACTATTATGTCCTGCAAAAGCTGTGTTTTTATCAGTATATGATTGTTAATTTTTATTGAAGAAAAGTTATTCTGTGTTTTGTGAGACTTGATGTTTTGCTGCATTCTCATTAAAGGGTTAACACATTCTCGTTAAGGATTTGTGATCTACCGAATGGTATACAAGTTTCAGTCAGTATATGTTTTTCTCTTTTATATATGCTGAGTGAGAAATGGGATTATATATATATATGTGGCTCCTTTTATTGAAAAATTACTCTACTCTCTCTTCTTTATAATGTATGTGCTGGGTTGGAATTATAAGTTCAAAGTGTGTGAGATAGAGCCCAATCCAGTCTTTAACATTTTTGGTTTTTGCAATATAAGGTCGTGTTTTTGCAGAATATGATATAGTCTTATTTGTGTGAATCGATTAATGATTGCTTGTTCAGCATCATATATATATAATGTAAATGCTGTTTTTACTTGACTTCTTAGTGTATTGCAACTTTAATGATTCAAGTTTACCACTGTGCTAGATAAAAGGATTGCATTTCTACAGAGAAGTATATACAGACATAATGAAAATGATTTTGGTCATTTTTTGAAGAAACTTTTATAAAAGAAAACACATGAACAATCAAATAATATTGATATCATAAACTTTATTTCAAACTAGAACAGGTGAATGATCAAATAATATTGATAAAGCGTGGTTCACAGGAGTCATAAAGTTGTTCTAATCTTATTGCGCATAATGAAATTTCGTAAGTTTATTCCCGTGTGAACGTCAGCAGGTATCGAATTTATGAAAAGTGGTTTTAGAACAAATTTACAACTTTTGCAATCAAAAAGTTTTCATTTTAAACTTTATTCTAGAATAACTTTTGTACGCAAAGTGAGTTTTTGTCAAATTTTTGAAGGGAAGATGTGTGGGCGAGTTTTATTTTCAAGATGGCAGTCAAAAAAAGGAGAAATTGTAATAGCTGAAGGCTAAAAGCTAGCCAAAAAAGTCAGGCTTTATGAAGTCAGACCCTTTTCATAGGGAAAGAGATAAAAATGCGTGTGAATAGTTGATGATAATAGTGTCTGGTGTGGCGCCCTCTTTTTTCAATAATATTTTGTTCTTTGAATTTTCGATTTCATTATCACTTCTCCTTTTTTGTGAATGAACAAGAAGAAGCTTTCCGAAAGTGACATCCTCCATTTCACAGATAGCTGCTTTCATAAATTTACGTCTTGAAGTTTTCAGTGTGAACGTCAACAGGTACTTAGAAAAATTCTACTCAAACATCTATCATAAAGTTATTCAACTAGTTTTTCATAATTTTATGACCCATGTGAACAAAGCTTAAGAAGAAACTTTCCTTTATAAAAGAACACATGTTATGATCAAAAAATATGAAATAAATAATACATTTTTGGAATTTTGTTTGTTCATAGTTAATTAGAGCCCTGATAATCAAATACTCATCTTTTCCCTGTTAAAGCACAAAAATGTTAAATGCTGGGAAAAGTTAATAATATATAAATGTACAAGTTAAAAAAATAATATGTTTGATGAATACTAATGCATGAAACACTGTGTAGCGTAAATGATATTCTTTTGAATTAATCATCCACTACTGCAAGTCCATAACTCATTGTCAATTATTTCCCCATAATAGAATTAAAGGAATTTATGTCTCAAAACAAATGTGGCTTTAGGTGAAGATCATATTATACTTTAAGTGGATTAACTTTCAGGTTGAGAAATGTTTATCTAATTTCAGGCAATCTATTAAAGTGAATCCACACAAAAGTTTAATTTATCGTTTCAATAGCTATGAACTGATATATATGACAAGAAATGGAAGAAACTCTTTAAAACAAAAGAAGTTTCCAAATGGAATTTCCAACTTTAACCAGTTTCTATGATAAACTTTATCACATTGGAAATACAATGTTTATCAGCAAAATTTGATATATGGTGATCATTTTCATCAACAGATAACATGTGAGTTTATGAATCTTACTCGCTACTCCATTGTAAAAAAGAGTGAGTGTAGGGGACAATTTTTGACTTGTGAACCTCACGCATAGAAGAAAACTTGCCTTTATACATCATTATTGAATGAAGTCAGCCAAATGAGTGGCATGAAATTAATTCTTTTTTTTGTTTGACTGTTTAATCTTTCTGTTTGTGTTGCTCACTCTCTGTATAGCCTAGGATTTTCTTTCTCCATGTCATTTATTATGCTTATATTAAAATATCTTTAAATAGTGACATCAAACATCTTTTGGAAAACAATATATCAAATATAAATAATATATATAGACATAAAATAAATATATAAAATAAAAATAAGATATTAATCACAGTTCTAAGGTTTTTTGTCATGATTAAACATTTTACTTATGAAGCTAAATTTTCTAAAATCTGTTTTGAAAAACATTGCACTTTTAATAATCCGAATTACTCAATCTATGAAGGCATGTTCCCACTGGGTGACTAAGTTTGTTTTATTGCCCATGTTTCTCACTTATGTGTTTCCACCTGCCAACTATTTCAATATAAAAGATGAAAATTAAATCAAATATGTAACTATTGTGTCTACTGTGTAACCAAATATGAATGAGGCATGAACAATACTTTTCACATACAAGTCATTCATATACTTTTAAGGCAAAATGGATTTTTCTTAGTTTATGTCAAGTTCCTCCTTAAATGTGAAGCATATTTTACTTTTACATTAGAAACACATGGAAATAACAGCAAATAACAAAGGATTCTCTGTAAAATTTCCATTACTTGGAATGTCAGTACTCATTTGATAGTTTTAAATAGATCATAAAGTCATCAATTGAAGCAATGAGTGAGAGTGACAAATATCAAAAAATTTATTTTTTTTTGATATTCATCATGCAGTGATGAGCCCCTCATTAGCTGTGATCCAGCAATGAACTTGACGTCTAAACTTAAATCATCACCGTGCATTTTGCTTTGAATTGTAGATAACTGACATGAATGGAATTCGTGCAAGACGATCAAAGTTTGTGAGTTGCTATTTCATCTTTGATTCTCTGCAAAAACATCAAGTATCATGATAATAATATTACTAATTGTATAATTTTGCAATCATTATGATTAGAATTAATATGAAAAGTGCTACCATTTCTTGCTCAGATATTTTTTGTGCGGGTCAGGTACTTTTTCCCATTGGCTAAATTTTAATAGACTACACTTTCCACATTAGATTTTCCAAATAGAGCACATTTTGCACCTGAGATATTCAAAATAGGGCAAAATTTCCAATGAAAAGTCAACTTGTTTCACAATTTTCTGTTTCATCTTCTCTTCATAGTTTTAAGTCTTAAAGGGCTTCTTAGATTAGCTTAAGTTTTTTGAGGTTTTTGCATTATGAAGCATACTTTCTACAGAAGATAATCAGAGAAGGGCAAATTCTTCACATGAGATAATCAAAGTAGGGCACATTGTCCACATGAGATATTCAAAATAGGGCACATTTTCCACATGAGATATTCAAAATGAGGAACATTGACAACATGTAATTCATTTAGACCTATGAAAAGTCATTTTCTTTCATAATTGTATATTTCATCTTCTCATCATGACAAAGTCTTAAAGGGCTTATATTTTAGATAAACTTCAATTTTATTTGGATATCTAGTAGGGATTCAGAGAAGGGCACATTCTCCACATGAGATATTTAAATTGGGGCACATTTTCCACATGAGATATTCAAAATAGGGCACATGTACCACATCATACCATTCAAAATTAGGCACATTTCTGACCTATTTGGTAAGGGCAAGGTTTAGATACATACCACAAAATATTATAATGTAGTTTTTTTGTAATTGCTCTCCTTATTAGATACCTTATGATGAACAACAGAAGGTCTTAGCTATAGACTATTGTAGTGCTCATGTTGACCAACCTGGGTTTACAAAGCAGTTTTTTGATGACTACATAGGTAATATTTTTTTTTTAGTTTCTGATTAATTGCTTTAATCATAGAGGTTAATTCATTGCTATTTCGTGGGTGTTTCAGGATATTGTGTATTTGCTCAGAAAGATTTTGAGGAAGGTGCATTTCTTTTGGAATATTCTGGACGCTGTATGTCTGCCTTAGAGGGGGAAGAATTGGAGAAATTGCATGGAAATTCCAATCAATTTTTATACTTCTTTGAACATGAAAAAAAACAGTTTTGGTAAGAAGCTCCTGATTATAATTTTTTTTGCAAGGACTCATGAAAAGCAATTTCTTGTACATTTGTAAATCTGTATATAACTGAAACAACCGTCCTGCATAATGATATTAGAAATGAACAAAATAAGCTTGTTGTGATGCAGATAAATTTTTCTTAGTGTTGATGGATATGGATCAAGCCAGTTTGGACCATACATTAATGACTCACCTTTTGCTAACTGTAAAATAAAAAAGATTGTTTGCCCTGGGAATGATGTTCGTTTATGTTTTTTTGCAACATCATACATATGTACTGGAAGAGAACTCCGGTACAATTACAATGATAAAAATCTTTCATGGAGAAAAGATGTGAGTTATTGTAAAATACTGTGGAATGTTTTTTAAATTTTTCGGCTGTTATTATGAATTAATGAATCGTACTTTTGAATTTAGAAAAAGTATCGGCTTCCATTCAATTTAACAGTTAGTTTTTATAATAGTTATTATTATTAATTATAAGCACCCATTTTTATGAAGATAGATAGACAAAATAAATCCTGATTATAAATTTTCTTTATTTCAGGACTTAACTGGACAGCAATGGCAACATAAGGTGACGTTTATTAGTGCTTTGTTTTTATTATGCTGCCAAAAGTGACAATGATTTCATTTTCTTTTACAGAAACCTTGTCCAAAGGCCTCTAATATTATGTCTGTTTTAAATGCCTCATTTGAAAGGGTAAGAACTTAACCTTTTGTGTTCAAATTTTGGTAGTAGTGTTGATTTCTTGCTTCCTGTTTCCTAAGGAGTCGAAAGAGTTAGCAATGATTAATAACAGTCTTCAAAAAGATGCTGATAGTATTGTTAGAAATGTTTCTGACTCAGGTGATTATAAAGGTTCTAGTTGTATTTTGAAATTTGGTAAAGGATCTTCCAATTTTCTTGAACTGATTTCCTTTTTAGATAATGTCACTGCTATTGCGAAAGATGTTAAGGTATTTTAAAGTTCAAACGTGTTCTAATTTCTTTACTTTGGTTGTTTGTTTTATAACTAAAGAAGCCAATGACATTTATACTTGTTTGACATTATTTTAAGCTACCATGTTTGATACCATCAGAGGTAGTTGAAGTTAAATCACATGTTACAATTGAGAATGGTGAATAAAAAGTTTTTTGCTAATTTATCTCCAAATATGTGGTTGAACCCAATGGGCTATTTATACTAATAATATTGCTTTGTTAGATGCAACTATGATATCTAATGTCAACAGTTATCAAGTTGATAGTGAGGTTTGGATTTATTTCACTTTAACAATTTGGATTTATCTGAAGTACTGCAATGCACTTCTAAATAACATCGTATATTTTCAGGTTATGGATGTTGTGAATAATCTTTGTGATGTTGTAATGCAGAATGATGAAGCAGACCAGGTGTGTTTACTGAGCAGCCTAAGATCATAACAATGGTTATTGAATGGTTTTAGAAGCAGCCACCTTTTTTAGGATACCAATTGCATCGATTTGACAATTACAACAAATGATCTTAAGAATGGTGATGTTGCATTCAGAAGAGAAGTCAGTGAAAGTTCAAATGGTGATTCAGTTGTTAATACTATGATACATTTTGTTTAGTGGTTGATTTTGACTATAGTTTTACTTTACATCTTTCTCACTTGTGTGTATATCAACAGTTGATATGAGTGATGATGTAATGATAGCGGAACCCAAATCCCGGGAGGAAATCAGGTAAATTTCTGATTCAATTTCGGATCATTTTGCTTCACATTTTATACTTGCGGTGCTGAAATGAAGCTTACATTCATATACCAGGAATTTCTCAAAATAAGAGGTTGGTGGAATGGCAAAATGCATCAAGAACAACTTAAGTGATATCTTGCAGGGAAAGGTAAATGCATTAACAACAAAAGTAGTTAAACTAATGAATTTAAAAGTCATTAAAATAAGTGTATGAACTTTAAAAATAGGTTCATTCCAAGCGACATCAAATGTTCAAGGAAGGTGGTAAAAGTAAAGGTATTCTTAAATTTGTTTCGTGTGATCTAACTTATGTGTGTTTCATAAAGTCTCGAAATCGCATTGATTCTCTCTATTGTTATTTAAGTAGTAGATAATTGTTTTTTCATTGTAGCATCGTTGAGAGAGACGAAGTCAGGCCCGTTTACTGACAAGCAGGTCGAAGAAGTTCTGAGTTCCCTGATTGAAATTTTTTGTAAGAAAAGTTCAAAGGTGCTGATCTTTTCTTTATTGTCTGTTTTATTCTGTGGAAATTCTTGTAAATTTGAAAATAGAAACTTAAAATTTGTTAACACTTACAATTTACTTTTAGCTATTTGATTACGTTATGAAAGTACTGCTTCCAGACGCTTTGGCTATTATATACGCTCAGCTACGTTGCATTACCATTGAAGAGGTAGAGGAGAAAAACTTTTGGTTGCAATATAGCGAGGGAAACTAAATTAACCAAATAGATTATGCTTTAGGCAGAAAAAGAATTGGACCAAAAATCAGACATTGAATCCGATGAAAGTGATGACTTGTGTGTCGATCCTTCAACTAAAGTCGTGGATAATGATGATGATAGTAAAGTATCCCAGAAGAAAAAGAAAGTGCAAGGTTTTGCTTTTATTCATTACCCTTCTAACTACCTGACTTGCAAAATTTCTTATTGTAAACAATTCTATTTTTCAATAAGGGGGCTGTAAGAGATGGCGCTGTCCAGTCTGTGAAACTGAGTTTGCAGATTTACCAAGACATATGCGTTTGGTTCATAGGTGGGATAAGGAAAAGGCGTCAAAGGTTAACATATTGTATGGTAACCGAAAAACCTACGAATGGCAGTTTGGTGTACCAGTACGTAATGTCAAAAATCCAAATTCAAAGAAAAATAAGGATTACCATTACCAGCGATGCTGCCCTGTTACTGGCTGCAAAGCTGTAGTGAAGAGGTTGCCACCTCATCTCTCTAAGGTACATAATTTGAAAACCACGGATGAAGATTATTTACATTATTTAAAAACTGCTCGACGATTTGTTCCATCTGTGGAAAGGAAATGTATAGCTGAGTGCAAAAGTGCAGAAAAACGAAGATGTGAAGTGAAGAAATGGTATAAAAAAGCTGGAGTTCTTGTTAACTTTGGAAATGCTAACAACGATACGTATTTGCCTTCAACAAAACGTGATGCCGACATAATAAATGTGAACACAGATGCACAGCCAGAAGATGTGTTCAATGCTAAAGAACTTACTACTGATGTGCGTAGTGTATCTAATGATGAAATCATTGGAAATTATGTTAAGTATGTTACTTATTTGAAGTCCCTAAACTAATTTTAACTGTTCCGGAAGTATTGGTACTTTTATAGATGATATTCAAACATTTCTAAGAATACATGTTTGTTCTTTTGTAGATATCTGGTGTCTGTCGATGGAGGGCGTCTAAGCAACTGAAAAACAGCTCCACAGTATGGTCAAATGGTGAGAAATGTCTTGGGAGTCGTTGGCGGCGATGATATGGACCTGTCGAATATATGCTCAAGAAAGAAAATCAGAGAAACGTTTCTGAGCAATTACTGTGTGAAAATGAATTTTGCTCCTAAAACTATCAAGAAATATTTGACTTCACTGATACACTTTTATGGCTATTTAATCGATGAGGAGATCAATGTTATTGGATATGCGACGGATGACTTAAACAGAATGAAGGTAACTGTCTGATTTCTAAAGGACGAAACATGGAAGAGAAATTTATTGGATGTCTTCTTCTAATGATTTATTGATTAAACCTCTTTTTTCAGATGCGCTGCCACAATTGGTCTAAAAGTTATAACAACGATGCAAAGCAACACGAACAGTTAAAGTATGAAAACGACCTAGAAGCCATTATCACCCCAGACCAAGTCAAGATTTACGAGACGTCGAGTATTGCACAGGAGGCGAAGAGATTGCTAAGCTGTTTTTCGTGCAAGCCGTTCCCTGAGTTGACGAGGAGCGATTATTGTACAATGAGGAACCACCTTTTGGTGGAAATAGAGCTCCAGAATTCCCATCGTTCCGGTGTTACCGCGAATATGGAAGTTCAGGAATTCCAAATACATTCGTTTGAAGAGGGATTATATCGCATAAAAGTGAAAAACCACAAAACGAATAGGGACTATGGACCTGCAAAAGTTTACTTTACGCCTGAACTTTTCCGTTTAATGAAGATTTTTGTGAATAACATCAGGCCAATGTTGGTTAATCACCATCAGTATAAAAACGTCTTCCTATCGTTTGCTGCCGCTCCAATGGCCTCAGGTGCAATATCAAAACAGATTGATACATTTTGGAGAAGATCTGGTGTTTATGAAAACGTCCAAAATGCGCCAAAACAAAATATCACGACAACTGTTTTCAGAAAATCAATTTCTACGGCCGTTCTAGAAAAAAATCCCGATTCGGCTGGAGATGTCGCACAGTTGCTGGCCCATTCTCAAAAAACACAGAGCAGGTATTATAACGTCCGCAATATGGAACGAAGCTGTGCCAAAGGGGCCAAATGCATAACAGAACTGCTGCAAAGGCAGTCGCCAAGGAAGGAATGGACCAAAGAAGAGATATGTACATTAAAGAGTGTGTTTGCTGAGGAGCTTGAAACTGGTTCCATTTGGATTGTCAGGGTCAGAGAAAAGATAAACGAGTTAAAAGACATTGATGGCGTTTCTGTGCGAAAGGTATTTGATAAGCTGCGAAGCCTTATTAAGTTTGGGGAATCGAGTGTCACGGTTTCTGACCTAAATTCTGAGAAGTCAACTGTAGAACTTTTTGATGAATCATTTCCCACACTACCATCAGATGTTGCTTCCGATGCACAACATTCTTGTCGTCATTCAGACCAATCATCGTGTACAGAAAAGTCTGACTTTGAACTGTTACCCAAGTTACCCTCTTTGGCGGAGGAGTTTTCTCCGGAAAAACTTCCCAAGGAGACCAGTGCGGTCAAACTGCAAAGAATTGGTATTAATGTTGAAGACGAGGATTCCAACGACTTGGACTTCGATCCTGTATCAAGAGCACAATTAACTAACCCTTGTGCTAAAAAGTTCAGCTCTCAAGATGCTGCAAAAATAAAATTGTGGTTCAACAGCATGATTAACTATGGACCCGTTAGTCGTAGCGAAATCAGAAACTTATTAGCTGAAACCAGTGAAAAGAAAGAATTTTTAGATCGATTTGGAATAATGGCCATTCAAAATCGTATAAAGTATGAACGTAGACAAATGCTCAACAAGGCAGTCTAGAAGCATGTTCAAACGAGCTGTTCAAACATTAATTTTGGTCTAAAGTATTACATCGTCTAAAGTATAGAGTGGTTTAAATGAACTTGTTCTTATAGTTAACTTTTCTTATTTTTAAACATAGTTTATTTTTTTGATGTTTATATGGATGTAGGAAGTTCGTGAACTTAATTAATAAATGCTTCACAATCCATTTTTTCATTTGATATTTCATTTCTTTGTACAACCTATCATAGTGAGTTCCATGCTTTTGGAAACGGTCTTGTATATTTTTTGTGTTGCTGTAGGACATGGCTATCAGCAGAAGGAATGTCGATCGGGACTACTTACTGCACCTAAGTTATGGGATAGTCTTGACTTATGATACTTCTAACAAAATTAAGCAGTAAAACTTGACATCAGGAAAAACTCTTAATTCAATCGCTTTGCCCGCGGTTTTTTATTGTGTGTAATTTGTGACACCCGATGGCAGAGGACAAAATTGACGAGAAAAACTGTTAAGCCAGCAAGACATTAAGTTTTAAGGGACTCATTCTTGTATAAACAAACAAGGGTTGAATAGTCTGAGTACAGTCTACTCTCGAAAACTCGAACTCTTAGGGGACCGAGGAAACAAATTGTCAAAAGTTCGAGTTTCTGGGTGTTGAAATTGGTAGAAGTAAAGCTAATTGTTATGTCAAAAGACCCGCAAAAATATAATCGAGGGGTTCGAGAAATCGAATTTTTGCGTACGTACGTACGAACGTCTGCTCCGGCACCGTGAGGCTAATTAATTAAAATCTCCAGTTATAAAGAAACTCGTGGTGTTGAGCATTTCTTTTTTCACAATGTTTTTAACTTTTTGCAATGTTTGAGTTTCTTGAAATTTGATTGGCTCACAGGCTAGATAGCCGCGCAAAAGTAGAATCAAAACTGGCCGCTAACGTATGTAAGGGCAAAATCACACAAATAGAGGTCGGTCTTAACAGGGGATCTGTCGAGTGAGGAAATAATAATTTTGAAATTTCTTTTGAACTTGGCAGCTATTGTGCTGTAACGATTCATTTTAAGAGTGCAACTGCTCGCTGCGACCCCCGTGTTCTTCGAGTCCAGTAATGTCATACCTCAATACACCACTTCGATGCGCTTTAAAAGCAGCGTGTCAGCCCATTAAGAGCCATGAACTGCATAGTGGCCTCCGGGCAAGTTAGAGCAATGCTATACGTATCTCTGGCGGTAAGTAAACTAAAAGATGCAAGTCGGCGGGCGGAAGAACCAACCATTACGGACGGAAGCCCAAGGACCCCGTGACTTACTTCCTTACTGATGTCAAATATAACAGCATATAATTGTCCCGCGAAGTACTGCTACTGGACATCATGCTGATCGGCTAAAAAATCTTTATTCAATCTTGTTAATACAAAGACAATCAAGCCTTAAAAATTCCTCTGAAAAAACAGTCAACCAAAATCTTGAAAAGTACATAATTTAAGGTCAATGACCTTTTGAAGGAAGATGAAATAGCAGATAATATTCCATCATTGGGCTCCTTTACTTGAAATGAGGTCAGGTGAAGTTACACGACCTTTCTTTTTTGTTTCTAATAGCCTGACACTATCCACGTTATTCAATCAGTGTTATTTGTCCCATATCATTAGGGCGTCTATACCCAGATTGATATTAGAAAAGTATCTAACTTGAGTTTCAAACTGGAAAAAAAACTAATGAATCTCTCAAGTAAGGCACATTGGCGACAACAGATTTGAGTGTTTTTTGCGGATTTTGGGAAATATATCCGGAATTTGTTGGAGTTTTGAACTGAAATTTTCTGAGCTGGTAGGAACACAAAATTAGCTCGTTTCTACGAAATTTTGTGACAATCTGATATGTTTTCGTTGGTTTACAGCAAAAACACTATTAATTTTGAGCTTCTCAATGCTTACTCAGAGTTTGTTCTGTTAGATGTGTATAAGTGAAGAAGATCCTCAAATTCGTTTTTTTTTCCTTTTTTGCTCTCAGACTTGAGAAATATTTATTGTAAGTACAATTGAACCATAAAATTTGAAAAGGACTTGCAAGATCTCAATTTGGGCAAAAAAGTTAGTCAGAACCAACAAATAAGTAATCACACCAAGCTGTAGGGAACATTAACCACATAGCCAAGACAAACATTCTGGATACTCTCAAATATGTTTTGGAAAAAACTAATTTCCATTGAATATTGCAGAGGAACCTCTGAAAGTTCAAACACAACTTAGGTTTGATTCAAAGAAATATTTTTGGCCAGTAAATAGCAAAAGAACAAATGTTGCGATTGTTCCCTGATTACTACATCTAGAGAGAGAGAAGAAGAAGAAAAGAAAAAAAAATTTTAAATTAACTGGGTTTTGTGATGTATCAATAATAACTGAACAAGATGCTCTTGTATAAGGTAAGATCAGATAAGATAACTTTATTCTGTAATATCATAGAGTATGAAGTTTATGTATAGAGATACCTGTAAAGTCTGTTCTAGGATGCAGCAACTGAAACTCATTCCATTGAACAATTGACTGATAAGTAATAGAATTTAGACCGAATTTAGTGGTTTTACAGTGCAGTTTAGAAAGTAGGCCAAGTCGATTTCCACGGGTTTTCCTATGTGCATAAAAATTGATTTAACTGGAACTGTAAACCTAAAGGCATATTCAGATTATTGTGAGTTTGAATCCACCCAGAGGACATTGGTGTGGTAGTGAAGTATTCTTTAAAAATATATATATCAATGAAAGATTAAAAACAAGCTTTGTTTTCAAGTTACAGAATTTATTGACCAGAGTCAATAATATAATTTTACAGAACACTGTATCCTATAAAGGTACTACAGAATAAATTATTGATGATGGAAAACTTAACACCGTTTATAATCTATGTCACCACAGGAAACTCTACTATAAAAATTATTAGATGTTACTGGTTCTACCTAATTATGGCCACACTTCCAAACTTAAACATTTACATTTTGTGAAACCCCTGACATGGATATATCAGTGTATTCCTACCAAAAAGTGAGGAAATTTGAACATATATAGATGGCTCAATTCTTATGAAATTTATACTGTGTCGTTTCATGTGAAGCTTTCTAGAAGTTTTAGTATTTAGGTATAGAAATTCTAAAACAGACAATCCTAGTTTTTGCTCAAAAAGTTTACATTCTAAAAAGATTGACATGTAAAATTATATCTTATTTAAAAATTGTTTTCTTCTGTTTAATAAACAGTTACTATTGATTTATGTATTTATATATATGAATGTTCTGATAGTTATTTTGATTGACTTTTGAACAACTTATAGAAATTTTGCATAATTGGCCAACTTAAACAGTTAAGTCCTGGACTTATAAGTGCTATAAGATAAGAATAAAATATTTAATCAAGTCCTAATTTGGACCACTGTTGATAATCTAAATAACCAATAACGATCAGCCTATATAATTTGTTCTCGTTAATATGCTTAGGATGATGCAGAAATAATGATTGCTAAAACACAAATTCGATTTCATTTCATTTTGTATTTTATTTTGTATTTTATATACATAAATGGATGTGTATGCAATATTGACAGTGATAGTTGTATTTCAAGGTAATCTGTTAACGTGGCTCTTATTGCAATGAATATAAATCTTGCTTTTAATACTAGATCAAGCTGCAAAAATTGCCGGGTAATGAGAAAATCAAAAACATTACATGTATCCTTACCAATAATATTTGTCATTTCCTATAAATCGGATGGATGTCTTGCCAAACTAATTTCTATCAATCACGCAACATCTTGTAACAATCACTTCTATATTGACAAAGACCTACATGCTAATAGAATTTGTTCAATGATACCCGCACACAATGTACCTATCCAATTGCAGCACATTTTGTGTTTAGTTGTCACTTTGTCAGACTATAGTCAAAGTACACATGTTTCAGTTATTTCCTCTAATAGTGTGTAGGGCTCAGGAATGAATTTTCTCATGCAAGGAAAACTTGCCAAACCTGTTTTCAGGTTGCTGATGATTGTACTGGAGATCTGAATAATACATCAAAAGGTCAAGTGAATTTTGAAAGTATTGGAAACGTTAAACAGTCTCTTAGCAGATCTAATGAGGTTGGCCTTGAGAATTTTTGCAAATGCTGCTTTGATGATCAGTCTCGTTTTGAAACTCAAAATAAACTGTCAAAACTCTGCTTCAGATCACTGATGTTGGTACAGGAGATGTTAGGTATATGATAAGAGATGGTGTTGCATTTGAAAGCACGAAAGATTTGGAGCCATCTACCTGTGAATCTTATGATGTAGTAAGCCCTAGTAGCTTTTGCAATTGCAATGTTTTTTCTCTGTGATTGTGATTTTTTTTTGGTTAAGCAATGTCAATCAAAAAAGACTGTCATAACCCTCTGTTACAGAGTACTGAAGTTGGTACTGTAGATGTGACAAATACGACAAACAATGGTGTTGAATTTGAAAGTACGAAAGATGTTGGATCATGTATCAGTGAATCTAACGAGGTGGGCATTAGTGTCTTTTGCAGCTACAGCGTTTAACCTCTTTGGTTGTAAGTTTTGTTTGATTAAGCAATGGAAATGGAAATAAACTGTCATAACCCTCTGTTACAGAGTACTGAAGTTGGTACTGTAGATGTGACAAATACGACAAACAATGGTGTCCAATTTGAAAGTCCGAAAGATGTTGAGCCATTTATCAGTGAATCTAACAAGGTGGGCATAAGTATCTTTTGCAGTTGCAGCGTTAAACCTCATTGATTATAAGTTTTGTTTGATTAAGTGATGTAAATGGAAATAAACTGTCATAACCCTCTGTTACAGAGTACTGAAGTTGGTACTGTAGATGTGACAAATACGACAAACAATGGTGTCCAATTTGAAAGTCCGAAAGATGTTGAGCCATTTATCAGTGAATCTAACAAGGTGGGCATAAGTATCTTTTGCAGTTGCAGCGTTAAACCTCTTTGATTGTAAGTTTTGTTTGATTAAGTGATGTAAATGAAAATAAACTGTCATAACCCTCTGTTACAGAGTACTGAAGTTGGTACTGTAGATGTGACAAATACCACAAACAATGGTGTCGAATTTGAAAGTACGAAAGATGTTGGGCCATGTATCAGTGAATCTAACGAAGTAGGCATTAGTATCTTTTGCAGTTGCAGCGTTAAACCTCATTGATTATAAGTTTTGTTTGATTAAGTGATGTAAATGGAAATAAACTGTCATAACCCTCTGTTACAGAGTACTGAAGTTGGTACTGTAGATGTGACAAATACGACAAACAATGGTGTCGAATTTGAAAGTCGGAAAGATGTTGGATCATGTATCAGTGAATCTAACGAAGTAGGCATTAGTATCTTTTGCAGTTGCAGCGTTAAACCTCTTTGATTATAGTTTATTTTTTGATTCGATAATGTAAATGGAAATAAAGTGTCATAACCCTCTGTTACAGATTACTGTTGGTACTGGAGATGTGACAAATATGATAAAAGATGGTGTTGTTGAGTTTGAAATTGCAAAAGTTGTTAAAGAATCTGTTCCTGTATCTAATAGGGTAGGCATCTCTTTGGTTGTAATATTACTTCATGAAATTTGGCTAAGTTCTGTTTTTACAGTTGAAAATATGGAAAATGCAACGATGTTTCCCCATAAAACTTTGACATTTTCTGATGGTTGCGTGTTTTAATCACATTTTTAATTTTTCTTTTTGGGATTTTCAAGCACAGTTGTTTGTCATAGCAGTTCGTTTTAGATATCAATTTAAACCATTTAACAATTATTTATACATTCATTGATTTTCTACTTTAATGCTAGTTTAAGCAGGGTGACCCTTACATTGTACTTGTATTTCTTTGTTGATGTTGATACTGTGTTATGTTATCTACTTTGAATTTCTGCATGTGTGGTTTACTTGGATACATTTGTATTACCATTTGGTAGGCTTATAAACAAATTTTCATTTTATTTCGGTGTCATGTATTTCAGTTAATTTGATTTGTGTTAAATCTAAATAGATAAATTAAGTTAAATTTGAGGAAGAATTAGTAGAAATATTTTTGAGTTAAAATTCTATATTAATAGATTAAAGAGAAACCAAAGCGGATGTGCCCATTTTGCAAGGAATATCAAAGTGTGTTGTCCAGACATATTAAAAGAAAGCATAAACATTTGGATACTGTTAAGAACGCTTTAGATCTTGGGAAAGTTGAATGTCAGAAGGCCTTTGATGACTTTCGTAAGTTGGGAATTTTGGAAGTCAATAAGAGAGAATTGGAAAAGAATGATCCATCATATGAACGTGAAAGGAAGACAAACCAAGATGAAATACCTGTTATGTGTCCAACTTGCAACACATTCATATCGAAGGGTTCTTTTAAAAGACACACCAGCACATGTAAATTAGACTCCCAAATTGCCCGTAACTGTGGACATGTTGATATGAGTATGTTAAAGATAACTGATGCTTCCTTATCAGAAGCATTTAAAGAACATATAGTGGGCACCCTCAGGTCTGATGAAATTGGCATGATTTGTAAAAATGACGAGGCTCTGCTTATAATTGGATCATGTTTATTTAACAAGTCATTCAGAAACCAAGACAAATTAATGGAGGTAAAAAAATCAGTGCGGGCGACCATGAGGAGGTTAGCGATTTTATACCAAAGCTTTAAAAAGTATTCTCCTCAATCTGTGCATGATGGAGTTCGTGATATGTTAATGCGGGAAAACTTTGGTTGTTTGCGACAGGCAATTGAAACTTGCACAGTTGATGATGAATCAGGCATCAAAGCAGGACTGAAAAACTCCCTCTATTTTGCTCTTTTGAGTGGCAGTAGAATTTTGCATGCTACCTTGGTTGGGGAAATGAAAGACAATGAGGCAAAACGACTCGAAAAATTTATGGCAATGTTGAAGTTGTGGGAACATTTGATCTTTGGTGATGCAGCCTACCTCATTAACAAGCAAGGCCAGAGAAAGCTAAGAAAGCCTCACCAACTGCCTTTAGAGGAGGATATGGAAAAATTCAAAACACATAATATAAATGTCATAAATAAGATCGTTGAGAAAAATTATTTTGTTTTCAGTATGGATGCAAATAGTTTCATCGAATTAAGAAACAATATTTGTGCTAGGCTTACCCTCCTCAATGCAAGGCGCGGTGGAGAACCTGCTCGTATGTTGTTGTCGGAATGGTTTGAAGCCGAAACTAATCAGTGGATAGATCCTTCAAGAGTCCAATCATTGGATGATTTGGACTATGCACTTGTACAGGAACTCAAGATCTGCTACATGATGGGTAAAGGAAAGTCGCTTGTCCCTGTTCTCATTCCAAGTGATGTTGTATCAGGCCTGCAGCTTATTTGCAATCATGAAGTAAGGAAAGATGCGGGAGTCTTGGAAAGCAACAAGTTTGTGTTCCCCTCAACAAAATCATCTTCGAACCATGTCTCATACTGGCATATTATTGATGACATATGTCAGGAATTAAAAATCAAAGGATCAATTACTGCCACAAAGAACAGGCATCGAGTCTCCACCATCTATGCTTCTTTAGAAATGTCTGATGAAGATAGAAGTCATTTTTTTAGCCATATGGGGCATTCAGAAAAAACAAACCTCAATAATTACCAATGTCCTGCAGCCTTAGCAGAGATAACAAAAGTTGGAAAGCAACTAGTAAAGCTTGATCGTACAACAGGTATATTGATTCATATATTATGTCAAGGCATGATCTAATTTTTCTTTTAATTTCTTACTTAACTTTAATTGTTTCCTTCGCCATTATATCTTTAGAAAGTGCCATTAATTCACAAAAGGTTGTTCCAAGTGTCAGTATGAGAACATCGTGAAGAGTAATTATCTTTTTATTTTTTCTTTGGCAACTGAATCTCCATTGAAGCAATTTTAGTATTCTGTTATTTTGTTATTGTATTAAACGTCCAATTTGTGATATGGAAGTTTTGAGCTGGTGTGTTTTTTGTAGATGCAACAAACCGTTCACAAAGTATTGTTCCAAGCGCTACAATTACTAAACCACCATCAAAAGGTATTGCCTTATTACTTAGTATTCTGTTATTCTTTGTTGAATTAAATGCTCAATTCGTGAGATGTAGATTTTGAGCTGATGTGTTTTTTGTAGATGCAACAAACCGTTCACAAAGTATTGTTCCAAGCCCTACAATTACTAAACCACCATCAAAAGGTATTGCCTTATTCTTATTCATAGTAATTAAGATTTAAGTTCTCTCACTTTCATTTAAGCCAATTATTGAGTTCTTGATACTATCATCTCATTATGTCATGTCTTTTCAGAAAGTGACACTGGCCAGTTCAAAGTTTCCACTGCCAAGCAATGGCAAAGCATTGGTAGGTGGTTGTTTGAGTAGTTTAAGCAGCTAATGGTAATTTACTCAACAATGTTGTTAAGCAAGGATAAGTTGCTGTAATGTCGAGTAACCTAATGCATAAGAACTGAAATTTAATGAAAATTGACTTAATCTTTTCCTTTTTTATAGTTGGAAGTAAAAATTCACCTTCACTTTGTTTAAATAAGAGTGAGTGATTCATTTATCTTACGTCGAAAAATGACGATGTTGTTTTTGTGGCACATTTTGTTACTCTCTAAATATTTTATTTCCTAGGGAAACTAGATTTCCTACAACCATGTTTAGTTCGAGTTAGCAGAAATGTGTGTAAGTAGAAAGACTTCGTTTCATTTTGATAAAATTCACTAAGATAGTAAGGATAGAATTACGTGATTAAAAAGGTTACAGGATATAGGTTTAAAAGGTTTATTCCTCTAGCCTGTTACTTGTCTGACGAAAAGGTTCAAAACGTAGTATTGTTTTGTTTTAAGCCATGAAAAGCTTTGTTCAATGTGTTCTTTGTTGTAATTATGTATACAAAGAAATTACAAGAAAAAAATTGGAAAGAAGATGTTTATATGACTGGAATGTTTTTCAAATCTTTCCTAATATATCTTCATGGCTTCTTTCCTTGGTTGAATAGGCAATAACTTATACAAATCAACTTTTTTAAAAACATAACACTTATGAATAGCTTCTCTTAATGATAGAAAATAAGTAAAGAAAATTATTGTTTAGACTCTGACTCTGACGGAGGATGGTGCAATAGGTTTGTTTGTTCATCTGTTCTTTTGTTGTTTTTTTCTATCAATAGTTTTTATGATTGCCATAACTTCAAATTATTTGCCTCTGTAAAGATGTAGATGTGTTTTCAATTTTAAGCTCTCACCACCAAAAAGTACAAACTACGTAAAAAAAATCCTGACGTTGCTGAAATAGGTAAGTAGTTTTCAATAATGGTCATATCATTCATTCTTTAGGGGGGGGTCCTGTAACATTGAAATATAATTGATGTGAAGTTATATTTTCCATTTTATCATCTAGAATCACTTAATGATAATAATGACGATGGTAGTGATATACCATTTGAAGATGTTGATGATTCAATGTCGGATGAAGATTTTGTACCTGAGATCGATGAAGGTAGAATTTGTTCCATATGTCTCATTTAATTTTATAGTATGTCTCTCCAGCTTAATATTAATAATAATTGTGTCCATAGACAAAGCACTTTTGGAAAGGAAAGCACGAGTGGACGCCATCTTAGGTATTTCTGACATTTCTCACATTTAATGATCTGTCTTTCTGGAAAAGAAAAGAAATGGACATACCTCGATTATTTAAAGTTTGAACTAAAAAGGAAAAACAAAGATTTAATGAAACATTGTAAAAGATTGAACTTGAAAACAGTATTCATATAACAAAATGAATTATCATGAGGTGCTTACACAATGCTGCAAGTGCAGCTTTGCTTTTATTGTTGTTGTTGTTGTTGTTGTTGTTGTTGTTTGACATCTGAAAAAATAAAAAATTGTAAAGAATACTTTTTTTGGACATGCGGTCAAAATGTCATTTACATGTGATAATACGAACGTTGACTAAAAGCATGCTAGGTAATAAAGTTGCATGAAAGAGATGCAGAAAAGCGACATCTAACAGCCAATACGATTTATGCTAAATTATTCTGTACAAGAGAAAATATTGGACAACGGTTCAAGTTATATCTTCTCAATATATATATTTTACAATGTAAAGTAAGTAATATGAAATCATTATAACACTTTTATAGAGATTAACTCCTCTTATTTGCATGTTCTTAAGTTCGAATATATGAAACATCTGATTATTATACCGACTCCAGGGTAAAAACTTCTGGTTATCCCAAGCCAAAAGGGATTGACTAAGTCTATTCTTTCAGAAGAAACCTTATAGATAGGTATAATAAGCAATGTTCATTGGGACTTTAGAAATTTAAACAGTTAAAAAGGAAGGTGGGTCAAGTCATGGGTGATAAATGAACATGAACATGCAACCATGAATTTCGAACATACACTGCTGTTTTCAGTTACTTCAGATCAGTTAAACGTATATCTGCAATATCAGAAATTTCAAAGTTTCTGTCTAATATCTCAATAAACATAAGCTGATCTTTCAAGTGCAACAAAATGTCATTTTTAGTCACATTAGCTGATATGTATCTTCTACTCTACGACACTATGCAAACTCTAAACATGAAAATAAGTTGTGGTCATAACATGAACTCATGAAAAATTGAATCTACTTTCAATTTGTTAGTAAAGTGAGGAGGAAAATCATTAAAAGGTTTCTTACCCATGCTTAATGAAGAAATCATTTGGCTGAGTATCAATACCACAATGTAAAATCAATAATCTGGAGAAGTTTATGCTTTGTCTCCCTATCAAAAAAAGAAAAGAAATTGTTAGTGAACTGCAGCCATGCAAATAACAATGGACTATCAGGTTAAAAAATAGAAAAGAATTATAAGCGAAAAATTCATACCAATTTAAAAAGAAATCATGCAGTTCAACATGTATGACCATATGTTACTGTATAACAATGATAAAACTGCCTTTACAATGACATCAGAATCTCAAAAAAAGAGAATAAACTACAAAATGTCACACATACAACGGCTTTTTGCCGCTTGCCTACCCTCCTCCACCCGGCTCCATGCCGCTTTCATATCCTCCTCCGCCTGGCTCCATACCGCTTCCATATTTTTCCATAATCTATTCAATCTTCAATCTACTCTAAGTTCAAGGTTATCTAATCTAATGCTATATTCTTATCATTTGGCATATTCAATCTAATCTATTTAAAGTAAAGTAATCTAATTTCTAGGTCATCTAATCTAATGCTACACTCATTCAATTCAATTCAATTCAATGTAGTTCAATTCAATGTAATTCAATTCAATGTAATTCAATTCAATTTAATTCATTTCAATGTATTTCACTTCAATGTAATTCAATTCAATGTATACCAATTTAATTTCCAGGTAATATAATGTAATGCCTCCTCATTAACCTTGCGTAAAGTTTCAATTCAAAACATTTAATATCAATTGCACATATATTTTTGCAAGGTAAAAATATTCATAATACCTGTTGGTAGACTACATTTCTAGTGTAGCATCTCTCTCTAACATAACCTTGCTGTAAAGTTCTACAAACCTTTACTTTCACCGCTTCAAAGGTTCGTGTTCATGAAAATGCAACATACAGTTGACCGTGACTGAAGCAAGGCCTTTGCATGTAAATACCAACCCGTTCAAAAGTCTGACCTTGACTTTTGTTTATGATTATTGCGTAGGACAAACGAAGAGGAAATTGTGTACGCTTCAGTTGAAACGGAAGGTTGGTATCATTGGGACATAATGTTACTCTAGGAATGAGCACCCGATTTCCAGCGGAGATACCCGTCAGCACTTCACAATCAAGGATATTCTCTCGGAGATTACGGATGACTAATCGGGTGCCGTTGCATAAACCGTCCTTCAACGATAAATTTCGCAGCAGCATCACTATACTGCTGACTTTCAAGTTCAAGCGTTGTGGAGGCATGCCAGAAGGAGTAAGCGAATTGATGAACTCCATCGGATACAGGTCAATCTCTTCTTGCTCATCAGAAACAACAGAATCGACACTAAAGTACGTGACTGTTTCACCTGGCATTCCCTGAAGAATCCGTTCGTTAATAACTAAAGCCTCATCATTTGTCGGTGTCAGAATTACACGACTCGACATATCCTCTCCTCCAGCATCACTAAAAATAGAGTGGACGATATCATTATTTTCATGCACAACACATTCATTTGGAATTTCGATGGAGTCTTTAAATGGCTCATCCACTTTTTTCGGTATCGCTCCACTTCCTAATTCAAGTAGGAATTCTGCAAATCCTCTTTCCCCAGGTGCAGCTCTCATATTGACATTTAGATGAAAGATTCGCACAATTGGCCACAAGACAGAGCTCTTGATGCATGCTTCCACTATCTGAGCTGGTCTGCCTCTTCTCACTATTGGAAGAGTCTGTCTAAAATCACCACCTAAAAGAACAACCTTTCCAGCAAAAGGCACATCACTATTACAGATATCTCTAAACATTCTATCAATAGCCTCAAGTGCATGCTTAGGAATCATACTTGCCTTAAATATCAAAATATGCTGACTACGTAAGAAATCGGCATGCCTACTGTTAGGCTTGACATTGCATGTTGAATTGTCCAATACAGGAACAGGCAATTTAAAAAGAGAATGGACTGTCTTACCATTTTGTAACAGTGTTGCTGCAATTCCAGTCCACGCACACGTACTTACTAATAGGTTTCTTCCAATAACCTCGCGAATGATTGTATGTGAAAGTTTTACCTGTTCCACCGGGTCCATCAAGGAAGAAAATTTTAGCACTATTGTTGTCGTTTGTTACCACTGCATCTAGGATTGCGTCGGCAACAGTAAGCTGGTCAGCATTCAACGTGTTCCTCATGTTGATGGCTTCTTCCCTCATTTCATCAGCATTTGGTAGATTGTCTGCAATTGCTTGTTCAAAAGCAGGTAAATCAAAGTCAGTAACAACCCTACCAAATTGCTGAAGACTTCCTGAATTTTACCAAGAGCTGACTGCTCTGCTTGTACTTCTGTCTGGTGTCTCAAAAAATCTTCAACCATGTGAGCACGGAAGCTTTCCCACAATTCAGCTGGATTGCTTGGTTCTCCATGGATCAGAATGAAGGAGAACGCTTTGCGAATTTTAGAGGGAGTTGCTGATGCAGCAAGTTCCTCCATGGTTCGTATCCATAAAGTATCGTCATCCAATAGTCCAAGTGCAATACACGCTTCCCTAAAAGATCTATATACAATCCCATTAACAGTTCTAAGGTATTCAAAGGAAGTGGCACCAGGAACATGTAACAACAGCACACGTAAGAAATACCTTTCACCTTGCCGAATGCTAGCATTGTACATTCTACTTACAATTTTTTCTGCTCCACGCTGCCGTGTCACCCACTTATGTTGTCGTGTTTGAAACACGTAATGGTGGGGGATATCAGGATATAAATATTGACGTGCCCGTTCGTCAACACGATTTAATTCGAACCAAGCAGTTAACTTGGTGTGCCCTTGTCCTCTTTCCAGTGCTGCTTGTTCCTGTCCTTCTCTGAAAAAAATCTGCTGCTCATTTGGAAGGTGAACAGGAAGTCGTAAAATAGCATGACTTTGAGTGTGCATTGGAAAAGAGCATAAACGCCACACAGCTTCTGGAGCAGATACATACCTTGCATCTAAAAAGGTTTTGATTTCCTCATGATCTATTCGCTCATTGATTTCAATATGAGCAGTATCGTGTCCTTTGTAAATGTATTTGTACAAATACTTGACGCTTTTATGGAAACACAGGCCTCTAGGTTTATATGTGCATTGTACCTTTTGCTGAGGAAAGGGTTGTATGGGACGATCCATCTGTTGTCAAGATCCATATTCCGAATTCAAACAGTTCTTCCGTCATCTGGTCGGTGATATAAAGGATAGCCATCCACATTTAAAACAGTTCCATTGTTGAACTGCTTTGAAAAATTTTTGCTGCACTTACCATCTTGCATACACGGTGAAGACACATTCAAATGGCCACACGGACCATGGACCATGCAAGATTTGATGATTTCGTAAAGTTCTGGTTCTTGGTCCCGATTTGGAATTCGTGCTGATATCAATGAATCAATGTCATCAGCATTGCGCAACTTAAATTCGTTGCCGAGATGCAACAGCATGTGCACATGAGGTAGCCCCCTTTTCTGAAATTCTATAACATCCACCTGTGCTACAGATACACCTAGAACAGAATCTTTTATAATATCGTTTTTAAGAGCTTCCAACTTCAATTTGAATACTCGTGTAACCAGATCTGGCCTATCTGATGGAGTTTGAACAGGCAAAAGATTTTGAACAATTTCAGGCCATTTAGGATTGCATGTAAAAGTTAAAAATAAATCTGGTTTACCTTTTTTTGAAACTTATGCCATAGCATCTAGGTACAATTGGTGCATATTTCTGGGTGAACCTGAAAAGGTAGATGGCAATACAACGATATTACCCGCACGGAGGTTTCGTTCATGGGCAGCTTCCTCCAAATAGTCCATCAAGCCTGTGTAGCTATCCGCCCGTAATTGTTCTTGGTTCTGGCGTATGAAGTCGAGTCTCGCTCCCTCCACTTTGACATAGCTGTCAACAACAAATTGTTGAAATAGTTTTCCAGCTAAATGTAAAGCAGAAAATTCACATCTAATGGCAATACGATAAATGTAATACTGCAATTGTGTAATTTTATTCCGCCTTTCAGTCGCATGCTGTTGTACATGATTCATGTTCGGACTCCATCCATGATCACCTCTAGGAAAGATTATTGGATACATCATGGAGTCAATGTTTGCCGACATGTAAGAAATATTTCGCAAGGGCTGATCTCTTGGATACACTACAATATTTCTACCAGCCGGAGGCGCACCATCGTTACCTACAAAAATTGCTGCAACTTCTTCGTGATGTGGAGCATTGTATCTCCTCCTGTCTTCACCTTCACGCATATACATACCCACTACCGATGTTGGTCTATTTTCTAAGAGCGCCCTTTCTTCTTCTTCTTGTTCGACCTGAGCCAAATTACGATATGCTGCGGCATAAGGTGAAACTCTATTAATGACCGTTTGTATTTGCCCCATCAAGTCTCTGTTGCAATCTGCATTGGAAGGGTTTTGCATACGCATGTCAAGCGAATTAGCAGCTTCGTTAATATACAGTTGGCTAAACATAGGCACTTGGTTTTCACTAGCATGCAGGGCTCCATACCTATGTAGCAGTTGTCCACATATCCTAAAACATGGAGGCCCATTTCCTGGGGGCGGACGTAAATTAGCTGACAGAGAAGCAAAACTAAATGCATTATTATAAACTCTAATACACTTACGGAAATGTTTACCCAGTGCAGAATCATTAAGTAAAAGATTCCTTAACTCAGGCGGATAATCTAATAAATTTGGAAGTTGTACCTTTCCATTTGTGCAACATTTAAAATAAGTTCACATAATTTCTACCAGCCGGAGAAGCACCATCGTTACCTACAAAAATTGCTGCAACTTCTTCGTGATGTGGAGCATTGTATCTCCTCCTGTCTTCACCTTCACGCATATACATACCCACTACCGATGTTGGTCTATTTTCTAAGAGCGCCCTTTCTTCTTCTTCTCGTTCGACCTGAGCCAAATTACGATATGCTGCGGCATAAGGTGAAACTCTATTAATGACCGTTTGTATTTGCCCCATCAAGTCTCTGTTGCAATCTGCATTGGAAGGGTTTTGCATACGCATGTCAAGCGAATTAGCAGCTTCGATAATATACAGTTGGCTAAACATAGGCACTTGGTTTTCACTAGCATGCAGGGCTCCATACCTATGTAGCAGTTGTCCACATATCCTAAAACATGGAGGCCCATTTCCTGGGGGCGGACGTAAATTAGCTGACAGAGAAGCAAAACTAAATGCATTATTATAAACTCTAATACACTTACGGAAATGTTTACCCAGTGCAGAATCATTAAGTAAAAGATTCCTTAACTCAGGCGGATAATCTAATAAATTTGGAAGTTGTACCTTTCCATTTGTGCAACATTTAAAATAAGTTCACATAAAAGGTTAAATTCACCTAAAGAATGAATGTCAGGTAAATTATTGTTTTCAATATCAATCCGTGCAGCATTTATAAACCGAGCCCTGCGCATTCGTCTGTTTCGGACATATGCTCTTTGGTGTTGTTGAGCATCAGTTGCACGTCGAGCAGCAGCTTGGTCGGGTTGCTCATTTTCTCTAAGCAATTGTTGACGTTGAGCTTGTGCTTCAAGTCGAGCAGCTACTTGATCAGGTTGCTCGTTATCTCTTAGCGATTGTTGTCGGTGGGCTTGCGCTTCAAGTCGAGCAGCTACTTGATCAGGTTGCTCGTTATCTCTTAGCGATTGTTGTCGGTGGGCTTGCGCTTCAAGTCGAGCAGCTACTTGATCAGGTTGCTTGTTATCTCTTCGCGCCTGTTGTCGGTGAGCTTGCGTTTCAAGTCGAGCAGCAACTTGCTCAGGTTGCTCGTTATCTCTTAACGACTGCTGTCGGTGAGCTTGTGATAGGAGTCGAGCAGCAACTTGTTCCGGTTGCTCATTAGCCCGTCGCTGTCTTTGAAGTTGTGCATCCCTCTCCCTTCTCAATTGAGCACGAATCTCACTTTGATTTGCACGGTATCTTCTTTGTCGTTCAGCATTTCTAATGCGACGACCTTGTTGAGGGTCATCAGCAGCAGGGGGTTGTTGTTGTTGTTGCCGTGCATCAACTACATCTCTATCAAATTGTGATCTAGGCAATGCAAACCTTTGAGGGATTCCATAGTCATGATCAGAATTCATAACTCGTTGAGAAAAAACTCAAACAAAAGAACAATCTATACACAGGAATGTATATCTAATTTTTATTATCACCACAAAAATAAAAACACAACAGGCCTTGTGTTTTTAGTCAGTTTACCTAGCTAAATAGACAACAATAAACAAAAAAGCAAACACAACTTTCCTTTGATGTCTTTAGGCAAACGAAATGATCGTATTTTCTCAACTTTCTTCACTTTCTTTTCGCGCGAATGTATGAACCAAAAGGGTTCAAAGCAAACCTGATCAGTTTCCAATTGTTGCCATGACATTGAACGGGGGTTAACAAACGCTTAAAACCTTTTCACTAAAGGTCATTCTTAAGTATTGTGGAAATATTAAGTTATAAATTCACTTATATTACTCATGTACATATATTTCAGTTAAAAATATTACAATTTTATGCAATTATTGCTATTTTTTAGAAGCCAATTTTTCACGTTTTTACCCCCTAATTTTCTTCAGATTCTCCGTTGCAGATCCCCGATTTCTTTCGAAGTGAAATCCATTTTGCGTGACTTACAAACAAACAAACGCACAAACAAACAAACAAACAGAGAATCGGCTATTAATATATAGATAAATGTTTCTTAAACGTTGTTTTAGATATATTGGCAAAATTGGGATTGATATGAGAATGGTATTCGTTCCAATCTCTAGAGATAGAACTACCTAGGTTGTATGTACCATATCTTGCCGAGTTAGTGCAAGGAATTTCCAGATTGTGACCAGATACTTAATTATATTTCTTTGCTTACAAATTATCTGAAAAAACTCTCTTAATTATTTAACACTTACTATCATGAACAGCAACAGCCAATAAATTGACAAGGTTTCTATTGGTGCCAATAGTCTTCATCACCTCAATTTCCTTAAACATGGATTTTTTTCTTCTTCCTGTGCACCATCTATGTGAAACAACACAAGGTATATTTCTTTCACCTCTCATCTGTACTTTCAACGACGAGAAATGAAGTCCACGTTGATGAAGGCATGAAGAGAGCAACTATTCCCATGCGAATTAATAAGATCCAACAATGTGTCTGAGAATGGCCTCATCTAATCTATTTGTATATGTTTTACTTGATAGATGTGTACCCTTGACTGAGGTATTTAGTTCAAAGACAATGTTAGGAAGAGGTTTCAAGGGGGGCGGTGGAAGGTGCGGGGGGTTTCCTGCCAGATTAGTCACACATTGAATAACATATGGATACGGTATAGGGTGTAATAGACCTTTCCCATATTTCTGTTAAAATGCTGCAGTATGGCGAAGCCAACATGTTTAACCTCGTTTTAAAGTTTTCAATTGCTCTTAATTATCCCACTGCGGAATAGAAATAATAACCAAATATTACAAAGTAATAGATATATGGCATTTCTTTTATTTGACTTGAGTTTTTTGGAAAGCGTTGAAATGCCCATAATTTTTTATTGTTCTTATGTAATGTTAAATTGAGGACTACGCTCGAACATTGGCGGCTCCTCAAGCAGAGCAAAGGGTTTTGGGTTACATTGATAACGTCCTAAAACAATTTGGTATGTCCTTAACACAATTTAACCTTCCAGAGTTGGTTCAGCAGATCCCTGAGGAAGAAGTCGATGTGAATGTTTACATTGACAGGGCCCAGCAGGTAAGGCCTCAGCTTAACGAACAGCAGTTAGTTGTTGCAGATGCGATTTTGTCTGCTGTTTCAAATGTGCGCAATGGATTAGCACAACTTGAAACATTTTTTTATCTGGATGGACCAGCTGGCACAGGTAAAACATTTACATATAACTATGTTATTACAGCATGTAGAGCCAGAGGTTGGAAAGTTGCTACTGCTGCATTCACAGGTATTGCAGCCACTTTATTATCTGGTGGTTGTACATTGCATTCCTTATTTCGTTTGCCTGTTCCTGTTTTAGAAAACAGTGTATGTAACATAACACCAACATCTTAACATGCAGAATACCTTCGAAGTATTGACCTGTTTCTGATCGATGAAGCCACAATGGTTTCTTTGCACATTTTCCATGCTATCGACAGGCTGCTTCGTGACATTTGCGGCAGTGACGCACTTTTCGGTGGAAAGGTACTTTTGTGGGGCAGAGATTTTCGTCAGTGTTTGCCAGTTGTGAAGAAAGCAAAACCAACTGATGTAATAGAAGTTTGCTTGACAAGTTCTGTTATGTGGGCATCAGTGGTAAAGTACTCACTTACCGAGAACATGAGAGCCAGGCCGGAAGAACAAGAATTCTGTGCTTGGTTATTACAACTTGGTAATGGTGAAGTGCCAACAAAACAAAATGAACCGGCTAAGGGTTCTATTGAAATCCCCGATTGTTGCGTTGTTCCCCACAACACTTCAATTATATCGGTGATGTATGACGGATTGGAACCTCACGAATACGCCTCAACAGCCATTCTGACACCAACAAACGAGCAATCATTGATCATTAACAATGAGGTGTTGGAAAGATTAGAAGGAGATGCAATTTGTTATTACAGTGCTGATGAAGTGGTATGTGATGATGAAGACGAGCGGCAAAATTATCCGCTTGATTTTCTGAACAGCATAACACCTTCCGGTATGCCTCCACATTGTTTGAAACTTAAAGTTGGGGCTATCATAATGCTTTTGAGGAATCTGAACATCAGGAAAGGTCTCTGTAATGGCACCCGCTTGATTGTTCGCGAACTATCTCATAATTTTATTAAAGCTGAAGTTTTGACAGGGTCAGCAGTTGGAGAAATCATTTTCATACCTAGGGTTGAACTGTCACCTTCAGATACAGGTATGCCTTTTATATTAAAACGCAGGCAATTGCCTATCCGTTTGGCCTACTCTTTCACTATTAACAAGAGTCAAGGCCAAACATTTGATAAAATTGGTTTGTTTTTGCAGAGGCCGTGCTTTTCTCATGGTCAGTTATATGTGGCATGTTCCAGGGCAAAGGCATTTGATAATGTGAAAATCAAAGTTGCTGCTACTGGGAAACAAGGTTATATCAATGGAAAGATGTATACTCAAAATGTTGTCTTTCCACAAGTATTACAGTAACTTAATTCTGCATATCTTTTGTTTTCATCTATATACTTGGTATGTGCAAAGGATTTGGATTATGAGTTTCAAAGATACCGGAAAAGTAAAAATATCAGTTTCCGGTTGTACATTGATCGTATCGTCACTCATTTGGGAGTGATTTGCATTGCAGTTGTTTAAAAGCAGCTTTTCCTCTATAGCGTCATGACTTTTATATCGTAGTATATACTGTCATGAGTTTTCCTATAGTGTCTGTTGCTCAACTGTTAATGATTGATATTATAGTGTTAATTTGTTAATTCACTGACATTTTCTTTGTTGCAATGCTAAATATGGATGTAAAGACATGCTTTTATAGTTACTTAATTATTTTGCCTAAAAAACAGTTTATTTCTGTATGTTTGTTTTTTAGGCGGAGTACAAGTCCCATTGACTTACGTTCACGTCGTGTACTCTGTTACCATGGGTTGTGCATGCATTCGTCTCTTGCATCTTAATTTTGTTTATCATGAAAAGTTCTTGCACGCACCATCCATGAACCAAAAGTCAGGGCATTCATCCTTTTACTTTTGTGAAAATTAATTCTAAGTTGTTTCTTTTTTTAGTGAACTAAATAAAAAATAAAATAAAAATAAAAAATAAAAAATGGCAGTAGCACGTGACGGTAAATATTTCTATGCTTTTTATACTGTTTTTTTTTAATACAAAATTAATTTTTCACTGTTTTATTTCAGGTCATAACGTAACTGATGAAGCGAGTAAGTATATAGAGCTTTACAATATATTGGAAATTATTAAATGCAGTTTAAATCCATTTGAGTATGTATTATATTTTAGTGCTTCATGATGGGGTGCAAGAGACTGGTAAGTTTTCAAAATAAAACTGTAAATATATCAAAGAAAAAGAAAAGACGGTCTATTTATCTTATTATAATAATCCGCGATTGTGCATCCCACTTTTATTTTAGAGAGTGATATATTTGTTTTTTTTTCACGGTCAAAACCTTCTTATTTTTTCCCTTTTCGTCGTAAAGCCACGCGGAGGCGATAGACACTTTTTTTGATTTTCCGCGATTAGTATATGCTCCTCCGTTTTGTTATTTTTGGTTTGCGCACTGGAAATCAGCCGAAAAACGTCTTTGGAGGAGTGCGAGCAATGCAATGTTAATCGTGTTCGAAATTTGTCAACGATCATTTCGTGAGCAAGAAACTTCGCGAAGAAGACGGGTTTCTTTTTGTATACGAATATTTCAATTTAAATTTGATTGTTTTAGGCAGCAAATCGACGAAAGAACTGACGAAGAAACACAGGTTTGTATGCACGAAGGTATTGTTATTATTATAAAACGTTTTATTATCGTTTGTTTACAATGAAAAATCATATTTAGATATACAGAAGAAGTGCAGTGAAGTTTTTAAAAATTAGCTGCAGAAAGATCAAACGAACAAAAGGTATTATTATAAAACTGTTATTTTTGATTAATAGAAGAACAAGTTAGTATTTAAATGTATTTAAATGTTTGTTTACGTTTTAGTTATCAATTTATTGTTAAACTTTTATTGTTATTGTATTTTAGATTTTATTTTTTAGATTAATAAAAGAACAGGTATAACCACATGCTTAGGTGAGTTTTTAAACAGATGTTGTTTTTTATATATAGGTTTTTTCAGAGGAAAACGAAACGAAGAAAGAGATGAAGAAAGTCTATTTTTATTTTACGAGCTGTTTACGTATTTCTTTTTATAGTTATCAAATAGTTATGGGAGTGCAGCAGTAGAGTAGTAGTGTAGATGAAGTTGAAGTTGTTTAAAAATGGCTGCAGAAAGGATGCTGTTTATTTACATTGGTGAAGAAAATGATTTTACTTCTTTTCGGAGAGAAATTGTTTGGAAAAGATATAAAGTAATATACGTAAGTACATGAGTCAAACGGATTTAGTAAATACAGCGTTAAAAGAGAGTAAAAACAGAGTTAAAACGATCAAATCATTAAGATGCATGTCCCTCGAGCAGTCAATGATTTGTTTTGGTAACGAAGTTGCTGTTCCTTATTTTATCTAATTCAAAATGGCTCCACAGTTATGAAGTTACGAAGAAAGCATTTTTATAACTTTCACTGTATAAAAATGGTATTGGAATTTCAGTAGAAAGCAAAGAGAAAGTGTATCTTTACAATAGGAAAGTATGCTGGAAAGTTAATCGAGTGTTATTAATTTGTTTACAGGTATGAAATACAGAAAGTAAAAGAGTTTAGAAGTGTTTGATAATGGCTACAGAACATGATCAATAATATTATTGTTTACTATCATGATGATGTGAATTGGTATTGAAAGGTAAAGTTAAAATAGTATCTATTTAGTTAAACACAGTTAGTATTAGTGGATACATAAAGGATAAGAGGGATGTTTACTGTTGTGTTTTGAATTTTCCAGCAGAGAGGAGCTTTGAACTGGAAATAAAAAATGGCTCCACGAATGTTTTCATATGTTAAAAATTTTTCAGCTATACTAATTCTGTCATTACGTTTGTGTTTTTAATTATTATTTTTAAGGTTAATACATTTTCAAAGTTTCTTTTACTTTGTTTTGTTTTTCTTTAGATTTCGTCATAGCATGATTAGATTTTTTGTATATGTTTTTTTAATGTTTTGATCTGTTAATATAGAAATGAAGCACATGATGGGTTATAATGTCGAGAGAGTTACTTAAGATTTACTTACTTAATTGACTGTGCAATGAAACTATCTTACAAAAAATAAGTGTTGTTGGCTGTATTTTTCTTAAGTTTATATTTTATCGCGTTTATGCATATTTTGTGTTATGGTAATCGTTTACGTACTATGCCTAGGTATATAACTTTGAATTTATGATTTTATTTGTGACTTTTTATCTTCTGTGTAAATTTTTGTTCTTAGTTATTGTTTTTAGGATAAATGCGTACTTGAATTTCCTTTTTTTTTTGTTTTTTGTTTTTTTTAGTTTTTTATTTTCGGTATTACAATTGAAATATTATTCTTTTAGGCAATAATAAAAAAAGCACAAAGAAATGAAACTCATGGTTTTAATCATGATGTTGATGGTTTTGGGAAGAACTAAATATATCATTTCAAAAATTCATTAATGGTTGCAGTCCAGTAGTAACTTTTGAACAAAAGAAAAAGTTGGAAGGTATCATTTTTGTAATATTATTCAATGTTTGGTTTTGTATGTCTGGGTAAACGGTTCTGTGTTATATATTGCATTTTTTTACATTAAAGTTACTGCTCTTCTGCGTATGAATATATATTCTGAGCCATGTTGCTATTTGTTTCTGTTTTAAATTTTCTGAATGTAAGAAATGAATTAAAAAATTAATGCCTGAAAAGAAACTTTTGCAAGAGTTAAATTCTGCGACATAACGCATACTGAACATGGGTGGTGAGCGACGCCGCCTGGGATGTTTTTGAGTTGCGATTCTATGATTTATTTTTTCGTCATGGGGTACGTACACGGGAATGGTAGATTTGACCTAATGTTTTCGAAGTTAAGTTCGGTAAAAAGTTTTTACCCGGGATACTAGTACCTTCTATATTTTAGGGAATGATGAAATAACACCGGAAGGTAAAAGGAATTATTGCTTCAATAGAATACCATTAGTGTCATTTAGAATTACTATTGGTGAATATTAAATTACTCTTTTCATTTCAGAAGAGAAGGGTCTACTGGGAGAAGGTAACTTCTTATTTTCATTTAGCCAAGTTTTGCTTATCAGTCATGTTATTGTAAATTCATTATATTTTGTTCATAGGGAATGCTGCAGAAAATGGTTTGATATTTTCCTTTTTAACATTTTACTTAAATACATGTATTTAACTTTGACAGATGAAGTTATTTATACTGTTTCTCTTATTATCATTATAGTAACAACTTCAGTCCAAAATTTGAAGAGTAAGGATTCTTTCTCTAATACATGTTGCCTCTTATCATGTTGACTATTGCAATCTTCTTTCTAATATTCTTTCAGCATTTGTGAGTTATGAATTGTTTTACATAAAACACCAGTTTTAGTCTGTAGATCTGTGTTGAATCTGTGTAGAGTGTTTATACTGTTTCTCTTTTATATTATAGCAACAACATCTACCCAAAATTTGGAGAGTAAGGATTTTTCCCTAATACAAAAAGTTCTGATAAAACTCAATTGAAATTATTCTTGGAAATCATAATTCTCAGCCCCAGTACCACATTTTTAATCTGTGTATGTGGTAATTCCTTTAATGCTTCACTGTCTTTTTTAGAACGAAAGATGACTAAAGAAGGGGCCAGTCGTAAGTAACACAATAGTTTCTGAGATAAAACTCAATTGAATTTATTCTTGAAATAATAATTCGCTGCCTCAATAGCACATTTATGTGGTAATTCCCTTAATGCTTCACCGTCTTTTTTAAAACTAAAGGAGGCTAAAGAAGCTACCAGCCGTAAGTAACACAAATATTTCTCATATATGTTATTCTTGGAGATATTAATTGTCAGTGTCAATAGTATAATCTATCTATGTGCTAATTCCTTTATTTGTTACCTATTAATTATCTTAGTTAATTATCTTAATTCATTACTAATCATTTTTTGTTCTTACATTATAGTGACACGAAAGGATTTCGCACACTACTGAAAAAAAATGGGGGGCGAGACCACGATGGGTTCGTCCCCCCTCAAAAAAAATTTCAAAAAAACAAAAATATAAAAAAAAAAATATTTGTTGCGAAATATACCGGTTTAAATACTAATTTTTTTGTTGAAAACGTTTATTTTAGATAGTTGAGTTTTTATATGGTATGGAACTACCGTACATAGAGCTCAAGCTTTTTCATTAAATTCAATTTTCTGCGTTTTGGAAAACATCTTTGGCTGGTAGAAATCTAAATAGTTGCTCCTGTGAATGGTTGATTAATGCCCATTGCCCATTAATAAGGATTTTTAAGACTTTGTTTTTACTTACATCGATTCTGTTACACAAGGTGTAGAAATTCCTTTTTCTAACAAGAAATGCATAGGGTATTTAATCAGTTATTCACGGTCAGTGTATGGTAGTTCCATACCATCGTTGTATATGTTAATATTTATTGTTTTTAGTTAGAATAAAAGTTGTTACATACTTCCTTTGATCTTTATTTCACTATCCTGTAGCCTGTTTTGTGAAATGACATTACAGGCTATGGTTTAAGAGAAAACTTCTTTGTCAGTTTGAGAGATTACTATTCCTAAAAGTAAGTTCATTTAGTTTATTGAGGATAAAGAGCTTATTGTCTGTGTGTTAAAGATAATGAATGGAATATGCTGATGTCAGCAGAAATAGAACAATTGAGAAATTGGCTGGGAACGAGCAGCTGTTTATTAATAACAAAGCGAACTGTAAATAAATAAATCACATCTTCTTTCCTGACTAACAAAATGGATTAATTGCTGACACAAACAATCGATGATAATTCATTATCTTTAACGTATATTTATTCAGATTCTTTAGATTTATAGTAGTGAGGTCAACTTGGTGTTGGTAGTTCATGGGAAAAACCTTTTTTGATAGTACCGTATCTGCTGTAGTCTAGATAGCGTTGTCAAGTAATTGTAAATGAAAGTTTAGTTCGAAGATATATTGTTGGCTGCACATTTCGGATTTTTTAAATTCTACCTTAACTTTATTTATCTATTTTTTTAGATTCTTTGGTTTCTCTTACGAATAATATGTCATCAATTTTTAAAAATTCACTTTTCGGAAGATCCAATAATTCCAACTGCATGCGTACGTAGATGCAATGCACTCGCTACCGAGAATTATTAGTTCCAAGAATAATGGAGTAAACCATAAAAACGCATTGGAGGACTGTTAACGAAGTCATATCACTGTTATCATTGCACAACTACGTTCAAAGATGCAATGTATTCGCTATTCACCGAGAATTACTATTTCCAAGAATAAATGAATTAAACCATCGAAACGCATTCGAGGACTGTTAAGGAAGTCGATATACACTTTTGCAAAAGTGATTAAAGATAACCTTTATTTGGTTTATTTATTTGTTTGTTTATGCTATCTTAGGATACTTTTTTGGTGTAGTATTGTCAACAGTTTTTCATGAGAATTTATGTTCCTGCTGATCATTCTATGACATTTTTTGCTTATCCTTATAGTCAGCATTTTCGAAAACATTTTACCTGGGTTAAAACCATTCCATACATTTTTGATCAATTTTTGGACCCAATTCCTTAATTAAATTTTTCGTGAACCGGACGCATGCTGAACATGGGTGGCGATCAATTATTGTTATTGATCAATTATTATCAATTATTGTTGAATTAGTGTCGAACAGAAATTTTACAATTTTGAAAATATTTATAGTACGTTTATTAAAAGATATTTGCGAAAGAGTGCATTTCTATAGAAATCTACACACAATTTCACTAAGAATGCTCTCCGTCACAGTGATTTTTTGACGATTTTGCACACTGGGTTACTGATCTGATTAATGGAGTGCCATCTCATTGCTTGGTTTTGTCAGCTTAGTTTCCAATTTTCCAATTTTGAAAATACATATTTTTAGTTCTTTCCCAGTCAACACATTCATTAAAAAATATCTGCGAAGGAGTGCATTTCTATAGAAATCTACACACAATTTCACTAAAAATGCTCTCCGTCACAGTGATTTTTTGACGATTTTGCACACTGGGTTACAGATCTGATTAATGGAGTGCCATCTCATTGCTTGGTTTTGTCAGCTTAGTTTACAATTCCAAACTTAGTTTGAAGTTCGATGATGTATGAAATGGCTGTTTAAATGTCGTAGCAAATATTTAATACACTTTTCTGATGAACATATTTTATTGTACTTTTGTATTACACAATAAGTAATATAAGATAAATGCTCACAAATGTTTTACCAATGACACAACGCAGGCTGAACATGAGTGGCGAGTGTCATTTTTCAACACCATTTTTGAGACGTCACTTTCAGAATTAAAGCCCGTAAAAAATTTTTACACGGGATACTAGTCTACTTATACTAATCCGCGTGCGTGTGTAACACATTTAATTTAGAGAGTGTTGTGTTTTTGTTTTTTTAATGGTCAAAATCTTCTTGATCGTGGTCATATAGCGGCAGTTCGACCACGCAAGACACATTCACGATTAGTATAATAGCACGTGGCATTTGACGTCAGATGTTTTATGATCACGGGGAATCATTGCATTGCATCACCAATCCAACGCGACGATTTTGGGGAAATATCTCGAGAACCAATAGGGATAACTGACGTTTTTTGGGGTCCGCGATACGGGTGACCGGGTCACGCAACATTTGGGCTCAAATTTTATTTGGTGCTGCGGCTATGACGTCATCAATATCTTTGATCGACGATATCTCTGCTACGGTTGATCGTAGCGAAACGGTCCCATACATTTTTTGCTCAGTTTTTCAAGCTCTACAACATGGGTACATTTTCCAGTCTCGATTCCGTAGTTGAAATTTTTGTCACAGGGTGCGCACACGGGAATGCGGGGTTCTTGCACACCGGTTTCGGAAATAAAGCCGTAAAAAACTTTTACGCGAGATACTAGTATTTTTATATTTTTGAATAAACTATGTGAAGTGAATATCTAATTCAGCAAGCTAAATCTGCCAATTCTTCCAGAATACTGATTTCATCCACATGGTGTATTACAACGATCTCTCGAACAGCACGTGAAGTATAACGAGAGGTATTTTCATTGGAATTCCGGTACTTGATTATTGCTTTCCGAACTTTCCCATCCCTGCTCTCAGTTACCGAGTCGACGATACCATACTGGTAAGTTGAAGCCAATGATGATTCACTTTTCAGAAACAAGATGACATCACCTTTACTCACACAATCGGTCCGAAACCATTTCGGTTGTATCATTAGCTTTGGTACATGATTCAGAAGCCAGTTTTCAAACCAAGCATCGAATACAGCTTTGTTTGCTTTGAGTATTCTCTTCGGATCAGATGTCACAACCATACTTCCAACTGGGCTTCTGTCATTGTTTCTTCCCATAATCAAACGATTTGGAGTTAATAGATCCATAGTTTCGAAATCAGAAACAACACTACCCAAAGCAAGTGGTCAAAGTAATTCAGCTCCATAACATGAAAGGACTTCACTATCTGACTTCCCTCATCCCAATGCAACAACTTGGGATAACCGTACAGACAAGCAAATCGCGTAAATGCCTGAATAAATGCAGTAGAGGAATAATCCTCCATGACCTTTATATCAATAGCAGATGTTGTAGCACAGCAGAATACTACCATCCATATTTTTATTGTTGTTCTTTTATGGTGATATGAGTGTGCCTCAAATGGTCCGCAGATGTCCACTTGTGTGTTGTAAAAGCAAGGTGCAATTGATAAGTTACTGGAAGAAACAGGACCCATTGCTACATTCACCCTTTTCTTCTCAATATACCGGCATCTCTGACAGCTCTTCTTGACTGATTTCACTATCGATCTGCCTTCAATGACATATGCCTTTTTTAAAACCCTTCTCCAAGTTGTTTCGACACCAGAATGTCGTACATCATTGTCGTACCAGTGAATGTCGTTAATGAGACTATATGCCAAGGGTGAGAACTTCTCAATAACAGGAACACAGAAAGCATCAGTGGTTAAATCTTTCATTGCTGCTGTGAATTTACCAACAACAGTCACACTATCAGTAGGAAGAATACGTCCTGTGTAATGCAAAATTGTTTTTCTCTTGGGTAAATTTCTCATAGGCACTTGATTTCATGAAGTTTGTTAAATCGTTCAAGTTCTTCATCTTCTGCAATTATTTCTTTCACTTCTTTCTCCCTGACGTTGGAAGGTCCAGTAATCAGCATGCCAAATTTTTTCGATACTAACGCCACATCCTCTTATGAAAATTTGACTCTCTCCTTCCGAGTATTGGAGGAACTAGTCTCAACAGTAGTGACACTAGAAACGGCATCTTCATCATCCTCTTTCTCAGACGATGTTCCTAATTGGAAAGGTAAAAATCTTTATTCTTTACACCATTAATACGACATTTAAAGTGCATTTTGACATTTGTCTTTGGGTGATACAGATACGTAAATTAGTAAATCACAGCATTATAAATTAAAGTCAAAAGTTAGCCTGCATACACGTCTTCCAAGGTGATATGAATACAAGTGAAATGACTGTGACTAAGTTATAAGATGTAAGTCTTGAGAGTGCATATAAAAATTTAGCATGTTGTGTGAATGCTCTATACGTAAACTTAAATGCACTAAAATACTCAACAATATTTGGTTCAGAATGATAAAGCTTTTCACACTTTTGGAAAACTTTGATTTGAACTTTGCGAATTGTGTGACATTGTAATAAGGCAATATGTTTTCAAATGAAACGTCACTAACCTGAACTTTCTTTTTTAAACAAGTACCTAATCTTATCTCTGAGTTGGATATCTGCTAAGGCTTGAAGGTTCTCCGGCAATCGGTTCTTCTTTCACGAACAATTGTAAAAGTAATTTTCTCGCGCAAAATTTCTTCTTTAAAAACCTTCATAAGCTGATCTTCCATTGATTGATTTGTTTCACGTAACAACGATTGCAGAGTCGAACTCGTCTTTGCTGCGTTTTTTATTTTTTCTTGCGAAAAGTATGAGCGTTTTGCAGTTTCTTTTGAATGGCACATCAGGTTAGCCAGATCCATTTCTGGTCTTTCATTATCTGTCTTCGTAACGCATATCTTTCGTACTAGAGTTGCGTTAATTCAGGGTCTGTCGATGGTCTTCTCGACACCTTTACTGCAGAACGAGTTTATCTGCCTCGACACCATCAACAATGCCAACTTTTTTCCCTTCCAATTTAAAAATAAAGGATCGCTTGGTTTATCTTTGTGACGTAAACGTAATTGTTTAATTATAAGATCTCATCGAATAATTTATTGGTCTTTAGGGACATCAAGTTTTTTATAAGTTTTCTATTTTCACACAGACAGTTCGGTTCCACTTTGGAAGTGTAATATTTGTCAAATAAAATGTAAAGTTTAAATTCAAGATCTTTTCAAGTTTCAAATTTCGTTGTCACATTTTGTATGCCGCTATCCGGTACGTTTTTCATTCTTTTCTTTTCTGCTAACTAAGTTATCTAATAAGGACAATATATTCTTTTTGTATTTATTTAGTTATGAACTTCAGGGTTTTGAAAATCAGGGGCATCAAACCTCATCTATCAGTCTTTTCAATTGCCTCACATTCAAAACGGATAGCGGCATACAATGTTTTCCCAGCTATCGATTGAATCAAAAACCCACCTTCTGATGTCAAAATTGATATCATATCTACAATAGAAGAAATCACCCAGTAACTTCCACACCCGATCGTGACGTCACCATTTCTAGATTGGAAGAGCTTCGTATATTGATCTGAATGCTGAACTCGAAAAGCACATCTCAAAAACACTGGTAAAAATCAAAGAATACATCAAAGCATCAAATCGAAAATTTAACTGAAGACGTCGTCGAAAGAAGAATTCTCCAATGAAGAATTGCTTCTATGGAGAACGGATATGTCAAATGTCTCCGCAAAATTTAACAAAATAGCTGAAAACTACAAAGAAATTCTTCAATCACCAACCCTTTATGGCAACAAATTCCAAACCATCAAACATATCGGTGAGAGGTATGAAAAGTTAATCACCTGCAAAAGGAACTTCATCAAGGACCTTCGAACCGAAATAGCTCAACAAGAAATTGATAAAGACCGCAACTTCAACCAATCGTCATTAAATATTCAATTGGAAAAATTTTGGGGATACGATTCCAACATTGATTTCTACTCCTTTCGATCTGACTTCGAAAAGATGCGCCTCAAGAGCACCCCAAAACGTCTTCTTCCAGATCTCCTCAAAAACAACTTTCTTGCTGACCCACCTTTGAATCAAGTAAAAAGCTTGGACGATATTGACACAATATGGGACCGTCTAAAGGAGTGTCATGGCAACCCGAAAATCATGCTAACCAAGAAGATCAACCAACTGACGAATCTGGATGCTGGACGAAGTAATGACTCAGAAAAGCTGTCAAACAACCTTGCAAAAGTCATCAACGTTATACACGATCTACACCATTTGGCATGAAAACACAAGATAGAACAACACCTGCACTTCGGTAATGCATTAATTAAAATTTATCGACTGATCAGAGATGGACGAACAACTCATTTTCTCGCAACAATCTATGAGGAAAATTTGGAACCAAACCAAATATGGGACAAATTAACAACATTTCTGGAGAAGGAAAGAAAGTTGCACCAACAGAAGTCACCAATTGCAAGCCATGCTACACCTCATGAACGTCAGAATTGTACCAATGGTCAAAGTGGTCGTCGAATCAGTTATCTCGCTGAGCAATCATTAACGAATCTTCCAATCTTCAATTCTCAATCTGCACAAAATCAACCACCTCATCAACTCAATTGTTTCATCAGTCTGGCAAACAATCACGTTGCAACCAATGGACCTCGTGGAATCAAAACCGTTCAATATTTTACATGCAAGAAATTTGTAAAGATGTCTCCAGCCGAAAGATTCAATGAACTTAAGTCAAAGGGGTTTTGCACTCAATGTCTGTATCCTGGAGCAAGCCAAGATTCAGGAAAGCACAAAGATGGTCGCTGTCAGAGAGATTTTGTTTGTCAGCACAATTCACACTCGAGTTTTATATCAAAGAAACACTCAACAATATTACGGTATCATTTCCATTCTATCCACTGAGAGGCAATGTTGAGGTTATATTCCCTCAAGTTGGCAACAACAAGGTCGTAGTATCAAAGAGCTTCCATTACTTCCGTCACATATGGGAGGTCCTGTAGACTTCATGATTGGCTCGTATGGAGTGATTGGTGGTCCACATAAAATCTTTACCGAAATCGAAAAACACCACCAACTGTCAACCACAAAATTCATATCGACTCAACTCAGTTATCTGTATCGAGGAATCAACGTCAACCCAGATGTATCTCTTCTTGGATACTGCAATACAAAACAGCAGTTTGATGTTTACAAATGCAGCCAGCAAGAATCGTCTCATCGAGAAACATTCTACCAATTTGAGACAGTCTGTAGTGAGGTAACCCATAGATGCATCAAATGTCCTGATTGTACTACCTGTCAAAATCAACCAGCTGATGAGCTTGTAAGCATTAAGGAAGAAATCGAGCAAAATCTAATTAATCGTTCCGTTGAAGTTCAAGCTGAAAAATGCATGACTATTTCAACTCTTCCATTCACCAGTGATCCACTTGTCAAATTATCACCAAACAGAGATATTGCTCTACGTGTATACATCCAACAATTAAAACGTCTACAAAAGCATCCAGAAGACAAAGAGGATATCATCAAGTCCGAAAAGAAAATGCAGTCATTTGCGTGAAGAATCTTCCAACAACAATTTTCGTTGCATCGCATACAGATCTTTATACCATGGAGAGCAGTCTTGAAAGATTCATCTATTTCTACTCCATGCCGCGTTATGTTTGATGCTTTGATGCCAACATCTAGTGGATATTCACTCAACGACATCATTGCCAAAGGAAGAAATAACATGAACAAGCTTCTGGAAATTTTCTTAAGCTGGAGAGGACATTGTTACGTTTTCCAGACCCATATTCAAAAAATGTACAATTCTGTAAAGTTGAAGGAATCCGAGTGGTGCTTCCAAAGATACCTATGGCAAGAAAGACTCGACCCAGCTTACCCACCCGAAGAAAACATTATTAAAACTCTCATTTACGGTGTTAATTCATCAGGCAATCAGCCAGAGAGAGGTCTGCGAGAGACTGTTAACATCCATCAACAACAACACCCTGAAGTCAACCGTGTCATCAATGAAGACGTTTACATGGATGACTGCTTATCAGGAGAAAACGATCAACACAAAGTCGAAACACTAACTGATTACATCGAAAAAGTGGTTACGTACGGTGGCTATACCCTGAAGGGAGTTACAATGTCTGGACAAGATCCGCATGCTTCATTATCTTCTGATGGCATCGCCCTTTCAATGGCAGGACTTAAGTGGTTTCCAAAAGAACATTCTCTTTTCATGGACATCAAGGAGTTAGATTTTGCCAAAAGATATCGGGGAAAGAAGATTGGTAGCATCAAAGAAATTCCAAAGAAGTTGACAAGAAGAATTTGTAGCTCAAAAGTCGCTGAAGTCTTCGATATGACGGGAATTCTGACACCAATCACGGTCACCTTTAAAGTCGACCTACATGATCTGGTTAAGAGGAAGCTTTCCTGGGATGATAGCATTCCCGACAACCTACACCAACTATGGGTATCTCACTTTGAGATGTTATCGGAAATGAATTCAATCATCTATAGACGCGCTATCGTACCACACAATGCAACAAGTTTGAAGATTGATACTTTAGATTTCGGAGACGCCAGCCAAATTCTGATTTGTTCAGCAATCTACGTCAGATTTTCAGTACCTAATGGATATTCTTGCCTATTGATATTCTCAAGATCAAAGTTAGTTCCAGAAAATACTTCGATGCCTCGACCTGAATTGTCTGCAGCATTACTCAACGCCCATACAGGAGAAACTGTCAGAAGAGCTTTTAAACAGAATCATGTATCTCACAAATTCACTGATAGTCAAATCGTTCTTCATTGGATTTCAAATGAGAAACTTTCATTAAAGCTTTGGGTTCGAAATCGAGTTATTGAGGTGAAACGATTAACAAATTCAACCGATTGGAAATACATCAAATCATCGGAAATGATCGCTGACATAGGAACGAGACGAAACGCTTCACTTGACATTATCAAGCCAGAATCAGTTTGGTTCAATGGATTCAAGTGGATGACCCAAGAAGCATCTGAATTTCCAGCCATTTCAGCCAAAAGGATATCATTAGACTCATCTGAATTCCAAGAAATGAAGAAAGAAGTATCAGAAGAAAGTCAAACATCTCGGTCACATTTTTTTACTGTTCCAAACCAAGTCAAGGAAAGATACATTTTCGCTGATTACCTCATCGATCCGAACAAGCATCGTTACAGTGTCATTATTCGGATTATTGCAATTGTTATGAGCTTCGTTGAAAACCTGAAATTTTTCACTTTAAAATCAAGTTCACACAAAAAGATCAACTTCACAGCCAAGTTCAAACAAAAGGACCAACCTCTACTTTCAACTGAATTCCTTGAAAAAGCTAAACAATACTTTTTTAGGAAAGGAACTCTCGAAGTCAAACAATTTGCTTCACAATCAAAATATATTCACTGTTCTAATGAAAAGGATGGAATACTTTTTCACACTGGTTGAATCCTACCTAACGACTCTATCACTATAATTGGTAAAGCAACAGAAGGCAATGATCGATCTTCAGTCCACATCGTTTGTTGTACCAATTTTGGATCGATTCTCACCATTATCATATAGCATCGTGAACAGCATTCATTGGTATCACGAAACCGTTTCTCATAGAGGTGTCGAAACTACATGGAGATATGTTCGTCATTATGCATTCATTATCGAAGGGAGAAATCTTGTCAAACTAATTCGTAAGATGCAGATATCTAACCAAAATGACGATTGAAGCTTCAATGGGACCAATCTCACGTCACAATTTGATGGTAGCTCCAGTCTTTTACACAAGTCAGGTCGATCTCTTTGGTCCATTTTCATCTTACTCCTACCATAACAAGAGGGTTACGATCAAAATCTGGTTTGTGGTTTTCTGCTGTGCTACAACGACAACAATTATCATCAAGTGTATGGAGGGTTATTCGTCAATTGCCTTTCTTCAATCATTTCCTCGATTTGTCTGTGAAGTAGGATATCCTAAATATCTCCTAACGGATGAAGGCAGTCAACTTGTTAAAGCATGTGAGACACTTCACTTTAATTTCCATGATTTGCAGTGGCGTTTGTTCACCGAAAGCAGCTTTGAATTTTACACTTGTCCAGTGGGTGGACACAAAATGAATGGTTTGGTCGAAAGAAAAATTCGTGAAATAAAATCGTCCATTTCGAAAGCAAATGCAAACGAGGGTTTATCAATTCTTCAATGGGAAACTTTTGCTGCCAGGACTGCGAATATTATCAATGATCTCCCATTGGGAGTTGGAGATTGCGATGGTGATCTTGAGGCCTTCATAACACCAAATCGCCTACGTATTGGTCGAAATAATGAAAGAAGTCCATGTGGAACATTTGACGTATCGAGCAGTCCCAGCAGAATCATTCAGCAAAACCAAAAAATGTTTGATTCATGGTTTGAATTGTGGTTAACTTCTCATGCACCTGGTCTCGTCTCTAAACTAAAGTGGTTTCGCTCGGATGTCGATTTAAAGCAGAGCGATCTCGTATTGTTCACCAAGCAAGATTTGGTATTATGCTCTACCTAACAATTTGGAATCGTGGATTCTGTCGAAATTGGACGAGATGGGAGAGTTCATAAGGTTCATATTCGTTATCAAAATGCGTCTGAGCATTCGCAACGTGTAACGTATCGCTCGGTTCGTAATTTGGTGGTCATACAAAGTACTGATGATACGTGTATTATGAAAGACTTGTATGACACAAGCATCAATGGATGATCGAACAATCTTTACACCTGCGTGGGGAGTGTGACGTAAACGTAATTGTTTAATTATAAGATCTCATCGAGTAATTTATTTTTATTGGTCTTTAGGGACGTCCATTTTTTAATAAGTTTTCTGTTTTCACACACACAGTTCAGTTCAACTTTGGAAGTGTAATGTTTGTCAAATAAAATGTAAAGTTTAAATTCAAGATCTTTTCAAGTTTCAAATTTCGTTGTCACAGTTTGTATGCCGCTATCCGGTACGTTTTTCATTTTTCATTCTTTTCTTTTCTACTAACTAGGTTATATAATAAGGGCAATATATTCTTTTTGTATTTATTTAGTTTTGAACTTTGTTGTAAATCAGGGGCATCAAGCATCAGTCTTTTTAATTGCCTCACAGTCTTCTGAGCGACTTTCATGTGCTTTATGAACATTGACGTTTCTGTATGCAAAACCCTTGAAAAGCAGACACCGCGTTTTCGTCAGCCATGAGCGTCCTCGTCCACAAAGCTATCGGCAAATATGTACATCCGACTCGCTATCGACAAATTGTGGAGACGGAAAGTGCGGAAAGACTGAACCAATCGGAAAGAGAAATCGTTTCACGTGACCAAAAGCACAGTTCTTACGTGGCAAAAGTAGCTTATCAAAAAAGTTTGTCAAGAGACGTTGCTTCACGCAGCCAAAAATGCATGGAGAAACTGGTTGGCGATAAACGAAAGGAAGTGAGAGCAGGCATGATGGATGTTTTAAGATCAATCAACGACACAGCTTGTACATTCGATCAGCAAGTACTCAATCAAGCAGAAACAATAATGTCACAGCCCTGCAGTAGTTCGTCTGAACAAGCTGTTGGCGAGGCTAACAACGACGACGATGTAACAATAACGAATACCATTCCAGCTAACTTAGAAAGCGCTGCTACTAAGCATTTGCATGTAGATCGAACACTTGTACCACTTGCGCCACTGGCGCCGTAGTATAGCGGTTATCACTCTCGGAATTCATGCGAGAGGTCGGGGTTCAATTCCCCTTGGCGGCGATTCACCATGCGCGAGTGAATGTACCATAGTGCCGGGTCGACCCATGCCATGTGAGGGAAATTGGATAGATGATACATTGGGAGTTGCAGGAGGTCATCCAGGAGAGCACGGGCCCTTGGTTGGGTTCATGTCACTCATGAGAGTGTTAAATACTTCGGAGCCTCCAGCCTACGCCGTGGCCCCACCTGGAAAACAGATGCAATAGCAACTGAGTGTGGCCAGCCACGTAAAATAATACCTAATAAATAATAATAAATAATTATCAAATCTGACATGAATTTGAAGAAAGAAGTTGTAAATGATCAATCCAGAACGCGGGTAAAATTCACAAGGGAAGAAGACGTTTTTTTGTGTAAGGGCATTTCAAAATATGGCAAAGGATTTTGGACACTTATACTAAAAGATTCTGAATACTAGTTTTATCAGTCTCGCAGCAAGGACACTTTGAGAATGCGCTCGGAAACTCAGGCATATAAACATAACGCAGAAGAATATTTGAAAAGTATTTCGGTTGTATGAAGCACATATATACTTTAGTTGAAAACTACTTTGAATTGAAAATCTCAGCGATTGTTAATCTTTGCTTCACCCTCGATTTCTCCCTTATACAAACAAAATGGTGGTCATATTTATTTAGTATGTTTCTCTTGAAATTCGCTGATATTTACAATTTACTTTTCTACCCTATCATTAAGTTCTATTTCAACTAGATTCTGCCAGCCGTTTTCCTCATTTCCATTGGAACAGTCTGGTTCATTTATATTTGAATCTAAAAAAAGACAGTTGTTTAAAAGAGAATCAAAATAAATAAGATTTAAATGGCATGGTTGCTGATCACAGTGTTACCTTTTTTTCATTGTCAGAGGTTTCGGCCTGGGACAAAAAAAACCCTTCTTCATCAGAATAAGGCCATTGGTTTGGAATCCGCTCAATCGGCTCAGGGGGATTTGCAAATTCTCTACGTAGAACTTGAGCTGCGTCGTCTTCGTCAAAAACAGAAATTGGGCTGTCGAAATGCTGCATCAACTGTGTGTCAGTTAGCTCATTGGCCATGATCCAATGCTCATTGAAAGGATGAAAAAATAAAAAGATCACGCTTTTAAAGTGATTCAAGCTAACAACAACTTCGGCCCGAGACCACCGAAAACGCTTGAATAAAATTTTGGCAAACGTACTGTTAACTAGATGGTCGTATGGACGATTTTGACACTGTCTTAACAAGACCAAGAAAGTGAAAACCCTGCCAAAAGTCAAACGTGTCGTCAGACCAGAATCCATTTTTAACGACCCTATAATGCTTTCTATGAAAGTGATTGAGTAGCACCAATTGCTTTCTGCCAATACTGTCTAAGACTTTGTCAGTGATGGTACCCTTTCTTTTACTTTGGTAGCCCGTGGTAGCCCGTGAGTAGCCCGTCGTTTTTACAAGGATCTCACTGGTAGCCCGTGAGCCCGCAGTTTTTCAGAAAACTAAATTTCAAAATTAGTCTACAAAATACAAAACTTTGGAAAACGACGGGCTCATGGGCTACCAGTCAAACTCTTGTAAAAAGGACGGGCTACCCACGGGCTACCACAAAAACACGACAGGCTACCATTCACAAGGCACATGAACAATTGGGTAGCGGAAATTCGGAATTCGGAAAAACATCTTGCATGCACTGACATCTATTTATAAGGTCTACGTAATTCTTTACTTGAAAATGAGGCTCATCATGGAAACGAGGCGAACTTCGTGTTTCGTGATTGAGTAACACCAATTGCTTTCTGCCAACACTGTCTAAGACTTTATCAGTGGTGGTAGCCTGTCCTTTACTTTGTTAGCCCGTGGTAGCCCGTCGATTTTTACAAGGATTTCACTGGTAGCCCGTGAGTCCGCAGTTTTTCAGAAAACTAAATTTCAAAATTAGTCTGACAATAGAATAGACAGGAATCCAGCCTTTCGATTTACCTTAGAAAATAAAATACAAAACTTTGGAAAACGACCGGCTCACGGGCTACCAGTCAAACTCTTGTTAAAAGGACAGGCTACCCACAGGCTACCACAAAAACACGACGGGCTACCATTCACAAGGCACTTGAACGATTGGGTAGCGGAAATTCTGAATTCAGAAAACATCTTGCATGCACTGACATCTATTTATAATGTCTACGTAATATCCTTCTTGAAAATGAGGCTCATCATGGAAAGGAGACGAACTTCGTGTTTCGTGACAAGAGTAACATGCGTTTTAGATTGCTTTGTTTGAAACAAAGTCCTATGATCTAAATAAACAGGACTATTTTGATGTGATGGACAAGTTTTTGCAGCCTAGAGTGCCTAAGATTTGATGAAGTTTGTTCACCCATGCGTATAAAACCTCCCAATTTTCACCTTTCACGCACATCCAGGCGTCAAAGGATGGACTGGCACCTCGGTAAAATCTTCCTATACACTTGTCGTACCGTTGCGTAAACATTAACTATCGGCGTCCGTTAATTTTTTCTCCAGCTGACATATCCATGTCATTTAATATGACTCGGCGGACTTCTCGCAGGTATTCCTTTGTATTCACTTCACTTAGGGAAAATTTCCTGCAAGATTTAATAGTAACATCGTACGAATCATATTCGCTTTCATCATCCATTGTTTTCAGCAGTCTTTTTTCCGTTTCGGAATCAATGTCACTAACGTCGCTGGTGGAACTAACTAAAATCAAAAATGGAATATGAAACAATTTATCAAATATAAGTTGTCCATAGATTTCCAATATATGAAATAAGTGAATCATGCTACCTCTGTTGTCCTGCAGAACTTTATTCACAGTTAATGTGCTTTTCACTGCAATGTTCATGATATCTTCTGTTTTTTAGTAAAAAATAAAGACATTAATTAACTTGCAGCGTCCATTTAACTGCTACGTAGAGGTTTAAAAAGACACCTTACTCAAAATCACTGGAACAACTTTTCCACAAATATCAGTGTCATCTTCAACAGCATCTAAATTGTTCCAAATATATTTCTTAAATCGTCTTGCATTAACTGACTGCAACACTTAAAATTAGTAGAGCAATCTGTTTCATTGTGAAAAATGACTGGATCAGCAAAATAACTTAACTTACCAAAACACGACTTTGGCGAAGTCAAAGCAGATGGAAGTGTCCTTCTGTTTGTTTTCCAGCCACTTGGACCAGCTTGGAAGATGAAAGTTAAATGTCAGAAATGTGTCTGGAAATGCATTATCTTGAACTTTAAAGAAACCAATAAAGTTCTTTACCTTCGTCATCGTTCGAACTATCGAATTTGCTGCAGGCGCGCTCTTTTCGATACAACCAGTGTGTTATCATCATTATCATCATCATCGGATTGAACAGCATCTTAAACCAATTAAATTCTAAGGTTATTTCACAAAACTCGTTTTCAAAGTCAACAAAAACAAGCGTTACTTACCACTAATACTATTGGTGAATGCTTCACACAAAATGCCATCGTCAATATGTAAGGCCTTTCGTAGTTTGATCGGGTACAGAGAACATGTTGTTATCCTTTCAAGCTTCCAAGCTTCCAAGCTTGGCTAATTGGTATAAAACTAACATACGTCTTGGAACAAAGTCATTGAAGTCCCTAAGGATGGAAATCGTCCCAGTTAAAGGCTTTGTGGAAATTAAGTTTATGGAATTAAAGGTTAGAACTACGTACTTCTCATAAAAACGCTCATTTTCATCTGCTACATGGACATTTGAGTTGATTTGATATACCGCCCAACATAAACATTACATGGCGTTTTCAAACATCCACTGTGGCGCTTCTGTATTGAGGACGGGAAGTGAACGCGTTTGATAGATGGCTAATCGTCTTTCTACATTCTCTTGCTCCTCACCAAAGAATGGTAATTTGTGGCAGGTAATGTAGATTCCTGCATCATACTTTAGAATCTGAGGAGATTTATGCTTTACTGCCTGTGTAAACATACCACCTAAATTCAAATAAGAAATTTCAAACAGTATTAGTTAATCAGGCCACAACTTTGCCTCTATTTGTGTAATATACCTTGCAAAAATACTTTGGCCATATCACTACTAAACATTTCTGCCGACCACTTGTCGATAAACACCAACTGGCTATCCTCATTGACCATGGAAAAAGCAAAGGTCTTTTCTTTTGAAATGCAAGCAATTCTGCTGCGTGGAATCAATCCAAACAAAACATTTGCCCAAGACGATTTTCCCGAGTCTGTTGGGCCAACTACCACTAACTTTTTTGTTTTCAATGGCAGCTGACCAACCAGGAGGCACTGGTAAAACTTATTAAGAAAGTTTACTCTTTCGTAAACATCTGGGAATGAGTTAAGTATGGATGATGCAAAATATCCTCCATCTCCCATATCTGACGTAGAAAATGGGACGAAGACTCTTGGAGAGATAGTGCCCAAATCTTTCTTATTCAGGGGTGTCTTTATAAATAGACTGCTGGATAACTTAAAGCATTTTCCGTTTAAAACCTCGATGAGATCTTCATCAAATGATAGTTGATCCAAAACCTAGCACTAATGTCAAGAGAAGTCAAATAGGCTTATACAGAAAAGAAGACAAGCTTAAAAAAAGATCTTGAAAAGAAACGTGCCTCACAGTGAACATTTTGCAAGATCTTACTCAAAGTCGACCAGCACTTCACAATATCCTCTTGCATGGAGGGAAGAGCCAGCAGCATATTCAAGTATTCCTCCACGGAGCACATATCAGTCTTGGAAGTATATTTTTTAGTAGGTGCGTTAACAAAGAAGCACGTAGGGCCTTCTTGGCGCGCTATAAACGCGCCAGCAAATTTTTTAAAAACAGCACTCCTCAACCTGTTCTAGGTGCGTTGCGCACCTATCCTGCACACCATCAGGCACCATTTAAACAGTAAGAATGCTAGCATCCTTTTCGTTTATTCAAGGAGTACAATCACGTGTGATACCTTTAGGGAAGAAATTTTTGCGGGAAGAAATTTTTGCGGAATTTAATTTCGCGATTTTTGCCCCTAACCGCAAAATTAAATTCCGCGAAACAGGCCAAAATTGCTCAATCGCGAAATTAAATTCCGAGAAAATTCGATTTTAGTTTTATATGTTAAATAATAAAAGAAAAAACGATTCACAACGCAAAAAGGGAGGCATTTTTTCTGTTAAGTATTTGTTTGAAAATCGAAAACCGCGAACTTTATTTCCGCGAAAGATGTTAAAATTGGTCAATCGCGAAATTAAATTCCGCGAAAATCGGCCATTTTTACCATTTCAACCACGAAATTAAATTCCGCTAATATTTCTTCCCGCGAAAATTTCTTCCCTTAAGGTAATGATGATAAAATACTACCAATTTAGTTGTTAGTAAATTCGCGATAATTTAAAAATCAGTTTATATAAAGACGCTTGTATATCAAAACTGGTATTACGAAAAGTTATGTCAGTGATACGTTGTTTGTATTGATAGGAAGCTCATTAATTATTCATAAGGTTGTGTCTGTCGTTGGAAAAGAAAAAATTTTTCCAGATGTTTTATTGTAAAACATATCGTTGAAGATAAAAATACAACATGATGAAGTAAACACCTGAACAACTTTTATTTGTTTGTTCACTGACCACATTACAACGTTTGCAAGTTAGTTTGCTTTGATTTGCACAACGCAAAAAAGTTTCTCCAATATTTTTTGAAAAAATGAATGAACATTTTCAGACGTCACGATAGTATTCCCAAAGGCTGTCGGCTTAGTCAACATTTTCTCTACACAGACATTTCCTGCATTTTATGTTTTTACATAAAGAACTGGTGGCGTACTTTCGAAAGCCCAATTTACATATATACAAAGAAACTTTTTCTTCCGAAGAAATTATGTGGATTGAGTTTTAAAATATCAAGCAAACTGGCAAAAACATGCTCAAAGTCAGCAAAAATTAACATTAGAACGTTTGAATGAACGTTTGAATGAACCAACTCTGGAAGGTTAAATTGTGTTAAGGACATACCAAATTGTTTTAGGACATTATCAATGTAACCCAAATATTAAACTAACTGTTGAAGCTAACCCAAAGAGATTTTTGGATACTAAGATAATTCAAGATGGTAATCGGTTCAAAGCAAGAGTATATCACAAAGATAACAAACTACCTACTCATTGGGCATCATCAGTTCCAAAAAGATATAAACGCAACGTAATTCTCGGAGACCTACATAGAGCCAAGATGATTTCATCAGATTTCGATAGCGAGCTCTCATATATAGAGAATAAGCATCAGTTAGCTGGTTATCCAAATAGATTTGTCCAAAGCGTGATAAATTAATTTTCAAAGAAAAGGTGTGATCCTTTGATACCCGAATGGTTATTTTAAGAAAGGAAGAAAGTGTTCATTAAGCTTCCTTATTGCCCACAAACAGAAATTGATGTTAAACGATTTACCCAGCGCTTAATGGAATACACTCAACACAAGTATATTTTCATCATACTATGGTCGACACAAAATATCCAATCCCTATTTCCGTTGAAGGACAAAGTAACGCATGCGTCGTGTGTAATTTATAAAGGCAGGTGTTCTTGTGGAGATACTTATGTTGGCGAGACAATAAGAAACGCATCGACACGTTGGATGGAGCATGATAAACTTAATAATAAATCTGAACCAGCACAACATTTGTTGAAGACAACTGGTCATGCTTTTACATGGAGTATAATTAGTGTTGCCCATAGAAACCCTATAAAACGGAAGATTTTAGGAGCAATAATGATAAAACTTCTTAAACCAACTCTAAATGACCAAATAAATACCAAGTCATTAATTCTGTTTAGAAACGGTGTCAAATGAGGATTTTAACTTTGTATATATGAAATTGTGTATATGTAGATATAATTTTTTACCTGATATGCTTAGAAACGAAAAGCTTCGAATTTTATTATTTTTATTTTTTAATAAATACAATTTTTAAACATTTCGTCTTTTCATTTACTAATGAATTATGGCAAGTTATAACTTAAATAAAAATAAATTCTCTGTTTTTGCTTTTATCTTCTTTCATTAACTTATGTTATCACTTGTTATTTATTTATTTTCCTAGAGTCACCTACATTTAATATTTCAGAGGAAGTAGTGGACTTCATCTTTAAATTTAGTGAATAATAAAAATATATGGATATATTTTTAACCTGAAGATGCAAAAGTTTCTTACGAAAAGCTTCGTTCAATGAAATAAATTAATTTGAATGTTCTTGTTTTTTTAATAAAAACTTATGGCGAATAGATACCTTAAATTTAGTGAACCTTTACAACAAAGTGAGATTATCATATTTGTTATCATTTTAGAAAGATTGCCTTTTGTATGGAACCGAGAACAGATTAATGTAGATCTACAATTTGATCAATTTTTCTGTATTCATTTCTTTTAGATTCAAATGCAGATGATATGCTGCCGACAAGGTTATAAACTCAAGTAAGTTTGACATTAATAATTGCATATTGGCCCATTTTCTCTATTGAATCTTCCCTTTGCAGTATGGAAATCATCTCTACTTTTTTTAAGTCCTAGCTATAACTTTCTAGTCAGAGGGAAGACTTTGTTTGTAGCAAAAATGGTACCAAACACAACCTATGTACATAATGAGAAGTTTACAAAAGGCTATCTAAAATTTCTGATTTCCTCAGTTTATGTCCTAAGGGCAAATTTATGGAGCAAGTATGATCAGGATAAGCATTGTAAAGGATCATACATACATAATGTGGAATGCAAAAAAAGTTTTAACTACGACGACACAACTGCCAGTAACCCAACATTGACCTCCATTAAACCATCTGAAAAGGTCAAAAGAGAAAAAGGAACAAAAAGGATGGGAGCAGAAACAAACAAACAAAAAAATTGAGAAACTCTGGTTTGTCCTATAGCCCTTATAAGAAAAACTTTGCTGTAACATCAGCCAGTAATCCAACGAGTCAGACTAAAGTTAAAGAAACAAATTGAGGAAGAAAACCCTTAAGGGTAGCCCTTAAAAATTGTACAATGTAGTATAGAAACGAAATCCAGGTCGAACATTAAAAAGTTTTTGGGGACTGGAAGATACTGACAAAGACAATTTATTGCTAATTGTACACAGTCTAAAATGTCAAAGCCCCATCGCCAAGAAACAAAAGCGATGCAAGAAAAAAGCAAACCAGTATTACCTATTATCTTGGTGAAGTTAAAGTTTGTCAAACTATGTTTCTTAACACTTTTGATATAAGTAGAAAAGTGCCTAGAACAGCTATTTCAAAGAGAATGCATGAAAACATCCTTGAATCGGACAAACGTGGAATGGGTGCAACCAACATGAAATATAACGATGACTTAATAGAAAAAGTGAAATTACACATCAAGAGTTTTCTTGCCATGGAAAGCCATTACAATTGCGAGGGGTCGAAAAGACAATGTAATTTGAACAGTATTAAAATGTATGAATTATTATTTCCTTATAAATGCCTCTAAGGTTCAATTCTAATTGCTCCTGGAGTGCTTTAACTTCCTTTCCTGCTGGCTGTTTTGCTTAATAAAGTTTGTTTGCACATGAAGACAAATACATCCCTGGTGTTTCAAATCTTGCATATTCGCAACTCAGCCATTCACTGTTGCAGTGGCATTTAAAATGTCAGCAAACTTTCTTGCTTTACACAAGGCATTCTGAACGTGAACTTCAATTGAAACAATGAATCCAAAAAGACTAAATTCCATGATGTGCTATAAAACCAATCGATTATCAGTTTAACAATACACTCAAAATGTAGAGAGAAAAAACTTCAACTTATTATTAGCTTTGTTATGCGCTCTAACATGGGTGCTATCAAAAGTAGGGGGAAATGGTTTCTCTTAAAAGATCACACAGGCAAAATGAATGAAGTGAATAAGAAATATGTTTGATCAGAAGCGCATGACTATTAAAAGAAATTATTATTAAAAGAAGAGCAAATAATATGTTTTTTCACAACACACTTTTTTCACCTGTGTAAGTCAGGCAAGGAAAACTTCGGTTTTTAAAACATTTTGATTGCTCCAAAAAATTACAACACTGGCAAACCGAACATATGATGCCACCGCTGCTTGTTGTCCAATATGTTTAATCAGTTGGTTTCTTTTATCTAGTTGTTCTATTTTTTTAAAGCCAAGTCAACGGTGGTTTTGGAATGTAAAATTAATACAATAATAATAAAAAGAACGTTATCCCTACTGGTTCACCAGCCACAAAAAGTGACGTTCGATTGGGGGTTGCAATGTATTTGTTTCGCATTGATGTCGAACACAAAAAAAGAAATAATTTCTCTCACAACTCAATCTATCATTTTGCGTGACAGACAAACAGACGGAGAATCAGCTATTAATATATAGACTAGCCGCCAAGGCGGCGTCGCTCGGCGCCGATGTTCACATGCTCTGTATCACTGTATCAATAAACGTCAAATTTCATTATAAACGGCTCGTACAACTTGTGTTCAACCAGAAGCATATTCGAAGTCACAACCTCTGATAAAACCAATCTTTTATCAGTGTAACAATACACTCAAAATGTAGAGAGAGAAAACTTCAACTTTTTATTAGCTTTTGTTTTAAAAAAGTTACCCACTCTAACATGGGTGCTATCAAACGTAAGGAAGAAATAGTTTCTCTTCTTAAAAACATCACGACGGAGGAGAGAAAAAAGGCACGTGCTAATTGAATAAATAGAATAAAAAACGTTCGATCAGAACGCTTAACAATTAAAAGAAGAAATTAATTTGTTAAAAGAAAAGCAAAAAAAAAAAAAAAAAATCACATTTTGTTTTGATATAATACTCTTTTTTTACCTATCGGTTTTTAAACATTTTGATTGCTCAAAAAACAAGTTCACCCATCTCAGACAGTCAGGCAAGAGTCAGTGGCAAACCGAACATATGCTGCCACGTTCTGCCACTGCTGCTTTTTGTCCAAAATGTTTAATCAGTTAGTTTCTTTGTATTGAATTGATGTACTGTTTTCAAAGCCAAGTCAACGTGGAATATAAAACTAACAATAATGATAAAAACAAAACGTTATTTCTATTAGTTCATCAGCCAAAAAAAGTCACGTTCGATTGGGGTTGCAATGTATTTGCTTCGAACTCACGTCGCACACAAAAAAAGAAATAATTTCGCTCACAACTAAATCTGCCATTTTGCGTGACAGACAAACAGACAGAGAATCGGCTATTAATATATAGATTCATTCAACCTTGGTTTTCATCAACCCAAAAAAGACCATTGCAAAATGATTACCAACATTTCAAGCTGCATGTCAAGCTGCCACGCCCCAGCAAGGTTTCGAACCGTTGGTGCCTACGGACATTTCTGATGGTCCATGGAAACATGTCGCCATGGATTTTAAAGGGCCTATTGCTAGAGATTTCTACTTCCTCCTGGTGATCGACGAGTACTCCCGTTTCCCAGAAGTGGAGATCGTCCAAAGTACAGCGGCGAAAGAAGTCATTCCTTGTTTAGATAAAATATTCTCAACGCATCGTATACCGGAGCAAGTCAAGTCGGACAACGGTCCGCCTTTTAGCAGTTACGATTTTGACACATACGCACGGAAAAGGAGGTTCAATCACAAACCCGTGCTTCCAGAACAACCGAGCTCCAATGGATTGGCTGAAAATTTCATGCGCATGCTGAAAAAGGTAGCACACACTGCGTATGTCGAACAGAAAGATCCACGAGAAGCGGTGTATCGATTTCTACTGTCATATCGAGCTACACCACACAGTGCCACTGGAAAATTGCCAGCAGAGTTGATGTACCGAAGGAAAATTCGTACACCCGTTCCTATGATGTCTTCCCCGTCAGATGATCTGCAAACAGCGGTGACAGATCGTGTGTACAAAAAGAAAATGAAAGCGTACCACGACCAACGTAGACACGCCAAACAGATTGACATCGCCGTTGGAGACCAGGTGTTGGTGAAGCAGCGGTCAAGCACAGTTAAACCACCTTTCAATCCAGAACCACTCACCGTCATTAAGAAAGACGGAGTTTCAGTAACAGCTACCGGTGCCAATAGACGAAAGCCCATCACTAGAGCAAGTGCGAAATTCAAACGACTCGTACCACGCCTACCTGCGTTACAGAGCCGTCATCATCGCCAACATACACAAGTTGAAAGTGATTCCGATGAAGATATTCGTCTCGCTAAAACAAACGTGCAACATGCAGCCCCGGTGGAGATAGAGGAGGACGAAGGAGGGTTGCTGAATCCCGAATTGCAACCTCCTGGTAACCCCGAAAACGAGGACAGCGAGGGCGGAGAGAGTGATGGCGCAACAGTACCGTATAGAGGAGAGTCTAGGGATGAGGATAATCTAGATAATGATATTTTGCGGAACGATGAAGAACAACATGGCGAACCTGAAGCGGGTAAACGACGCAGACGAAGACCCGCTCACTTGAAGGACTTCAAATGTGATTTTTAGTTAAATGGACAAGGAAGGAGGTGTTGAGTTCTGGACTATGTATGGGAGTTGGTTGAGAGAGGCAAGCTCTCTGACTTACCGGCTGTGAAGCCGATCGGACGTGGTAACCTGCGAATGTAAAGAAAACTTTGTGTTAGAGAAGATAACGCTTTGTTAATTGTATTTACGTGTGGCCGACCCTTCCTGAACGTCGGGAGTTGCCCAAGGGAGCCCAGGTTAACAGGTTATAACAATAATAATAACTGTACAACAGCGTATAACCTGAAGATGTAAGAGATACTTACGAAAAGTTTCGTAAAATAAATTAATAATTGAATGTTCATGTTTTTATTATTAAAAAACTTATGGCAAATAAGATACCTAATAGATTGATTATTTACCCAAAGTGACAGAGATTTTACCCTTTCAAATTCCATTATGATGTATGCTGTTTTGACTTTTGCTGAGTGGATTACATAAAGCGGGGTTTACACTATCAGATTCTGTCTGACAGATTCTGTCGAACGATTTTTCTCATTAATTATTCATGACAGATTTTTGCGTTTACATTTGCATTTTTATTTCGAAAATATTTATTTGTGGAATGGCGCCTTTCAAGAAAAAACGTGTTGCTGCAGCTATTGCTATTGTTATAAAACTCAACACGTCTTTTATAAAACGTGCGTGCTTGTAAATTCCTAGAAACTTCACATCATTAATATTTAATGAGCCGAAACTGTAATTTCATTGGCTGATTTACTTTCCACAGAATCTGAAAAGTTGAAAAAATTCAACTTTTCAGATTCTGTCGAAAGGTGAATCTTTCGACAAAAAAACTTTCGATTTTCTGTTTACACTATCAGATTCTGTCGAATCGACAGAATCTGTCAGACAGAATCTGATAGTGTAAACCCCGCTTCAGAAATAATCAAGGTCAATTTTTTCTGTATATATATCCTACTACCCCAAACAGAGGGTAAAGCCTAATACGCTACATTTTCAACTAGCCTTAAGAATTCAAAATCTCTAAGAACCAATTAACAAAATTTTGTGATGTAAAAGTGGTCTCAATGATGTTGTGTTGACTAGTTCGGTCTGTTGTGTGGAAATAAACTCTTTCTTGTGCCAGTGGTTCAAAAAACACAAAAGGCTAATTAAAAAAAGCTGAAACGTAGAAGCAAACGGAATGGATAAGAAATACGTATGGATCGTATGGATATTCCTACTAGCATACAACACAGCTGTTAAGCACATTGATGCTCAGTCAACAAATAATTTTAGTGTGCTTTAAAAAGTATAGAAACCTTACTTCTAGAATATAAGAGATTGTCAAAAAGGTCAACAAACAATCTTTTCCCATCCTCAACTTACATTGAAGGTGTGGGTTTCCCAGAAACAAACCTCAAAGCAAAGCCTTCCCGGGGAAAGGGGAAAAATGTCTACTTAACTCTAACTAAGAATGACAACTTTGCATTTTGGTAAGCAGCCCATGTACCGTAGAAACGGGAATATTTGATCTTGCCATATGAGCTCCGTTCCGCTAAAAAGCTACACTCCGCAAAAACAATTCAGTATAGTGTTGATGGCTGTTTGCAGTGCACAATACAAATTCTTGTTAGTAGATATTGGTGATTCAGGTCGACAAAGTGATGGCAGTGTTTACTCCAACAGCAACTTAGGGTTTGCAATTGAAGAAAATCACCTCAACATTCCTAAAGAATCTAAATTGCCAAACAGTGAACGCATACTGCCCTACGTATTTATTGCTGACGATGCGTTTGGATTAAAGAACCACATGATGAAACTGTACCTGTTTCAAAAGTTGACTATGGAATTACAGACTTTCAAGAGCGTGAAGAGTAGTAGAGAATGATTTCGGTATAGCTACAAGTCGTTTCAGAGTTTTTCGAAGACCGATTATTGTTAAAGTTGACAAAGTAATGGCAATAACTAAAGATGTTGTCGCGTTACATAACTTTCTGATATCATTGAATGACAATGATGTTTACTGTCCACAAAATTTTGTTGATCACGAAACAGAAAATGGTGTTGTGCAAGGGGAATGGAGAAAAGACACTGAAAACATCCTGGGTTTACAAGACTTGACAAGTGTTTCCTTGAATAACTATTCAAAACATGCAGCTGGTGTACATGATGAGTACAGTAAATATTTTATATTAGAGGGAGCTGTTGAATGGCAGTTTGACATGGTTACAAAAATCAGATAACCTTTAGTTTCTCTTTATCATTCATATCTTTACAAGAGTGATCGAATAACAATTCTACTTTGTAATAAAACATTTTGAATGAAATCCATCCGAAAGTCAAGATGTAAATAAAGTTTACTTAAACACAAAGAAACTAATATCATCATACTTTCATAACTTTTAATGATTGTTATTATTCCTTAGGAGTAAAATGTTTCTTTGGTCACCCTACACAGTTGTATACTTGATACTTGTACTACTGTAGCATTCTTTTTGTATGTACGATTTAAGCTTTAAAAAAAGGACAAGTGTCACTTTTGAAAGAATGTAGTTTTTTCTTTCTTTTTAAACATTTGCTGACAGTTTTCAAGCCATGCGTTATGTGCATTCCTCGTCAAGTTCAAACAGCAGTTGGCTAATCTTTATTTTTGCCATTTTGTTCTTTTCGCCAGATAATCGTTTGAGTGTTGGTACTAAAGTTCGACAAAACAGGCTGTCTTCACATTCTTCTGTTACTGGTGCTTTTAATACGGTTTCAATATTATAAAGCTGTTTTATAATCAAATTTGTATCACTGTCTTCAATCTCAGAGGATGATTTCTTCTTTCACTTCCTACTGTCATTCGATACCGACGATGCAGGGGAAGGCGGAAAAGAGATACTTTCATTCCCAACACTATTGGGAGATTTCAGGCCAAAGTTAAAAAAACTTGGACTTTGTTGTTGGTTAAAGTTAGTTAAATTAATTGGAGCACTGTTTGTTGAAAGCATAGTGTCTGAAGTAACTGATGGTATTATATTGGTTATTGTTGGCAAGTTTTCAGTTTTCTCATGTCGGAACGCCATCTGCTCAAAATACTGACAAGTAGGCAACGATGATGCTGCAGCTCCTGATTTGGTCAATCGAGCTCTAGCATCCAGACATTTCTTTAAATTGTCCTTCAAATACTTCAATTGTTTCTTCAGAAATTCAACTAAAATAGAAAAATTATATAAAATATTTTTTGATTCACTTTCACGTGATACGTGATACTATGTTACATATATATAATAATAATAACCTATATACTTATATCTTACCATCTTTCCCAAATATCAAACTAATAGCTTTCCATGCCAACGACTTCATGTTTCTGTCCTTGTAGCTTGGATTACTTGTATTCCACAAGCATTGATATTTTCGAATCTAAAAGAAAGCCCATAACCATAATTCGTCATATATTCGATATATAAGTATATATCTGTCTAAATTTCTAGGCTAAACTAAAACAAGATTCGCAAAAATGCGACTATATATTTCCCCAAAGTTGCAAACATTTTATCAATTATTGTGTGTACATTGATAACAAGAAAAATGTATCATTAAATAATTAGTGGTATATCTACTATCAAGCTGATGTTCAGATAAAAACGCTGTCCATACTAATCAGGGTAGATTAGAAGTTAATACTACAGAACGAACTTATGAAATGAAGATGTACAAGGTCAAATGATAAGATTTCTCTCAATTTTTGCCAAGGAGTTAAAAAGTGACTTAGAATTACTATGGAAATAGCGAAAAACTATAAGACCTAAATGTGACTAACATTTCCCCTTAAACAACTGAATAGTCTTTTTGCAGAACAATCTATAAGGCAATTTCGTCATAATAAACATTATGATCATTGTCCATGCTGAAGACAAGCTTCCTATCCCTTAAACCATAAAATCACAGGTCAAATGCAATTCAACAGAACACTTGCTTAAACTCACATGAAACCATCTTACAAAATTATAAAATCAAATTTGTATAAAGGTTAACAAAAGAAGAAAAGAAAATTTTTCAAACCTTTGGGGGTAGGCATTTTAGCAAATATATAACTATCAAAAGCAATCAAAAACCAATCTTTACTAAAAAATATTATGTGTAGCATTTCAAATTTGGGAAGAAAAAATCACAATTTATAAAATTAAATTCAAATATTCAAAATATATAAACATCTCTGGTTCAAAAAAATATGTTCACATTATTTCATACATTATAGTGTAATAAAACTTACTTTCGTAAATCCCAAATGAAAAAAAAATATTTGAAAATATACACCCACTGCATATCTGGAAGTAGATATTTTCGTTTCAGTTTGATTTAAATTACAGATGGCTTGATTTACGTTCGTTTTTGTAAGGCAAATTTACATATATATATATATATATAAATATATATACGGGTAAAATTGATGGAAGCAAACCGAAACTCTTTTTGTTTGAATTTATTCGATTATATACACTTTAAAATTTACAAAATTTACATTTATAAAACTACATGTCAGTATCAGATATTTCGAGCACTTACGTGTCTTTGTCAATGAAAGTAAAATTCTACAAAAATGAAGGCGTATATATACTAAAAAACTAGATAAAATTGCTTGTGCGTAAAACCTCTAGATAATTGCTTTGAATAGAAAGAATTGTTATGTTAATCGTTTGGACAGTGAATAACACAACAGTTAATTTTTCGTTCGTTACTTTGATTTAATTTAATTTGGACAGTGAATATCACAAAGTTATCATTTTTGGTTCAAAATTACGTCGAAAGTCCGGTGAGAGAGGATGAGAGCCTAGCAAACTCTCCTTCGTATTTGATTTTTTGGACAGTGATTAACACAGCATTTTGTTTCTGTTCAAATCATCGAGAAGCTCTGTGGCAGAGAGTGAGAGCCTGGCAAACTCTCCTTCGATATTTTATCTTTTGTTTGGACAGTGAATAACACATTTTATCTTTTCTTTTGGGACAGTGATTAACATAACAATTCTTTCTATTCAAAGCAATTATCTAGAGGTTTTACGCACGAGCAATTTTATCTAGTTTTTTAATATATATACGCCTTCATTTTTGTAGAATTTTACTTTCATTGACAAAGACACGTAAGTGCTCGAAATATCTGATACCGACATGTAGTTTTATATATTACTTAAAAGGCTCTCTTAGTTTTGATATATGTATAAATTCGCCTTCTATCGTCTTCTATAATCATGATGTGCGTCATTCAAACGTAATTTATCGAAACTGGTTTAATTAGCATCGTTTGCCATATATCAAGCTAAATGTTTTGAAAGAAAGAGAATTTTCGTTTCGTTTGGACAGTGAATAACACAACAGCTAATTTTTCGTTCGTTACTTTGGTTTAATTTAATTTGGACAGTGAATATCACAAAGTTATCATTTTTGGTTCAAAATTACGTCGAAAGTCCGGTGAGAGAGGATGAGAGCCTAGCAAACTCTCCTTCGTATTTGATTTTTTGGACAGTGATTAACACAGCATTTTGTTTCCGTTCAAATCGTCGAGAAGCTCTGTGGCAGAGAGTGAGAGCCTGGCAAACTCTCCTTCGATGTTTTATCTTTTGTTTGGACAGTGATTAACATAACAATTTTTTCTATTCAAAGCAATTATCTAGAGGTTTTACGCACGAGCAATTTTATCTAGTTTTTTAGTATATATACGCCTTCATTTTTGTAGAATTTTACTTTCATTGACAAAGACACGTAAGTGCTCGAAATATCTGATACCGACATGTAGTTTTATATATTACTTAAAAGGCTCTCTTAGTTTTGATATATATATATATATATATATATTAAAACAAAAAAAGTCAGTAAAACATGTGTTGTATATTAATATTGTACAAAAAAAACACACAGAGTTTTCACAATATTTCGATTTATTAAAAATCTTTGTCAAGTGCGTCTAGCTTTACAAACCCATCCTTTATATAGTGTACAAAATGTTTAAAAACAATGAAATACCTAGAGTGTAATAAAAATGAAAACATATAATTGGAGAAAATTAGTAGTTAAAAAGAGTGTGTGAGTGTGTGAAAATTGCGTAAAGTGACAAAAAAAAATGAATGGTCAATATGATATATACAATAAAAGCCATTAAAATAATCATAGTAATTTACAGGTTTCTTAAAAAAAAGGAAGAAAGTGATATATTTATATATAGCAGCAGTGGGAATTATAGCAACAGTGATACTTTAAGTTAAATTAAATAAAATAATAATTGCACATTGACGTCGTTAGAATGGAACACATAATAAATACACTTAACACTCCCTCTACCAGAGCGATAAGAAACAAAAACACATAAATACCATATACATCAAAAACGAGAATATATTTAGGTTACTAACTAGCATAAATTGTCTAATAGTAAATGGGCCCTTACTCGCCAGGCTTTCGTGACCCATCGAGTCAAATCAATGACTCGCAAAAATAACTCGATCGTAATTGGCCACAACGGGCAAGAAATATAAATAGTAAAACTAAAGAAACGTAAATTATATTAAATTAATAACAAAAAAACGAATATAATATTGTACCCGAATTCATCCATAATCTATTGCCACATCTCGCTCATTGAGGCCATATGGGAGAAAAGTGTTTAATGTTTCCTGCCAAAAAGTTTCCCTACGCCTAATTGAGTTTAGATCCGTGGTCTTATCAATTAAAGTAAATTGCCAGTCCTCCAGACCATTATGGCCGTCCTGAGCAAAATGGGCGTGGAAAGATCTTTGCGGTAACTGTTTTCCATCAACGTGTCTCCGGAAACAGCTCTTGTAGTTATTAAATCTCAATCGAAACTCTGGACCCGTACTACCCACATATTGAATGCCGCACGTTTTACAGGTGACCAAATATGTGACAAAGGTAGAATTACAGTTCATATTTTCAGGTCTTATCGCAAACTCCTTTCCACTTTTATCCGAGAACTTGCTTGTCTCCTGTACAAACGCGCAAACTTCACAACGTTTTCCTCCACATCCTTTACTCTCACCTTTACCTGACTCTACTTTTGGCAATTTTGCACGAACAAGAATATCCTTAAGACTCTTACCCCTTTTAAACCCTACAATTGGGATGTTTTGGAAAACTTTGTGATGTTCACCATTGTGGGTTAATAAAATATGTATATTAGAAAGTATATATTTAAGTTTAGAATACGCAGGATGATACGTGATACTGAAAACAAAGTCAGGATACTTTCTTTCCATAGGATTGCGGTACAAAAGGTCAGATCAGCTGAATTTTCGAGCCTCCAATATTTGTTCACGTACCATCCTGTCATTATAGCCCCTTTTGTTAAGCCAATCTTCTAGTTGGTTGCATCTATGATAAAAAAACTCTGGTTCGGAGCAAATCCGATTTAACCTTAAGGCTTGACTGTAAGGAATTGAGCGTTTAGAGTGATAGGCGTGACAAGATCATGCAAGCAAGTATTGATGAGTATTCGTTGGCTTAACAAAAAGGTCTGTGGCTAGCTTATTCCCCTGCCGAATGATCATAACATCCAGAAAATCCACTGATTCTGCCAAATAATTTGCAGTGAATTTGATGGATGAGTGAAAGCTGTTAAGCTTATCAAGGAACTGCTTTAGACTCTCTTCCCCGTGTTCCCAAACCATAAAAATGTCATCTATGTAACGCCACCACACAAGTGGTTTAAGTGTACATAAATCAAGAAATTGCCTTTCAATTTTGTCCATAAAAATAATCGCGTAAGGTGGTGCCATTTTAGTCCCAATAGCAATTCCTTGTATTTGCTTAAAAAACCTTTCATTGTGCTCAAAAACATTGTTCTTTAGCACAATTTCTGTGAGTTCAACCAAACTCTCTGTAGAAATATGTTTGTCCTGCCTGGCATCTAGAGCTTGCCTAACAGCTTGAAGTCCTTCCCCATGGGGTATATTTGGATACAGACCAACGACATCAATTGTACAAAGTAAATAATTTGAAGGTAAATCGTGTAGACCCTCTAGTTTCCGTAAAAAATCATTGGTGTCTTTTATATAAGATTTGACCTGCCTGGAAAGAGGTTTAAGATGATAATCAACGAACGCTGAAATATTTTCCGTAAAAAAAACAGAATTAGAGATAACGGGATATGGAGGCCCGTTCTGGTCAAAATAGCGTAATTAATACTTTATGTGCATAAATCAATTCTTTGTATTTATAAATTAATTCTTTCTGTGTATAAATTAATTCTTTGTATGTATAAATTAATTCTTTCTGTGTATAAATTAATTCCTTGTGTGTATAAATTAATTTTCGCTTTGTAAATGTGAACTAATTCTTTCTTTTTGTGTTCGAATTAATTCTTTCTGTATTTGAAATAATTTTCCCTAATCCCACAATGCAATTTTTCTAAGAATAATCTGCAAAGTAGTCCAATATATTCGTGTGTATTTCTCACAGATACATTAGGATAGATAGGTAGATGTTTATATATACTTTTTATTCCATCTCTTCATCATCATGCCTAGGCAAAGAGTGGTTTTTCGGGAGAGAAATGAGAATGGGTTTCATCTTTTTATCCAGCAGTTAAAATCTATTATTAATCTCTTCGCAAGAAATGAATCTTTTAAAACTGACGAACTTCTGGAGAGTAAGAGAAGGCTTATTGATGCAGTAGGCACCATAACATTGCTTATCAGCGATTACTCCAGCAGACATGACAACTTTATTCAAGAACTTATAAGACAGTTGTCGCAAGTATTGTTGAAGTCTCAACTGAAATATTGAGTTCTCGTGATGACACAGACTTTTATGATGAGATAGATTTTGCATACTGCGCTCCTAAAAGCAGTACTCGTTCAGGTCCAGGAAGAAAAAAATTCGAAATTTCCAAGGATCAAATTAAACATCTTCGATCACTTTACTTCTCTTGGGAAAACATTGCAAAAATGTTGGGAATAATTATTTCAACTTTACAAAGACGACGAAAAGAACTTGGTATTGATGAAGAAATGACTGGGTACGTCAAAATATCCGATGAAGAATTAGATGAAATACATCAGCAAATTACTGGAGCTACAGATATTGGTCTTGTTACGCCAAATATCGGGAGAAGAAGATTCATCGGAGCATTGCGAAGTAGAGGTATGAGAGTGCCAAGGTCTAGAGTCAGTGCATGTCTTCAACGTGTTAGGAACAGCATTACGTTGGCGAATGCTTATTCATAGAAAAAGTATTAACTCTCGTTAAGTGGAACTTTCGTTTAGTGGAACCAATTTCTCCGGTCCCTTGGATTTGCATTAACAAACCTCTGTTATTTTATTCGGATAAGTGGAACCCTCGATAAGTGGAACTTTCGATAAGTGGAACCATTTTTTTGGTCCCTTGAGCAATATTTATTCATATAAGTGGAACTTTTCCAAAAGAAAAGTCATTCACAGCACGTAGGAATCATTTTAATCAAAACATTCTTTTTTCGAATCAAGTCATCATATCTTTAAAGCATTTTCTTTTGTGTCTCCCCCTGTTTTTGATTATTCGTAAATTCCTCGATCTCCTGAAATTTTCAGATAAGAGAGAAGTTCTATAAGTGGAACTTTTTTTTTCGGTTTCATGGAGGTTCTACTTATCGAGCAATTCGGATAAGTGGAACATTCGATAAGTGGAACCATTTTTTTCGGTCCCGTGGAGGTTCCACTTATCGAGAGTAGACTGTATGTCCCAACTCCAAACAGTCTATGGCATATAGATTCGGGTCATAAACTTATTAGATACAAAATGATAACTCATGTCTGTATTGATGGAAAAACTCGATTACTTCTTTATGTTGCTTGCAGAGATAATAACAAAGCAGACACTGTTCTACCTCTTTTTACTGATGCCGTAGAGAAATGGGGGCTGCCATCACGCGTGCGTTCTGATTATAGCATAGAAAACTACTATCTTGCCGCGTATATGCTAGAAAACAGAGGGAGTATTATCACTGGTTCTTCCGTGCATAACTGTAGGGTAGAGCGATCTCACAGAGATATCTTCTCAGGAGTTTTAGTATTCTACTCGCGTTTATTTGGAGAACTGGAAGACGACGGTTATCTTGATGTACTAAATGATATCCACATTTTTTGTTTACATCATGTTTTTATACCCAGGGTACAACGATCATTACGTGAATTTGTCAAACAAATGAATAATAATGCGGGAAAAAGGAATGCTAGAAAACATAAATTCTAATTTTACTGCACTTAATCTACCAGCTGAGGAAATTTTCAATGTAATTGAACTCACTGAATGTGGATTCTATAATAGTATCTGTATCAACACTTATGAAATTTGTTTCTCCGTCAATACTTTCAGAATCGTTTGTGGTATCTAATCGTCTGCCAGTTAAAATGTTATCTTGAAAATACTTTAAAGCTTCTACAGGTTCCAAAAACCCTTCTAATTTAGCTTTATTTACAATGCTTTTTATGCTGAATTCTTCTTCATTAGTTGCTTGAATAGAGGATTGAGAATTCACAACAGGAACTGGAGGAGTGTCAGAGGAGATGCAGCTGTCAGCATTAAAATCATAAATACTTCTCTCCAGTATTTCGTCGAATTCAGGGTCAGAAACAGTCAAATGTTCCTTCATTCTCAAGTAAATGGAGCCTTTTGTTGCAATAGATTTGCATAGAACTTGAGAATCTATTTCCTTTCCAGCAGGTAAAACAGGTTGGACAAGCAGACCATTACTATTTTTAACTATTTCAAACGGAATTCCAAACATAGAATATGGAAGTAGTTCTTGCAATCTCCTTTTCAACTCAACACTACTCCAGCTTTTATCAATGTCAAAGCATGATATCACTTGATTATCCTTCTCTAACTCTCCTTTTTCTGATTCAGTAGGCACTCTTTCTGTACCATAAAGCAATATAATAACATCTTTAGTAACCAACGTGGGTGCAGGTCTTCCTGCAGACTTTTGGATTTTTGATGATGATCTGCTGTAAGGGCTATAACTTGAGTTGTTACTCCTGCTACAACGACGAGATGTAGAAGGAAATCTCCTACGAAGCTCCTGAGGTGATTAGGATTGTCGGTATTGGTAATCTCCTACGAAGCTCCTGAGGTGATTAAGATTGTCGGTATTGGTAATCTCCTACGAAGCTCCTCAGGTGATTAAGATTGTCGGTATTGGTAATCTCCTACGAAGCTCCTCAGGTGATTAAGATTGTCAGTATTGGTAATCTCCTACGAAGCTCCTCAGGTGATTAAGATTGTCGGTATTGGTGCTATTATTAGGAGTACTAGTATTGTTAGTATTACTTGTGTTGTTTCTTTCGTTTGTATTTGGATCGATGAGTCCAGCAAGTTGATAAATACTTCGAATAGCACCTCGAGCAATTTCTATCATTTGGATTCATGTTTACCTTTAGTTATTCTTTCAAAACGAGGCTGTTTAAATAGGCTGTTTGAACACACTAAACACGCTGAATAAATTAGTTTGATCACGCTGAATAAATTAGTTAAATTGCATTGTGGGATTAGAGGAAATTAATTCCATGAGACAGATTATTAATACTGAACAGATAATTAATTACACATAACACAACGCAAATACAAAAAGAGTATAATTCGAATACAAATTAAAGAGAATTCATTCATATACACAAAGAATCAAACTATACACAGAAAGAATTAATTTATACACAGAAAGAATTAACTACGTAATTTTGACCAGAACGGGCCTCCATAACGGGACGTCCAGGAACATTATGAAGCCTTTTATGGATTTTTGGTAACATGTAAAAACAGCCTAGCTTAGGATTTTCAACCAAAAAATAGTCCAACGTTTCTTTGGAGATATCTCCCCTAGAATTTATCTTGCTAAGACTCTGCTTAATGGTTTTTATAAGGGGGCTGATACAATCTCCAAAAATTTCTTCGTATGTGTTAATATCCCCAAGTTGCGAGCCGGCTTCCTGGAGGTAATCCTCCCTGTCCCAAACGACAACTGCCGAACCCTTATCAGCCTCCTTAATTATTATACTAGAATCGTCTTTTAAAGATTTCAAAGCCTGCCTTTCCTCTCTTGTTAAATTAGAATAACCAAGTTTAGTATCAATGGCTAAAATTTCCTCCTCCAGGCGACTCAGGTACATTTCAATCGCTGCATCGTTACCTTTAGGATTAAATTTAGACTTAGGTCGAAAAGGATTAAATGTATCAGAGCTCTCTTCGTTTCGAAAGTGCCATTTAAGTCTAAGTTTGCGGTTGAAAATTTCAAGTTCTTCCTTAATTAAAGCTTTGTTGACAAAACTTGGAGTTGGAATAAACTTAAGGCCCTTCGAAAGCAATGAAATTTCAGCCTTTGATAATTGTTTCTTTGAAAGATTAAAAACGTTCGGGCTAACGAATGACCCCTTAAGCCTACTGCTGCTAACACCATCGTTAAAATATTCCTTATTTACATTATTTACACTAACCAAATTTGCAGAATTTTCTATATCTACATTATTTACATTATTATTTTCAGAATTAAAATCATCATATAAAATAGTTTTTTCACAAATAAAACACCCCAGAGTCCCTTTTGTCAGTTTGCCCAATCGACGTTAAATACACCAAATTCTCAAAATCTTTAAACAATGTGACACAATGTTTCAATAAATCATTTTTGAATCTAAAGCAAGCCTTATGTTCTTCCATTCTCTTAAGCGCAGCGTTCCTATCAATATCAGAACCAATCAACTTACATATTTTCTTACGTTTTCTTTTCCAGCAATTTCTTTCCTCTTTATCCACGTGAATGTATAATTTGACAAGCCACTTCTCAAGTTCATCATTTTCCACGTTTTCAACGATTTCGACAATCTCTGACCAAAAACTTAATTCTAACTCGACCAACTTCTCATTAATCCCCATCAGTAGAGTATCTAGTAATTGTTGCTGCGTGGAATTAATAGTTTCTTCCCATGACGCCACTAGTTCTTTGGACACAAAAGAGATAAATGGCTTCTTATCGAGCTGCAGACCAGATGGATACACGCCAAACTGCTTGCAAGTTTCAAGAAACGACATATGAAAGTGATATGTTGTGCATTTTACTGCTGATATGTTGTGCATTTTACTGCTGAACGAAAACAAGATCTAATACCCAATAAAGAATCTGTGTCTGTAAAGCTTCTGTTGACTGCTGACATGATATATATTAAAACAAAAAAAGTCAGTAAAACATGTGTTGTATATTAATATTGTACAAAAAAAACACACAGAGTTTTCACAATATTTCGATTTATTAAAAATCTTTGTCAAGTGTGTCTAGCTTTACAAACCCATCCTTTATATAGTGTTCAAAATGTTTAAAAACAATGAAATACCTAGAGTGTAATAAAAATGAAAACATATATTTGGAGAAAATTAGTAGTTAAAAAGAGTGTGTGAGTGTGTGAAAATTGCGTATTGGTAAAGTGACAAAAAAAAATGAATGGTCAATATGATATATACAATAAAAGCCATTAAAATAATCATAGTAATTTACAGGTTTCTTAAAAAAAAAGGAAGAAAGTGATATATTTATATATAGCAGCAGTGGGAATTATAGCAACAGTGATACTTTAAGTTAAATTAAATAAAATAATAATTGCACATTGACGTCGTTAGAATGGAACACATAATAAATACACTTAACACTCCCTCTTCCAGAGCGATAAGAAACAAAAACACATAAATACCATATACATCAAAAACGAGAATATATACACTCTAGGTATTTCATTGTTTTTAAACATTTTGTACACTATATAAAGGATGGGTTTGTAAAGCTAGACACACTTGACAAAGATTTTTAATAAATCGAAATATTGTGAAAACTCTGTGTGTTTTTTTTTGTACAATATATTATATCTAATTTCAACGAAGTAAAATATCATATACAATATCTAAACAGTATACGTGATCGTGGAATTGAATGAATATTGTTGGATTACACGGCTATCCCAGGAGGCACATTCAACTAGATTCTTTCAAATTATTGTCTCAATCCTGGTATGTGTGTATTAAAATATTTTACGTATATATTGGTTTTCTGAACTTCTTTTTGCTTATACAACATCACGTTTTTATTTGCAATTCTTGTTATATACTCCTTAAATTAACAACTGGTTGCTGTCCACCACATTTAAAAAGGGTTTCCTTCATCATCAACATAATGGTCTGTTTTCAGCAGTTGGGCTACATTATATCAGGATGTAAAATAAAAATAAGTCTTCAGCTTGGCTTTTAATGATGAACTTTCAACTTTGTACTGGAATCACAGATTCAATGCTCCTGTTCCAAGCATTTAATTACCATTTATCACAACATTGCTATCAACAAAAACAAAACGTCCGTGGCATATTGATATCTCGCTTTTTTCTCTCTTTTACTTGCGTTCATTCAAAACTTTTAGAAAAAACATTGAATTAAAACGTTTTTATTTCCATCATTTAACGTTTGAATCTCTTGAATCGTCTGGGAGACAAAGCAAAACTCTTCCACTGCCCAACAGCACTGACTGAAAAAAAATGGCGCACTATTTCACTGGGTCGACTTCATTGAAGACTAGCCTCTATTCTTATCTATCTTGACTACTAGGCCAAAGTTCAATACTGAACCGAGGCTATAAAAGTGAACAGAGAAGATGAAGGAGGAGAAGGAAACTGCCGATTTTAACATATATTTCGCCCTATGGGGAAATATATAATGAGGTTTTTAACCACGATCTTGGACAAAAATACATGGCAAAAGCAAAAAAGAACAAGATGCCCTACCGGGCAGAAGGATTTCTGCAAGCTTTGCTGCTGAAAATGCCACAAAAATGCAACACTAGCACACTAGTCCTGCAAAACTAAGACAGTCACATCATTCAGCTCGAGAAGCATCAGCATTAAATAAACAAAAATATTAATGCGACTGACAATGTTCGTCAAGAAAGTCAGCCTACCATAACATAAAAAAGGGGCTTTTCTTTATGCTATCGCGGAGATCATTTATGAAGATCTGTTTTTTTGTACGAATAAGCTGAATGATTGTTACTGGATATTTGCCACGTCCACGTACTCCAAAAAAGTGCATCGACACAATACGAAACTTTAATTTAACCCCATTAAATATAACGAATCCTATAAAAAGATTGTGTATACTGGCGGTAACCAACATATCGTTTGGGCAGCACAAACTAATATATAAAGTTTCTATATTGATCTCCTCAGAATGAAAAATATAAATATCACAATAATAATTACTTAGAAATTAAAGCTCATATCTAATCTAAAAGTTAAAAAAAATACAACATACGTAGGGAGAAAAGAGATAAGCTGATATAGCCAGAATACATCCAAAAATTGCTACTAAATATAGTATAAATAGCTGTATAAAGTGCATATGTTGGTGATGTTGGGGAGGAGCTGAAAGGAAGGTAAGCTGAGCTTTAAAAATCCAAAAGCTTCTAAAAATTGACTTCAAACATGCATACACATACAAAATACACGAAGGTCTTTCATATTTAAAAGGCTTGGAGCAAAAATAAAACAAGAAATACCTTTTCTTCCACACACCATGTATTGGCACTGTTTTCATATTTTAAACTTCAAGAAAACTTCTTTCAAAAAACAGAATAACCACACTGTAATTTAATTTTGTGAACATGATAAGTTCCCAACAGTAATGCAATTCTTTATATAAAATTATAAGCTGTATTAACTTCTTTTAAAGCCATATTTCCATCAAAGAAACTTTTAGCAAACTACACACGTTCTTTCGCTGCCATTTTTAAAACGTTTTGTGGACGATCACATGGCATGGCGAAAATCAGCCAATAAACTATCGCTATTGAAGTTAAGGTGGCTATATTAGCACCCTTTCGTAGAAATCGGGCATTATGCACCAATCACGATTGAGACGGCTTTTTTATGAACCAATGAAATTTAAGAAACAAAAATGCGTAGGTTTGGACAGTAAGATGAAAAAAAACGAAGAAAAACACGGACGATCGTAAAGTATTTCTTGCTTACGCAGAAATCCAAATATACAAATTTTCTAAAACAGATTAAACATTTTTACCTCTTCAATGAACAGTTCTTTTTCAAAGGGAATTGTGTTTTCATTTTGAGATTCCAATCCACTTTCATCAATATATGTTTCTTGAGAAGGAACTTGACTATTAAGCTGCATTAACAGGGCAGAAGCAGCACCCAACTCATTTAAATTCACATGTCCACTAGGCATCTTGAAAACTTTTGAAAGTGGAAGCGCTGACCACCGAACTGCGATTTTCAGAAAGTTTGATTACATCATTATTATGCATTTTGATTGGTTGGCGCTGAGCGAGGCGACTTTTGTTTTTTCCGCCTGAAATCCGCTTACGGCGATCCGCTCCGCGCGTTATTTAAAGTCGACCTCGATCCGTCTACAACGCGCGGTGCGGACCGCCATAAGCGGATTTCAGGTGGAAAAAACAAAAGTCGCCTCGCTCAGCACGTCCTAAACCGCTTAGTGGAAAACCGGCTTAAAGCTCGTTTGCACATGAAGACAAATTTGTTCCTGGTGTTTCAAACCTTACATGTTCTTAACTCAGCCGTTCATTGTCGCGGTCGCATTTAAAATGTCACCAAACTTTCTTGCTTTACACAACACACTCCGAACGTGAACTTTACGTGGTTTTTATTTACGATTTTAAACCAATGTCAAGTATCAGTTTAAACAATGGTTCCAAAAAAACTGTATTTCATGTGCTATTTATTTACTTTTTAAAACCAATCAATTATCAGTTTAACAATACACCCAAAACGCACAGAGAGAAAAACTTCAACTTACTATTAGCCTTTGTTTTACGCGCTCTAACATGGGTGTTGTCAGAAGTAGGTGAAAAAATGGTTTCTCTTAAAAAGATCACACGAGAGGAGAAAAAATGCACGTGCTAAATGAATGAAGTGAATAAAAACATGTTCGATCAGAGGCACATAAGAATTAAAAGAAATCAAACTATTAAGACAAAAGCAAAAAAAATATTTTTGTATCATGACACACTTTTTTCACCGGCTAATAATATATAGACTATAATAAAAAAAATGTTATCCGTATTGGTTCACCAGCCATAAAAAGTCACGTTCGCTTGGGGTTGCAATGTATTTGTTTCGCACTGAGGTCGCACACAAAGAAAAGAAATAATTTCACTCACAACTCAATCTACCATTTTGCGTGACAGACAGACAGAGAATCAGCAATTAATATATAGACTAGCTGCCAAGGCGGCGTCCCTCGCCGCCCATGTTTAGCATGAGTTGAGGAATTGAGGAATTGGCAATGATAAGTTTGTCCATGTTGTAGAGCTCAAAAAACTAATCAAAAAAATGTATGGGATCGTTTTGCTACGACCAACCGTGACAGAGATATTGTCAATCAAAGATTTTGATGACGTCATAGACCCGTTCCCAAATAAAATTAGAACCAAATTTTTCGTCACCCCATCGCCTGTATCGTGGATCCCATAAAACGTCAGTTATCCCTATTGGTTCTCGAGATAATTTTCCCTAAACGTTGCATTCGATTAGGGTCTCAATACAATGGTTTCACACTGACGTCGCGCACAGGAAGAGAAATAATTTATGTGTGATCTTACATTGCTGACTTCCTGATTTTGCAGTTCATATCTACCATTTTGCGTGACAGACAAACAAACAGACAAACACACAGAGAATCGGCTATTAATATATAGACTAGCCGCCAAGGCAGCGTTGCTCGCCGCCCATGTCCACATGCTCTGTATCACTGTATCAATAAGGTTAAGTAAAACTAGCCCCTCCTAACGGCCCCGTCTTAGCCCCGGTTTGTAGCCCCGGCTTATAGAAACCCTTAAAATGGCCATTCCCCTATCCCCCGCCAAAGTGGACAAAAGACTATAATAACTTATATTGAATATATTTCATCCATATGGATTAAAGAAAATTATAAGTCAAAACCGTCATATACAAAACAAAATTGCTTAGTATGTAAAATCGAAAGTCTCATATTTGAAGATTAAACATTTTACAGATATAAATTGAAAAGCTTTCACATATATCAAGTCAAAAACTTTCTCATATACAAAGTCAAAACTTTCACATATATAAAGTGTTCACTTTATAAAAGAAAATGTTGAGCATGCATGCGCAACTTCACCCTAATTAAAAGATCACACTTTTGTATTCGGAAGATAATAAAGAGGGCTACTGTACACGTGCGGAATTTTTTCCTTTCGTAGAAGAAATCTCTTTACACCCTGAATTTAAGGAAAGTGTTTCAAAACTCACTTCCCCAGACACGAGAAATGTAAATTTACATGAAAGAATAAATGTCAAATTCACTCCCAACACCAACAGATTTCACAAATTTAGTCGGTGGTGGTGGTGGTGGTGGACGATCTGCATTATCCTCCTCCTCTTCAATGAACGATACAACCACCCAAGGAGCTGCAGTTGATAGATTTCAACGACGACGTAATTATTATGCTCTCCATAAAAAAACATATGAGAAGAAATCTACTGGCAAATGTCGCATTAGTTTGTTCCATAGTCACAAGACTAGTGACTATTTTTTTTGGGTTTCTTAGGCGGGGCTGACCTCTGTGTATGTCATATTCCTATTTCTTTTGCTTTCTTAGGCGGTGCGGTAGTTTAGTTTTTTAGCCGGGACTGACCTCTGTGTTTACCGGTAACAGTTAAGATTAATGAGATAATAAATTCAGTTAGATTTCTTTTTTCTTAAAATAGGTAGCTAGAGACTCCAGTTTTTTCTTGTCCATTGCTACAAATCGCACGATCTGTAAATGATTAAACTTGGCGTTTAAAGCCATACGTGTTGCTTGAACTAATGCTGACAAACTTTTCTTTTGTGATCTGCTGAAAATTTCCACAGCTTATTGCTGGTAGTGATACTGATTTGCATTTTAATTTTTCGCAAGTTTCAAGTATCTCTACCAACAGGTTGCAAAGCAACTTAGCAGGATGAGCTTCGATTCCCCACTGCAGACCTAAGGAAGAAATAGATGGAGTGGTAACACATTTTCTTCTTAAACAGGGTAAGGCTTATTCATCAATATGCCCACTGCATTCATTATGTAATAGCTGTAGAGATCACCACCTGTTGTTACCATACATTTTCCTACTTCAAGTTTGGCATGCCTCTCGATGTAATTTGAACATTCCCTCGTAAAAGATTCGCTCGTCGCTTCCTTAATAGCTAACGCCACCTGCAATAAAATGATGTAACCAACGCAGCGTAATTAATATGAATTTTGAATCTGAACAAAAGAATATATAGAAATTAAGTACTGCACCGCTCCATTATGTTGAAGATAGCTGTTGGCAGCGTTCACAATGGCATGTGTTCTTTCTTTAGTTATGTCCCCTCCTTTAACTGCAATCAAAACAAAAAGAAACTGTGGTGTCTTAAAAATTCAGATAACAATAATATCGTTCCATAGTTTCAGTATAATTTCTTACACAAAGGAAGTAACAAGTGGATACCTTGTAAAGTGATGGAATGGTCATCTACGCCTACACACTTCATGAACTTTATTCCGGGCTCCTTAAAAATTTATTACTTAATAGTTTTTATGGAATTCTGATTGATAGTCAATGCCATGTTAGTAATTGCCCATTCTCATTATGCAATTCTCTATAAGATAATACAACTACTACAATGCAATATTGTAAATACTTGCTTTGTAGTACTGCTCTCAATAGCTTCGAGAATATCTTTGTGTGCTTTTTATTATTCTAATGTTGTAATTTTGATTATTGTTTTAAATGAATAACTGAACAATGAGAACGGCGAATTTAAAGCTTATGGTTTTAAGACGCACTTACGTCAAACAATAAGGCTTTATGATGTGCGGTAGGCAAATCACCGCCGTATATTCTTAAATTCGCTTCTTTATACGTAATACTTTCTGTTGACATAACATAGCTTGCAATAACTTCAGGTAGAATTGTATACTTGATAATGGTGGACCTGATACCACCTATTCTGATGTTCTTGAAAGGTACCGCTACCGGTCCATTATCTGACACCAAGGACTCAAAATCTAACCATTCTTTTTTATCTTGTATTCGTTCCTGCATAAACACTTCGAATTCAAGGAAAACAGCAAGACCATCCACATCCTCCATCAATGGCATATTTTTTGGCAGTATGGCAATATCTAATTCAGCATTATGCTTGTGAACGAAAAGCGATTTGACAGTGTTTAACGCTGCGATTCTTTCCGATCTGCAATATTCTTCCATCTCAACATTTCTTTGCTGGCCACATAAACACAACTTATGTGCTTGTGCAGACCAAACCCGTCAAGCACTTTTGTTTTTCTGACTTTCCGACTTTGATTATCATCCTAGGCCATCAATAGGGGCCCTCAGATAAAGAAATTTTAATGAATGTAAAACAAAATCTACACGTAATACATTTTATAACAAATCTGCTGGAAACTTAGTAGTGCTTCTGGGGGCCCTTTGAAAAGTTAAGAAACAAAAACAAGTGACGATTTGAGGGAAAAATCATAACAAGTGATATTACTGATAAATTAATCAGTAATTTATCAGAAATTTATCAGTGATAATCAGTAATACTGATAAATAATCAGTAATTTGTTCGATTTATCAGTAATTTGTTCGATTTATCAGTAATTCGTTCGATGAATCAGTATTACTCATTATTTATCAGCAATTACCGATTATTTTATCAGTTACTACTGATTCATCGAACGAATTAATGATTAAATCTATTGTTTTCTAATCAGTAATTTTCTGATAAATTTATCAGAAATTATCACTTGTTATGATTTTCCCTCAAACCGTTGTGTTTTAGGTGTTGATGGTGCTCCGGTGTTCATTTTTAAGGTTGAATCGGGTTGTATTGGCAATTGTAAGTTTTTAGAAACCAAATAAGAAACTTTTCAGTATTAAACAAAAGAATAAAAAAATATTCAGTACTTTCTTATGACTATGGTACTAGGGCTTTTCACAACTTTCTTATAAAATAAAATATGTGTATTTCAGCTATTAATTTGTACCATATCTTCACATTCTTTCAATCCTTGAATATCATAAACTTTACCAAAACAATATGAACATTCTGCACGTGCACAAATAAATTCAGTTTCTTTTTAAAAATTCGCACATGGAAAATAATTTGTATATTTCAACGAATACTTTCACTCTTCAGAATGAGTAATCAAGAAGGGAATGATCCTTCTTTGAAAATATGGCACTTTAAAATATTTTCGAAAATCATCAGTTAAAACATCTTATTTCGTGTTTTTTGTTTGTTTCAGGTATACAACTTGTGTTCAACAAGAAGCAGATTGGAAGTCACAACCTCTGGTAAAACCAATCTTTTATCAGTGTAACAATACACTGAAAACGTATAGAGAGAAAACGCGCTCTAGCATGGGTGCTATCTCTTCTTAAAAAGATCACACAGGAGGAGAGAAAAAAAGGCACAAGCTAAATGAGTGAAGTCAATAAAAAAATACGTTCGATCTGAAGCGCATAACAATTAGAAAAAGAAATTAAATTATTAAAAGAGAAGCAAAAAAATATTTTGTTTCATGATACTCTTTTTTTACCTATCGGTTTTTAAACATTTTGATTGCTCGAAAAAAAAGTTTACCCGTCTCAGACAGTCAGGCAAGGATACGTTAGGATACACTGGCAAACATGCTGCCACGTTCAGCCACTGCTGCTTTCTGTCCAAACTGTTTAACCAGTTAGTTTCTTTGTATGTAGTTGATGTATTGTTTTCAAAGCCAACGTAGTCAATGTAGTCCTTGGAATACTAAACTAACAATAATAATAAAAACAAAACATTATTCCTATTAGTTCATCAGCCAAAAAAAGTCACGTTCAATTGGGGTTACAATGTATTTGCTTCGAACTCACGTCGCACACAAAAAAGAAAAAATTCGCCCACAACTCAATTTACCATTTTAGGTGACTTAAGGAAAACAAACAAACAGAGAATCGGCTATTGATACATAGAAGTATGAATATCAGACAAAAAAGTTTTGAAATTTTGAAAAAATTTTGTGCCTTTAATATTAGGCTTGAAGCCATTTTGATTCTTATAAAAAAATTGTACATTCGGTGAAAAATCTAAAGCATATCATAAGGATACTTTAGGCTCATTTAAAGGGAAATTAAGCCTTAAAATTTCTTTTCTGATTTTGAGCATGAAATACTTCATTCATCCTAGAGGAACACCTTTTTACGTATAAAAGGTATTCCAAATGAAAAAGACTGCTAAAAAAACAACTTAGTTAAATCGACATTACAGCTTTCGTTATAAATATCATGACGTCACAGAGCGAGTTTTTGCAGAAACATCAGACGTAGGCAGCACATGATGACATGTTTTTTAGTCCTACGTTCTAAAGATACAAGAAATGGTAGAAAAACAATAAAGACAACACGAAGATGTTTATCGTTCACCAACATTACAATCTTAAATATCAAGAAACAGCAAAATGTAAAATAAGTTTATCGTTAGCGATTCAAGAGAAACAAAAGCAGTCATACTGAAGATGTCATTTTTTATACATCTAAAATATACACATTTGTTCAAAAACTCACTTACGCACGTAGACCTGCTATAAATCTAAAACAAAATACTTTTTAATACAGTAGACTCCCGGTTATTCGAAGCTCCAAGGGGGATAAGAATTTACTTCGAATAACTGGGAGTTCGAATAACTGGAAAATTCATTTTCCCGCCAGATTTTCAACTTAACCTTAATGGGATGGACTTTTCTGAAGTAATTGAGGCATTGTGGTTCAGTTGAGCGTAATAAACACAAAGAATTTTTACTTTTTGAAGAAAGAATAAATTTGAACAAATTGTTAACAGGTTTTAAAATATGAAAGTTATAAAGAGAATGTATCTAGTAAATACAAGGAGTTCAACTCTTAAGCTTGGTTTCCAATAAAATTATTTTTGTTGCACAACGGTTGTGCAACCGTTTTTCAGAACTTTTGCACAACAGTCTGAATGTTGTGCAACAAAAGATATGTTGTACAACACCTGTTGCAGAGATAGAAAAAAATCTATCTCTGCAACAATTTCCTACACTTGTTGCACAACAAAGTGCTGCAAAACGGTTGCACAACAAAAATAATTTTATTGGAAACCAAGCTTTAAAAAAATCTTTAATGCTACATTGTTTTTTAATATCGATGTAGTTATTTTGACATGTACATGTTATCATGTTTAACTGCTTTCTGATTTCAAGACCATTCTCGTCAAACAAAGACCATCTTTCCAACAATTCTAAGGCCTCTTCCAACTGTGACTGCTTTGGCTTCTTCGGGGGATGTCATGTGCCTCAATTTCATCATCATCGTCATCTTCGAGATTCGGCTCGTTTTGATCTTTGTCCTCATTAAGTACGATTTCCACAATTTCCTCATCAGTCAATTCAATTGATTTACTCGTGCATACCTCAAAATCAATATCCACAAAATCATCTGCGTTCAAGATGTCGCCATCAACTTCTCTTTTTTTTCAACTCGCTTATGCTGTCAGAAAGAGATTTGAATGGGTCATCAGCATCATTGAGACTCGTGATCTGTGCTTCTTTTGAGATGCCTGCCTTCTTAAAGCAGTTTTTAACGGTGTCTTTTGAAACAGCGTCCCATGATTTGACCAAGATTTGCATCCCTTCAAGAATGTTAATTTTATGGACCTCTTTACCGCCGTCAATGAACTTTATTTGACGTTTCACAAGATTTGACCGGTAATATGCCTTCAATGCTCGGGTTACACCTTGATCCATGGGCTGGGTCTTAGACATTGTATTTGGTGGTAGAAAAACTAATTCTACTGCTTTAAGACCAGTGACTTCTGGATGAGCTGGGCAATTGTCAATTATCAAGACAATCATTCGACCCGGAGTTTCAAATTTAGCATCGAGTTTTTTCACATAATCAGTAAAGATTTCAGAATCCATCCAGGCCTTCTTTTGAGCTTTGTACTGACAGGGAAGACTTTTGACTCCTTTGAAACAGCGCTGTTATTGGTGAAGTCCTAGAAGCTAAAATGGAACCAACAAACGACATAGACAAATATGCAGTGGCGGTCTGCAAAAAAGGAGATATTGTTGGTCATTTGCCTAAAGGAAAAACAGGAAAATTTGCCAAAACGATATTTTACTTTCTGAAGTCAGAGATGTTGTGTACTTGCAAAGTAAAAGTGACAGTGAAAAGAACTAACTTTGGAGATGATAAGGGATTGAGGATCCCCTGTTTGCTTCAATTCTCTGGACCGAAGGAGAATATTGAACTTTTGAAGAAATTGCTTGAAGAGTGTAAATAGCCATGAATATTGAAACCTGATTTTTTGAAGAATAAAAGTGTTTTAATCGCAGAAAATCAATGTTCTCACTCGACGATCTCCCAATAAGAAAAATTCGAATAACTGAGGGTGACTTAGCCTATAATTGGCCCCAAGGGGAATAGAAATCACTTCGAATAACCGAGTTATTCGAATAACCGAATTATTCGAATAACTGAAGTTCGAATAACCGAGAGTGTTTTTGCCTGAGTTGGGTAAGCAGATCCAAGGGGAACGCCATCTCACTTCGAATAACCGAACTATTCGAATAAGTGCAGGTTCGAATAACCGGGAGTCTACTGTAAAGGTTTTAAATCACAAAGAACACACAAAGAACTTTCATCAACAAAAACAAAATATTGCAGTTTATGTAATCCTTACAAAAACAGCGATCACGCTGTGACGTCAAAATTTCCATCGCAGAGCACTGCAATGGCGTCCGTTGTTAGATACTAAATAACGAAAAACTGAGTATAATTATCATTTAAGATAATTTTTAATGATCACAACAGATTAATGAGACCTTTTTGCAGCTAATATAAAAAGTTTTTGATAAAGGCTTAATTTCCCTAGCTCAGTTGGTAGAGCGATAGGACTAGAATTCCTAGGTCGTGGGTTCAAATCCCTCCTGGTTCGGAGTTTTCCTTCGTACTAGGTCTGTGTAACTAATAGAACGAGCGGTTACCTTCCTTTCATACTACGAAGGAGCGAAACCTTGTATCACTGATTCGATGCTCGTATGCTCCAAGTTATCTCGTGATCGTAGTAGTTGGTGGATTCCAACACGAATCACAATAACATCACGTCGGAGATGGATTTTTCTGCAACACTAGTTACATATCGATAATGAGGATTGAATACCATGAACCGGTAGCTCAGTTGGTAGAGCGATAGGACTAGAATTCCTAGGTCGTGGGTTCAAATCCCTCCTGGTTCGGAGTTTTCCTTCGAACTGGGTCTGTGTAACTAATAGAACGAGCGGTTACCTTCCTTTCAACCTTGTATCACTTAATTTCCCTATAAGCGATTTAAAGGGGATGTCTAGTTTTAAAATCAAAATTTAGTTTTTGTACCATTTGGAAGACTTTCAAAAATGATGTAGGTCATTTTTTAAATTTTCAAAAAATCACTTTTTGTTCACAAGAAGTAGACCTCCCCTTGTAGAAAAATTGTAAAAAAGATTGTAAAAAAAAGATAACACACCAACAAAAACATCTTTCCATAGTCTCTCAATAAGTTGATTATATGTACTTTTTCCAGTGATCATGCTTCTTCTCCCTACACCTCACTATTGTAGCATGTAGTACGCAACATTGACATTTTCTTTAGCTTTGTCCGATCTAACCCTGTTAGGCAAACCATATTCTTTGACAGACTTAATGAAACACTGCAATACAGTAGATGCTTCATTCTCATTTGTACAAGATAAACCAACTGCTAACCTAATGAATCCATCAATTATACCAGTAATAATAAAATACCATCTCACTAATTTATGATTCGTATCTAGGTGCCAAAGATAATTAGGTCTTTGAACGTTATAGATTCGACAAAGTCTTTTTTCTTTCTAGAATCCTTTCCTTGGGAATCTACTCATGTTAAACTGTCTCACAACCTTTGTCTTGACACTTGAATGTTGTATCCTTTCAGAAGTTCTCGCAACATAACTTCGCCATTATTAGGAAACTGCTGGACCAAGTTCAAAATATTTGAATTCAATTCCTCGTGTAATCACAGAACTCTAGTTTTTTCAAACCATATTCATCCATCCGTCTGTAAAATGTTCTCTCTGAAACACATAGCATATTACTTATTTCCTTGATAAGACATCCATCATCTAGCAGATTTTTCAAAACATTCTTTGGTATGAAAAACTTGGGTGCTCCAGCAGAGCCTGCAGCAACAAATCTTTGAGGTTTCTGGTTACCTTTTCCACAACATCTACTTCTCAAACTCATTATTACAAAGTTATCACTGATACCTACACTCAAAAAGTCCTTTTATCAAAAAGTCCTTCCAGCTCAGGAATCAAATCAGATGATATATTCACCTCTGAGAATCTCCTGATCACAGATTCACAACAACCCAGGTTCTTGAACACTGCACATAGTGTATTGTCACACATTCTGTTTATTGATAATTCAGTTACCGTAAATCCTCTAATAAACGCCCGGGGCGTTGGGGCGTTTATTTCATTTTTCAGATCTGAAGAGGGGCATCTATAAGAGGGAGGCGTTAATAAGAGGGAGGCGTTTATTAAAAAAGTTCAGTGTGATATTCTTTTCTGAATTTAATCTTTTTATATAATGAGAAAATTACAAATCAACATCAACAAAATCGTCATCTTAGCGTCCTCATTAAGAAGATTAAAACAAACATTGGCATCTTCAATATCAGAATCGGTAGTTATCTAGTTTACTTTATCATTTCCTAAATGCTGACACAGTTAACTTCATAAAGGTCACTTCATTGGAAAGCGAAAAAAGGAGATCGGGTTAGTAGTTCCCGCAAAATTTGACTGCTACACTTCCAAAAAAAATTTCAACGGTATTAAACGAGCAGCACAGCAAGGAAAAGGACAAATTTAAGACTCTTGAAGTTCATCACAAGAAAAATAAAATTTATCGCAAATTTCCATACTTTGTATGATGACAAAATATTTGAAAAAACGACACATATGTTATATGTGATATGTTATTTCTAAATCGTTTGTTTCTTCTTCCTTGTTCCCTTTTTGCTGAAAATGTAATATTTCTAATAAACGCCCCTTCTTAGGGGGTGGGGCTGGGGGGGGGGGGAGCATTAATAAGAGGGGGGAGGGCGTTAATTAGAGGGTGGCGTCTATTTAGTATTTTGCTTTTAAAAGGGGGGGGGGGGGGGGGTGTTTATTGGAGGATTTACGGTATGTTCTGAAATTGCATAAATAAATACATGAAAATAAAGAAGTGATTTAGTTAAGACAATAATTCATCTATCACCACATGACAGGACTATAAAACGTGATTAATGCCACCATCTTCGTTGATCCGTTGTGACAGGGCGCCGTTTTTATCAAATTCATTTATCGTCGAATGAATGTATCACATGAGTTCATCACATCGGAAGAATTTATTGCATTGATTAGGTTTATCGCATAATTGAATGATTCACCGCATAATCAAATGTGTTTATCGCATAATCAAATGAATTTGTCACATATTTGTTGAATGAGCGAATGAAATTATCACGTAAGGCAGTTATGGTGTTCCATAGAATTCTATCCTGTAAAACAACAAATAAGGAGGCGGGCATATGCATCCAATGATGTTTTGCATCCTAGTAATATCAAAATATACTAAAAAATGTCCGACAAGTATATATATGTTAGACTCAACACTAAAACAAACCTTTTACCTCTTGCTTTGACTCTTTTACAGCTATCCAGTTCCAAACCGGACATCATGAACAGCTTAGTCAGGATATTTTCGTATGACAATAAGCTGCATTCCGGCCAATCAAAGGCAACCCAATAGGATAACCCTGGCTCAGAGACACTTGTTTGGTCCACTTCTTCGGATGGTTTTACGTCCTCGCTATTGTCAATTTGCATTAAGCCACTCAATGAGTCATCTTGTAGAGGCCTCGTTGTTACTTCAACTTTTCATTTTTTCGTATTTCGTTCCATGGCCGTGAAACAAGAAATGAAAGCCACAACTCTCCTCTGTTCGGATAAAGCCAAGTTTATCTGTTGTCTACAAGACCAAATACTTTTAATCCCATAACCCGCTTCCCAAAGAACACGTACAGCACACACATGGTATTTATTCACAATCTGTGCTACAATATAAGCTTTAAAGTCCCTTTTCAAGGTTTTGTTTGTCATAGACTTTGGAGCTTTATATTCGGTTGACATTTTGTTATCTTTTCACAGATACTTCCAGAAAGAGGAACATTTTTTTCTAAAACGGTTATTCATGTTTTTTGGATTTCATAATGTTTTGCTAGAACCTGCTCAATATTATCATCATTTTGATGAACCTTTTTAGTCAACGATCTGTTTAAAAATATTAAAAATAAGACATTTTTTTCTGCTTTAAAAAGAAACTCCAACGAAATTCGGTTGAGATATGACCAAGCAAATTACGAGTAACCTTGGCCGTCATTTCTAGGTATCATCAGCTGAACTACATCAATTTGCACACTTTTTTGAGATTGTAATCACAATGTTATTAATTTTAAATTTTCTTGATCGACTTTTGTATGCCTTTTCAATTTTAAATAAACACAACTGACATTTAATTTGAAGAAACCTTTGGTGATACTGTAGCATTTCCTACTGACAAGGGAAGATTCATTCTGAATAGTTACAATGTGGTCACCAGTTTAATGTAAGCGGTAGGTATTTGAAGTCAAATGATTTAATGCTTACTTGGAATAAAAGTTCAATTCCAGGCTTCCGTCAATTTAATCTTGTGCTTAAACCGACTGGTAGCCTTGTGGTAGAGTGCTCGCTTCCTGTTCGGGAGGTCGCGGGTTCAATCCCCGACCGAGTCACGCCAGCGACTATAACAGTGTGAATCAATCCTCTCTGCTTAGCACTCAGCAAGAAAGTAGGAATGATGTCTAGGGTGGTTGTCTAGTTGAGCGGTTCCTGTCATTACAGCTTCCGTAGCCCAAATGGGGGCTTTAAATGCTCTAGGACCTCCTTCGCAGGACCCTCATTGATAACAGTACCTTACGGAACTGAAGAGGCTATCCTGGGTAAACATTCGTAAAATAAATAATAAAAAATAAATGCTACTTAGTCACTCAAAATTCTTTTCAATGGATAATTAACTCAGCTGTTAACTTCAACCCAAATACGTTCAATGTTATTCTCAGTAGATTTGGAAATTTTGAAAGGAGCCTTATTTCTATTAAAATGACATTCTTCCAATAACTTTTTAACATATGCTGTCAGAAGAAACTCTTTTCCACCATCCACTCTTACTTGATTCCAGATCCTGTATAAGTATGCAGCAAAAGGTCTAGAAAGTAGACTTAACTTTATGTGTTCTATCTGTACTTTTTATTTTCTTTTGCAGCAGACTAGCAAATACTACTCGCTACGCTCTTCCTCACAATTCTAATTCTTATGACCTTTGCTTTGATTCATCGGTAATTTTCAGCCGTGGCGGAAAGCCTCTAAATCAGACAACTATTCCCTTGAGGGATTTTTTATTTTCTTCTTCGCGCCTGTTAATAGATTCGTTACCGGGGATTTATTTTGTTTTATTCTGTCTAAAAAGCCTATCAGAGACACTATATTGGTATGACATTTCCCCCGTTTCGCTTACAGTTTTAGTATTTACAGTGTGTCCACCAAAAATGTATCGGCTCGTAAAACAGAAATTAACATTCTCATGACTTTTTATAGAAATTTCACAAGAACTTTGATTTTCTTTGTTATTTCTATTGAGATTGAAATCACAGGAATGTTTTTTTACAAAAGGAGGTAGTTCATAGAAGAATTTCTCAACAATGCATTTCTTTATATTTTTGGGAGATAGTATTAATGATGATTTTTTTATTGTTAATACTGATCTCTTTATTTCATAACCAAAAATTGATTCTTTTGGTGAAAATTATTCCTCGAGCAAAACTTGATAGATTCACTTAAAAGTTTTATTTTCAGAAAATGTGTCTTTTTGTGACAATAAGCTTTTTTATTGCAAATATTTTGTTTGCAATAAATTCTGTTATTCCTCTGTTCCCAAAAGTAAAAAGAAATGCATTGTTGAGAAATTTGTCTGTTAACAACGTTCCGGTAATTTCAATCTCAATAGATGTAACAAAGAAAATCTAAGTTCTAGTAAAACTTCTATAAAAAAACCGTGAGAATGTTAATTTTAAGTTTGATGAGCCGGTACATTTTTGGTGGACACACTGTAGAAGAAAAATTCTGTGGAATTATTTGATAATATGATCATAGAATTCTCTCCTCCGTTGTGAATTCGAATACATCTGCCATTATGGAGGACAAACAAAATCATTATCATTGACAGTTTTCTGTGAGGATGGTTAATTTCTGTGCTATATTTAGTTGTTCCAATCGTTCTAACAGAGAAATAAAGAAATCTTTTTATAATTTACCTAAAGTTGCTGTACATAGAGGTGAAGAAACACAAAAGTTATCAAAACTTCGACGTGAAAAATGGTTAGCTGCAATAAACAGAAAAGATTTAAACTTTGTTTCACAACACATTCGTGTATGCTCTGATCACTTCTTAGCTGGTAAGAGTCTTTTTAACTATACTTTGCCTAGACATATGATTTTTGTCCTTGTTCCTAATTTTTTTCATAATTTTTTAAGGAAAGCCTGCTGTCTTATTCAATTCCAATGACCCCGATTGGATACCATCAGTTAATCTTGGTCATATTAAGTGAAAATGGATGTATCCAAAGCAAAATCGCGCTATCATCGTGTATTAAGTAGATCTCAAAAGATCTCAACTACTGAAGAAGGGACAGTAGAAGAAAGCTGACCCTGGCTTTGATATAGCAGAAAGTGTAGGATTTTATTGTGCTGAGCTTAAAATACCAGCTTTCACAAGAGGAAAGTCACAGATTTCAAATGGGGATATTGAGTCAACAAGAAGAATTGCATCAGTTTGAAAATTAATCGAAATTGACTATTTTTTTTAAAAAGACGGGGGTAAGGATTGTATCTTCAGTTAAGTGGTTTAACATTTTTTAAAAAAAGATATTCGAATTATCAAAGTAAATACTTCAGTTTCAGATTGTCATTTTCACAAGAATGCAAATTGAAAAAGATATGTAATTAGGTCCCCAATGCTTTTTTCTCAAAAACTTTAACCTATAAACTGTAAATTGCTAATATTTTCTTATCTTCAAATTTTGAGCATATAGTTTCTATATGATTTCTAAAGCATTTTTGATGCTCTTTTGAATGATATAAAAAAAATTTTCATATTCCTCGAAAAAAATTTTTTTATTGGTATGGCAGGCAATGACGTCATCCCACGTGACCCAGATGCAAAAACTTTTTTGGCACCTATGTGAAACAGGAAAGAAACCTTCTGAGTTAACAGATCAAAAAGAAATTGAGAATACAACATGAGAAAAGAATTGATAGACTTGTTGAAGAAGTTGAACAAGTGAAAGACGATGCGAGAATGTTCTCGGCTGTACGAGCGATGAAAACCAACAAACAGGAAAACTCGTACATATATGATGACGAAAAGAAGAAAATAACCAACAAACGAGAAATTCACAACAAAGTAAAAGTTTATTTTGAGAATAAGTTTTACAAAGATGAAATTCCCGAGATAAGAAAACCGACGAACGAATACCGAATGAAGAAACCAATTACGAAAGAGGAAGTTGAGAGATGTGTAACTAAAATGAAAAATAAGAAAGCCACTGGTTACGATGGAATCGCCGTCGAAATGATTAAATATGCAAACATAGAAAAAGAAATTGCTGACGTATTAACAGGAGCAGTTGAATCAAAAGAAGAGATAGAAATCGGGAAATCCCTGCTGACTGTGTTACAGAAACCGAACAAAGAAAAGGGCCCGTTATCAAACTTGAGACCAATAAATCTGTTGGCAGTGATAAGGAAAATTCTCTCAAAAGTTTTGCTCAACCGTATAAAACCTAAAGTCGACAAATATCTAGCTCCATCACAAAGCGCGTACAGAGAAGGCCGAAGCACAAGTGATCTGGTATGGATGCATAGATGGATATGTGCTAAAGTTCAACGATTTGAAGGATTGAAGATTTATATTACAGGAATCGACATGACCTCAGCCTTCGATACCATTCTAAGACAGGAGCTGATAGAAGAAGTAAGAACATTCCTAGACGAAGATGAAGTTAGAATCTGTGAAATGCTACTAAGCGAAACGACAATGATGATTAAGGACGAGTTCCTATGTGACATCTTCAAAACGAACATAGGATCGCCACAAGGTGATGGAATTAGCGGAATATTCTTTAACATTTATTTGGAGAAAGTATTACGAAAAATAAGATTCTTACTACTTATACGATTCAATAGACCTTCGGATCACGACTATGCACCAATATCATCGTTACCAACCGAAGCCATTTACGCCGATGACTGCGATTTCATTACAGAAGATGTCGCAGTAAGAAATTTCGTCACAAAAAACACGTCAACAACTCTTGAAGAGGACAACCTAATGGTCAACAACAGTAAAACTGAAAATACGACAATTCAGAGAGCAACAAAAGAAAACGAAGTATGGAGAAACACTAAAAAACTAGGAAGTCTTCTTGGTGATCAAGAAGACATAGAAAGGAGGAAATCCTTAGCCATATCAGCCATGGAAAAGATGAACAAGTTATGGGTGAGAAACAGAAAGATTAGCGTTTCGAAACGAATGAAGCTGTACAACGCTCTAGTCAAACCAGTTCTCATATATAATTCATCAACATGGGGACTTACCCAAAACGACGCCGACACACTAGATGCCTTTCATCGACAACAGATTAGAAAAGTATGGAATTTCCGTTGGGAAGACAAGATCTCAAATAAACGTCTGTACGAAATGACCAATACCAAATCATTGTGCCACGACATCGCTGTTTCCAGATGGAAATTGTTCGGACACGTCTTAAGGATGGATCTTCAAACCCCAGCGCAAAGAAGCATGACGTATTATTTCGAAAATACAGAAAAACGTAAACAGTTCAGAGGAAGACCTCGAACAACAATAGTTACAACACTAGCTAGAGACATATCGAACCTAAATGTGAAAGATTCACAGCTGATGCCGTTGAAATCGCTGAACCAAATGGGTGACTTGAACGAATTGAGATCGATGGCAAAGAACCGAAAAAAATGGACGAAAATAGTATTGTCCATTGCTGAAAATTTTCTCTTCTAAATTAAAACAGTGTTATAGAGAAGAAAACCTCTTTTTCCAATTATTCTTCTAAGTCCGATAATTACAACAACAGTTCACTAAAATGCGGTATCTCAAACTCTATGACAATGTCTCAACCTCTTAGTGTAGCACATAACTACAACGCTAAATTTCCATCTTTCATAACTTTGTTTTCTCAGATTTAATTTTCCTTTTTCATGGAATAGCTCCAATTTAAATACTTTTCAATTTTCAGATTTTTCAGAAAGTTCAAAAGCTACACTAAAATGGCCCAAATCCCGTTTCTCTGGTTGAAATGAAAAACTAACAAAACTAACTTTCTGAGCTGGCATAATGGAACGAATTTCACTTTATTTAATAGCTACATCTTTAGTCGATTTTTTGTTGCTTCTTTTCATAACATATCTTGAATATTTATACGAAAATAGCATATCATGATCAAGCTTAACATGATGTTGATTCTTATGTCTCACCAAAGACATCAGAACAACTACGACTCTTCTGGTCCCACCAGGCTTGAACATTTTATACGCTATCATAGTAATTTATATTTTCTAACTAACATTTTCGAATCCCGGACAAAGCAAGAAGTTGTATGATTTTTTCGCAAAGGCCTCACATACCATGGCGCTTCGCCACCCCAACGCCCAAAAGAAGAAATCATATGGCTCCAAGCTGAAGTCCTTGTAGTAGTAGTAGTAGTAGTATGTGATTTTTCATTTACTTCAACTTAGGAATTGACATAAGCAAAAGGTTTGCTTGTAACACGTCCCTGCACACGAGAATACATAGTGGCCCCTACTTACATCTATTGAAGTGCGTTCTACATGTTAAGAAGGAAAACATCAAACCACCACCATTATATTTCATCTATGAATGAAATAAAAGGGAATTACAATAGATTGACAGTAATATCCAAAAGACAGCAAAAAGAAAATAAGAACTTACCTCTAAATAAATCTTCTTCTTCTGAAAAGAAAGGAAAAGTATCAATAACCTAATTAATACATTGATGGAATTCTAGTATTTATAAAGGATTAAGTCTTTTTATCTTTCTTGAATATATCACCAACTAAATTATAAAAGAAAGTAGTTCTAAATAGACAACCCTTTCTTCTTTGTATATATTAACATTTTCATTTGATAACTTACCACCATCTTCTTCACTGTCAGCTTCAACTATAATCCCAAATATGATGGAAAAAAAACTAAATCCTTTTATCCACAACTGAGCTTTTAGAAATGAAAGATTATTACCATTTTGTCCTGAGGTAGCCATCCTATATTATTAAATATCTTATTATACTAATTCCCAATTGTGCATCCCACTTTTATTTTAGAGAGTGATATATTCGGTTTTCTTTAAACGGTCAAATCCTTCTTATTTTTTCCCTTTTTGTCGTAAAACCACGCAGAGGCGAGAGTGTTTTTTTACTATTAGTATATGGGGAAATCCCGCCGCTGATCGTTTTTATTGGCTAATAAAGGAAAACTCTTCAAATGCGCTCATTTGATTGGCTGAAAAATTCCAAAAATTTTGGTCGTTAATAACGAACGGCTTTCATTTCTTTGTTGTGAATTTCACGAAGTATTGTATTTTAGATTATTAAAAGAATGGATAATGCATATGTAGGTTATTAGTTGTTTTTTTTTTAGAATGTAACATTTAGTTATTTTAGTTATCAAGTATACAGAAGAAGTGCAGTGAATTTTTTAAAAATTGGCTGCAGAACGATTGAACGAACAAGGTATTTTTATAAAACTTTTATTGCTTAATATTTTAGATAAAATAACAGGTGACTATGTAAGTAAGTTTAAATGTTTGTTTACCTTTTTCGTTTAGTATGTATATGCTGCTGGATCAAAACGAAGACGAGAGAAATTTGTTTTGGTAACACGCGCTTTTATTAATTTTATAGTTAGCAAAGAAGATTTGATTTAATTTATTTATTTACAGATCAAATGGTCCCACAGTATGAAGGTTTTCATTTCTCATGGCTGTGGAAGTTGGTAACAGGTTATGCAGTCTAATTGTATCTATTGACGATGTTTGATGCTTTGTGTGCATGCCTTTCTGCCAGCTATTTATGTCTTTTGTTTTTGTTTGCTTAAATATGGTTGCAGCAGTAGTAGTAAGTATTGTAGCTGTTCTTCACTGAAATCTTTTTTCTTTAGGTCAGAAAAGAAAAAGTCTATATATAAAGGAAATATATAAATGGATAAATGAAACACATGGTTAAACTATGATGTTGAGAAGGTTAGTTAAGAGAAGAATGGACTATGTATTTCGTTGCAATTGTACTACAAAAAAGAAGCATTGCTGCGGCATATTTTTCTTCAGTTTATATTGGTTTACGACATTCAATTGCTACGTACTTACTGGTACATAAGTTTGGCATTTTGTTTTTATTTTTCGCTTTTAATATTTTCTGGGTAATAAATTTTGGTTTTGGTCAAAGTAGGGCATTTCGTTGTTTCAATTATTTTTACAAATTTAATGTTTGGTTGTGTTTGTCAGGTTAAAAGTCTATTCTGTTCAGCTCCAGTGTTGAGTGAACCCATATTGACTCACAGCATCGGTTGACTTTATAGACCTTCCGACCTATACAAATTTTGTCATTAAATTTGTGTTTTTAATTATTATCTTTAGGATATGCGTACTTGAAGTTTCTTTTCGTTTTGCTTTTTTTCTTTTTCTTTTGTTTTTTTATGTCAATATTGTTATAGCATGATTAGGTTTTCCGTGTTATTGTACAATTGAAATATTTTTCATTTAGGTTATAATAGAAAAAAGCATAAACGATTAAAGAAATGAAACTCATGGTTTTGGGAAGAACAGACTATATCATTTCAAAAATTCATTAATTATTGCAGTCCAGTAACAAGCACAAGCGAAATAGTTGGAAGGTATCAATTTGTTTTTATTTAATATTTTTTAATGTTATTCAATGTTTGCTTTTGTATGTCTGGTAAACAAATCTGTGTTATATATTCCCATTTTTTTACATTAAAGTTACTTCTCTTTTGCGTATAAATATTATTCTGTTATTGCTATTTTTTCTGTGTTAAATCTTCTGCATGTAAAAAACATGGTTTTGCTAAATAGGTCATTCAAATTTTTTATCATATTGATGTTTAATGTCTCCAGGGTTAATAAATTAAGGTTAATTATTTCGATGTTTTAATTTTTTAATTATTTTGATCTTTGATTGTTTTCAGGGGAAATTTATTTTATTAACCTTTTCTGCGATTCAGCTTGCATTTGATTAAAACCAGTAAAAATTGTTTACCTGGGGTTAAAGACTTCTGCGACACAACGCATGCTGAACATGGGTGGCGAGCGACGCCGCCTGGGCGGCTAGTTCACTATTAATACTATTAATTCACTTCTCAAACACAACAGGATGAATGCCCTGACTTTTGGTTCATGGTTTGTGCATGCAAGGACTATCCCAAAATAAGATGCAGGAGACTATCTGATTCTGATAAATTGATAAAACGCATGCACAACCCATGGTAACAGAGTACACGATGTGAGCGTAAGTCAATGAGACTCGTACTCCACCTACAAAAACAAAATGTTTTTAAGGTAAAATAGTTCAGTAACTAAAAAAGCATATCATCTATTTTCAGCACCACCACAAAGTAATTGTCGGTGATTTAACAAAATAGCACCACTCAATCCATCACTACAGTTGACCAACACAATGTCACAGTGTTCGTATACCAACTTAGCGAAAAGCCACTTTAAGACAACTGCAATGATAGTCACTCTCCAAATGAGTGAGGATATCAACAAATGCTCACCCGAAAAGTAATGTTTTAATTTCCGGTATTTTTGTAAGTCACTCAACAAATATGCAGAATTAAGTTACTGTAATACTTGTGGAAAGACAACATTTTCAGTATACATTTTGCCATTGATATAACCTTGTTTCCCAGTAGCAGCAACTATAATTCTCACATTATCAAATGTCTCACCATCAATATAGCTGACCATGAGAAAAGCATAGCCTCTGCAAAAACAAACTAATTTTATCAAATGTTCCACCTTGACTCTTGTTTATAGTGAAAGAGTAGGCCAAACAGATTGGCAATTGTCTGCCTTTCAATATAAAAGGCATACCTGTATCTGAAGAAGATAGTTAAACTCTACATATGAAAATGATTTCTCCAACGGCAGACCCCGTCAAAACTTAGGCTTTAATAAAATTACCTGACAGTTCACGGATAATCAAGCATATGCCATTACAGAGACCCTACCTGATATTTAGATTCCTCAAAACCATAATAATAGCCCCAACTTTAAGCTTCATACAATGAGGAGGCATACCTGACGGCGTTATGCTACTTAATAAATAAAGCGGATAATTTTGCTGCATGTCTTCATCGTCACATACCACCTCATCAGCACTGTAATAACAAACTTCATTTCCTAGCAATCTGTCCAATACCTCATTGTTAATGATTAATGATTGCTCATTTGTTGGTGTCAAAATGGCTGTGGCTGCATATTCATGAGGTTCCAATCCGTCATACATCACTGATATAATAGAAGTGTTTTGGGGAACAATGCAACAATCAGGGATTTCAATTGAGCCTTTAGCTGGTTCATTTTGTTTTGTTAGCAGTTCACCATAACCAAGTTGTATAACCAAGCACAGAATTCTTGTTCCTCCAGCCTGGCTCTCATGTTCTCAGTGAGTACTTTACCACTGATGCCCACAAAGCAGAACTTGTGAAGCAAACTTCAATAACATCAGTCGGTTTTGCCTTCTTCACAACTGGCAAGCACTGACAAAAATCGCCACCCCTTAAAAGTACCTTTCCACCGAGAAGTGCATCACTACCGCAAATATCACGTTATAATCTGAAAAATGTGCGTAGACACCATTGTAGCTTCATCAATCAGAAGCAGGTCAATATTGTGAGAGTATTCTGCATGTTTAGATGTCGGGGTTACATTACATACGCTGTTTTCCATAACATGGACAGGCAAACGAAATAATGAATGCAATGTACACCCACCAGAGAGTAAGGTGGCTGCAATACCTGTATATGCAGCAGTCACAACGTTCCAACTTTAGGCTCTTCATGCTGTAATAACATAGTTATATGTAAAAGTTTTACCTGTACCAGCTGTCCCATCCAGATAAAAGAATTTTTCAAGTTGTGCTAAAGCATTGGGCACATTTGAAACAGCAGACAAAATTGCATCAGCCACAGCTACCTGCTATTCGTTAAGCTGAGACCTTACCTGGGCACTGTCAATGTAAACATTAAAATCCACTTCTTCCTCAGGGATTTGCTGCACCACCTCTGGAAGATTAAATTGTGTTAAGGACATACCAAATTGTTTCAGGACATTATCAATATAACCCAAACCTCTTTGTTCTGCCTGAGCAAGAGCTAATGTTGGAATGTAGTCGTCACACAGATGCTCCTTGAATGTATTCGATATTATGGTTTGAGTTGCAAACCTATAGACCAAAGAATCCAACATCCCACTATTATAATAATGCGTATAAATGCATATGTGTCAATGGAACTGAACCAGATAAAGGTTTCGTAAAATTATTTTTTACCCTGAAGAAGTGAAACAAACATTGAAACACTTAAAATGCCCTACTTCAGACCAAAATCATGTTTTTGCATGCAGAAGATTTAATACAGAAACAAATGGCAATACAACAAAGAAGTATATATTTTACACGCAGAATAGAAGTAACTTAAGTGTAAAGAAGCAATATGTAATACAGAACACAAAAGCAAACATTGACTAACATTACGAAATGTGAATTGAAAACAAATCGATACCTTCCAACTGTGTTTCTTTCGTGCCGAAGTTACATTGGACAGAATTTTTAAAATTGATAATCTGTTCTTCACCAGCCATCAACGTCATGATTAAAACCATGAGTTTCATTTCTTTAATACCTTATAGGATTTTTTATTGTTAATCTTACCTAAAAGAACAATATTTCAATTGTATGATAATGCGGAAAACCTAATATATAATTGTCAAAAGAAAATTCAAGTAGGCATTTAAAATAATAATTAAAAACCCAAATTTAATGACAGAATTTGTATTGCTATAGATCGGATAGTCTATAAAGTAAAGCAATACTCTGAGTCAATACGGGTTCACTCGACACTGGAGCTGAACTGAATAAAGACTTTTAACCTGGGATACACAATCAAACATCAAAATTATGAATATAATTTAGAGAATGAAATGCCCTACTTTTGACCGAAACCATAATTTAATACCCAGACAGAATATAAGTAACAAATAAAAGCAAAATGCCAAACTTATATACCCAGGCATCATATAGTTACGTAAACAACTTCTTAAACACGTAATCCATTTTTCTCTTAACTAACCCTCTCAACATCATAATTTAACCATGTGCTTCATTTCTTGAAGGGTTCATATACACTTTTTCTTTTCTGACATAAAAGAAAAAGATATCAGAGTGAAGAACAGCTACAAAATCACACTTACCGCAACCATATTGAAGTATGGTTAGGCACACAGACAAAGCACCAAACATTACAAACATCGTCAATAAATTGTACAGGAGGCAGCCATGGCTGAGATGAGATAAGAAAGCATCAGACATTCCCCCTTTTCCACAGACATGGGAAGTAAAAAAAACTTTCACAACTGTGGCACCATTTTTAGTTGATAGTAAATAAATAAATAAATCACGAAAATTTTTCAAAAAAATTGAAATTTCGCTTGTACGTGTTTTTATTCGTGTTTAACGTCGATAGGACCCTTAAAAGTCGTATTTGAAGCCATAACAAGAGGATATTAGGAGGAAAGATAAGAAAACTTAAATTTCAAAAAAGACAAGTAAGTCTTAGTTTCATTAAATAAATCTATTAAAATAAATGATTAAGTAAGTTGTTGTCTCTGCTCATCAAATGGGTTTTCTACACGTGCAAAGACACTGTTTGCAGACTTGATAGCCTCTGTGATCCCTGCAACATCGAATCCTTTGATAAAAGAATCATTTTGTAGTTTGAGATGGTTGTATGTCTCAACAATCCACTGCGCATGAAGAGGTTTCAAATCACTCAATTTGAGAGAGACTTTGACATCACCAGGTGCAACTCCGTTTGACAGCTGCTTACTTACTCTATCAGCGTACCACACGTTGAACTTATGTGAAATGAATTTTTTAGCCGACTGATTGATGCTTATATCTAAGGGCTGGAACTTATTTGTGAGATTATGTGGAACGATAACCAACTCACAGTTGTTTCATAATCTTTTCATTTCATTGTTGTCTTGACTTTTGAGCCCGTCCATGATGATCAAGGATCGCTGTTCTTCGGGGTAACCAAGCCCTTTCTTCTTGGCAGACAAGAAGATGATTATTTCAAATAGATCTTCACACTTTTCTAAATTGGACCAATGATTTGGAGTGTACGTGACATGAAAATTGGTCGGATATTTAAATTTAGGTAAACATCTTTTTTACTTCCCTTGATAAATCAGCTGAACAGGGACCATTAGAAAGGTACCAGTAGCAGAAACAACAAAAGTCGCAATTTGTCTTTTGTCATCAAGCCCTTTGATTGGAACGTTTTTAGCCCCTTTCTATGAAAATGTATACTTCCATGGAGAGACATAAAGGAGAGGGGTTTGGTCGAGGTTAAGAACAAGAGCTGGGGGAATATCATGATCCAATATTACATTTGAAATCTTCCTTTGGTAAGTAAATTTTTCTTCTTCAAGAAACTTTTTTGATGGTTCCACTTTTCCGGTTGTGCCTTTTCTTTTGGTCCAATTCATTGATTTCAAGATATTATGAGCCCAATTTTCGGTTAATTCTAGTCCACCACCAAATTCCTTCAAAAGACCTAAAATATAGAAATAGAAATCCTTTCAATATCCTTGATTTATATATGCAAGCTACATCTTCTTTTTAACCTAAGAAATACCTCCATTGATCAAGCTAGAATGGAAAAATGAAATATAAAATATAAAATCCACCTGGATCATTGCTTTTACGACTCCTGTCCCAATAGCGATTACCATCCTTCTTGATATGACAGTGCCTGCAAGACGTGAACCTTCTATCATGTCTCGTTTCGCTACCACCAGGCGGCCATCAATAATATGTTGCGTTCGGGTCCTGAATAGTAATATTTTCGAGTCGGTCGGTCGGTACTAATTTCTGTCAGGTTTTTCCAGAAAATAAATTCCCGATGTATCGAATCGGTACTTTTTTCAAGTAATGGGCTTGACAAATGGCGTTGTACGTGCGTTTGTCATGAATATTGAGTGATAAAAAATTTCCCGTTATGTACTAGGATTTTAAAAAATAACGTATGGCAGCTGAAAATTCTGTGCAGGTACAAGAAATTACGGCGAATGTCCCCCGTGCTTCATTTTCCTTCACTGCCTCTGAGAGTTTACATATGCACGTACGTACATAAAGAGGGGTTGTTCGAGGAATTGAGTGTCACGTACGGGCCAAAACATAATTGTGTACGTTAACGTACTGCCTTGCTAAATCAATTTGTAATGATACCAATATAAATTTGTCCTCTTCTAGGCTATCACAACGGACATAGGATTAATCTTCGGGAGATAATAAAATTTTCACGTTTGGAAACAGTTTTTTTTTAAATGCATTACTAGTAAAAATTACATATAGGTATAGATTTAAATATAGATGAATGAATGGTGCGAGCGAATAGTATAATATTGTTTAAAGTTTGTGTAAAAAGTTTTCTATTTGTATTAAAACGAAAAAATATCATTTGTGGTCTTTACAGAGCCAAGAGCGGTGACACACATTATACCAATCACCCTTGGCATATATCACAATCAACCCAAATTACTTTGGCAGACCAGCCGGGTGGATCATCCTCATGACAAATCGAACATGCATTCTCATTAGGGTTATCTGGGCAGTTGCCTTCCTCGTCGTCACTGTCAAGAACTTCGTCACCGTCGATTCTATCAGGTTCACAAGTGAAATCAAATATTTGATTTGACTCGTCGTCACTATCTAAAACAGCAGCAGTTGACTTCTCTGGAACCAGATTCTCAACTTCAGTAGGTTTTTCTGGTGCAGGTTTCTTTTTGGGAACAGTTTAGCTTCTTCAGGGCATTTTCATTTTTCAAAGTTAATAGTCTGCTGTCCAGCCTTCTTCATCTTTGTCTTTTTTTTAGGGTTGAGAAACATTTGAGTCTTTCCTGCATTTCGACAAACTCTGCAGATTGGGTACACAGTATTAAAATCTTTAAGCATTTCGTTCATGTCTACTTTTAGATAATCTTTGCGCCCACAATGGTAACAAACATACTGGTCTTTGGGTCATGAAGAGTAAAATGTGCTTTCCATCGGAGAATTGCAAACTAACTTTCCACAGTAAATTGTTGAAGTTTGAAGCTCCATTCCACAAGTGAATATCACATCTTCGATTTCTTGCTGCCCTTTTGGTGGCATGATTCCATTTAAACTGCATATTCCTCGTGGTTTTCCGCACTGATGGCAATCGACAAGTGCAACCATCTTACTAGTCAAATATTTGTAACTAAAATGAAATTAAAAGCTAGTGTAGACGAGGCTTTATAAAACTTACTTAGGGGCTGATCTCGTCAAAACGTCTCGTTTCGCCCTGCCGGGATGAAAAACTCCATTTGATCAGCCCCTTATTCTAAAGTTTTAAGTTAACAATATTGCTATTAATTAAAAAAAAATCAAATAATTAATTAATTAAAAATTCCGGAGGAAATTACTGAAAATACTGTTACACTAATCAGGGACAAGTATTCACAAACTGTATTGGTGAACAACCCAAATTAAACTCACCCTGCGTTATTTTTCTTCTTTTGATCTTTACCAGATTCTTGCAAGGAAGGGCAATCCTTTTCTGTTGTTTTAACTTTTCCATACAAGCTGTGGAATGGCATGAAATGACTCTCGTTGGGGATAAGAACAGGTGATGGTACAAGTGGTGGCAATTTTCCATTGCGTTTCACACAACATTCAACATTGTCACACTTGTGAAACTGCAATAGATATAAGCCTTCGACCATGTGGGTTTCAAAATATTGCATCAATAGCGGATACTCTGTTAATTTCGGTCGGTTGTGTGGTACTGAGAACTCATCTTTGATTTTTGGCTCAATCAAAGATAAACAACTAATGATTTTGCCTGGGTTTCGATTTGGTTGAAAAACATTAACAGGTTTACCCTTTAATTCCATTGCTTGAAAGCATCGCTCAAGGATTATTTTGGAGCTTTGGAGACTACTTTGATATGTCTCACTTAGTACTTGATGTTTTTTGGCTTTGGCCCTGATGTCTTTCATGCTTTTTGCATTGATTATCACATTTTCAAAGGGACCAGTATGATCCCTCTCCAAGGCCAATCCTTGCATGCCAATGTTAAAGATAGACATACACTTTTCAGCTGGATTAATCCAGGATTGGTTGGGTGCAAAACGACCCACATTTAACACATCTAAATCGAGGATTTTGAACAGGGCCAATAGCATGCATTGAACAAAGAGGAAGGTTACGTTGTGGTCACCACCACCATCTGAAAAGATTAGCTCCACGATATGCCTAAGAGGATCAAATGGCTGGAACACAGAATCTTTAATGCCAACAAAGATGTTCCCAGAAAAAAAATGATTTGTTAACATCAACTGGGATGTCCACAATAAAATCAACAGAGGGAGTGAAATTTGCCAGATGATAGTTATGATCAGAGGACTCCAAAACAACGTTCTCAGGATTCAGTGCCTTTCTATTGTGAGAAGTAGCTGTTTCGGGTGTTCCTGGTTCTCCAACAGGGACTTTGGCCTTGTCGTCCATGCAAACAAGGAGGCAGTGCTCCTGGTTCAAAACACACCAATTCTTCAAATATCTTAAATGAAATAGACAGAAAATTGAAATTATAAAAGTTTACAATCTTCTTCTTTTTAATTTTATTCTGATGTATATAAAACATATTTTTAAAGTAGATTTTGTACACTTGATAATCGCGTCAGCGTGAAACTGTCAGTAGTGTTTTTAACTTATAATGTTCTGAAATAAATTTATGATTAACTTTATTCTGATTTAAAATACAACCAACTTTCAAAAGGTAATTCATGCTTTTGAAGTCAGACTTTGAACAAGTCGACATGAACTTTACGAAGTTGGCGTCTTTGAATTTTAGAAACCACATCAAATCGGCACTTGTAGTTAGTAGATGTTTTTCGATTCGAAAAACCAGGCATAAACTGGTATCTCAACAATGTCTCAGATGGAATAGAGACTGTCGAAGCCCTGTTCTTTTAGACGATCTTTAACCTGAAAAGGTAGGATTGATGACAGAATGTGTTTAAAATTCAAAAATAAATTCAATTTTGATTGGATCACATTTTGCATGAATAAAGTAATAATCTAATAATCTTGGAATTCAAAAATTGTTGCTGAAAGATTTAATTTAAATTGGGTAGAAAGTTTTATTTAGATTCTTTAAATTTCCTTGAATGAAGATCTATGAAGAACTTACTCTTAATTAATAAATTAATTAATAAAATTAATAAAAAAAGAGAGTTATTAAGGCAAACCTTTTTTATTAACTGAGGTAGTGAAACAGCCAAAGGTAAGTGGGCAGACACAGATTTTCGTCGCTCTTCAGCTGCTTTACCAAATTCTTCAAGCATCTTATCTAGCTCAGCCCACGAAATTCAGGTCGGCATTCGGCAAAGCTAGTAGCTCATCATAAAATTTCTCAAAGTTACCCTCTGGACCTCCCTCATTGACTTCGCGTTGATCATATACCAAATCTATCAAATCATCCTCATCAAATGACACAGAAGTGAAGAGTTGAAAGGCATCATCAATTTCAGATTTTCCACTTAAAGATAATAATAATATTAAAAAAGACTATTTTACAAAACAGTTATCATGTAATCGTAAATAAATTTTAGTACTTTTTGTCAATAGAATTATTAATAAAAAACTTACTGAGGTATTTGACCAGTCAAAAATTGAACAAGATTTCGTTGTATTACAGGGCTCATGCCACTAACTTTGTTATATTTCTTTCGCATCTCTTTGGCAAAAGCAGCTTTTTCAAATCTAGGTACCATTTTTCGTACATCTTCTATCGTTGCCATTTGCTTGGATTGGTCAACTGCAACATTCTCCTCAATCCTCCATATGAAATAGGCATTACCCAAAACCCTACCACAATTGTATTTAAATAATTGAGCACTAAATAATGAAGCATATTTAGAAGTTTTAAAAACCATTTTATTTTAAGTTGAAAAAATTGAAGTAAAACACTTGTTTTTAGTCTCCACAATGATTTTTGTTTTTAATTAAAAAAGGACATTTTACTAAAAAATTATATGAAATTACCGATAGCATAACATTAAGTCTTTGAACCAATTGTATCGTTTACGTCTGTCATCAGGTACGTAATCTCCTTGGACTGGAACAGGCTTGTAAAATTATTTGTTTGAAATCAATTCATTCAATTCTTTGTATTGTATACAAAGGTCTTTCATAGGAACACTTTCTATTGATTTAATGACGAATTCATGTAAACATTCTTGTTCACTTCTATTTTGACCAGATCTTTCTTTGGCTTTGTTAAGGTATTCAGAATACGAGTGAAGTGATTCGGTCAGCTGCAGACTGGCAGCAAACAAACCAGGGTTTGATTTTTTAAAAGTATTAACAAGACCCAGTGAATCAAAAAGGTTGTTACTGCAGGTGTGCAATGTGGAAGCCCCTAAACAAGGCTTTTTTTTCTTTTGGCGCTTGTAATCTCTGTATTCTTTTTTGTAAGGTGACCCAAAATATTCAGGTAATTTCTTACAGTTACCATGCTCTGCAGCTGATTTAAATTTGTCCTGATTACAGTCAATTTCCCACAAACAGTTTGTAATGTGTTGGACAAATAATTCAAAACTTTTAATAAAATTTGGCAGTGTAACAGCTTTTGAAAGGGACAAAACGTCGTTGTAAAGTTCAGATTTTTTATTTTTAACATCAGTTGATTGGATTGGTATTGCTTTAGAACTTTTCATTATAATAGAAAATGCATCTTTCCTAGGTTGTTGTATAGGTACATCAGAATTGATCTCATTTTCCACAGCTTTACTGACAAGAAACCAAATTTCCTTATCGCTTGAAACAAGGCGAAGAGGGAAATTTGTCGGAGTTTCAACAAAGTTTTTCTCTTTGGCATCATTTTGCTTACCAATGAATACTTTCTTTAAATCGAAATCTTGATTATATGCAGATTTATCCCACAGTTGTATTATTGTAAACAGTTTCAAACATTCGACCCACTTCTTTGAAACAACTTGACACTGAAATGAAAATGGAACATCTGAGAATTTCATACTGCTGTATTGACAAAATCCAAAAATTCTTTCTTTTATGCAGAAAAATGTAATATAAAAAAGTATTTTTGAATTACTTACTTACTTTTACTTATAAATCATTTATTAAATGTTTTTAAAAAAAGTAAGCTGCTACAATTGCTCAAACTTTCGGGTTTAAAACTTTAAACTCATTTCTAGCCCAAGGTCAAAGAAAATAAAAAATAAGAACTTATGGCATCTCTCCAAAAAAGCTAGCTGGCTACAGACTAAAAAAATTCAAAAAACATTCAAACATTACCTGCTTAAGATTTTCACCAATTGCCAGAACAACCAGAAACCAGCTTGCTTCATTGGACTCACCAATATTCATCACTTTACATTGGCCAAAATAAATACTCCCAAATAGAACCGCCAAAAAAAACCCGACAATTTTACCGCTTCTCCAATCGGGTTTTTCGGAAAAAAGACAGTCGGTCGGTGGATCCGAACGCAACATATTATTGATGGCCGCCCGAACCGTTTCAGAGATATCGTCAATTCTCTCAGACGGTTTCTCACGTGACCTGCTCGGAAAATTACGTAATATTTATCCGCCATATTGAGATTGGGGAAACAGTTCATCGTTGTTGCTGGAAAAAGTACAACATGCCTAAGAGTTGCTGTGTGAAAGATTGTACTAACAATTCTAAATCTAACCCAAATGTTTACTGTTATGTCTTGCCACAAGATAGAACTAGGAGAAGGTTATGGTTGAACGCTATTAATCGTGCTTATGTTGATAAAGAAGGGAGAATTGACAAGTCGAAAACCTGGTCACCAAAGTCTCGTTATGTATATGTATGCTCAGAGCATTTTATTTCAGGTAATTAGTTATATATTACTGATGATAAATAGTATATATCAATGGGTTGAATATTTCCAGTTCAATTTATGAAATTTATTTAGGTAAAAAAGAAAATTTTGAAAAGCATCCTGACTACGTACCTTCTTTAAATCTTGGTAGAAGCACACAAACGTTATCTGCACACGTTGGGACGAATAAACTGAAAAGATTAGAACGGAGTTTGAAATGAGCTTCAAGTAAGTATAAATATTTTCCATTGATATTGGCCTGTTCTAATTTTGTTTATCTTTGTTTATTTTTTATTTTATTTTTTCAATAATAATAGGTACAGTGTCTCGAGCACCCTGCAAAAAGAAGTTAAAGTTGGATTTTGAAGGAAATGAATCATCAGTTCCAGATTCCAGTGGACCTTCGTTTGACTTTCTATCTCCACCTCAAAGTCCAATAATGAAGTCCAATATTTCTATCGAAACTGATTTGGTTGAGCGTTCAGTAGTATCACTTGATTTCATATCTAACATTCAAAATACCAATGAAGAACCATCAATCAGTCAGTCATTAGAAACCATTTTTACTCCAAAGTTAACACTCAACAAGCTTCGAGAATCAGATGTAAATCCACTGTCATATTCAAGAGCTACAAGTAGTGATGAAAATTGTTTTTTACTAACTGGACTGAAATATGTAACATTAAAAGCATTAGTCATTTTCCTCAAGAAGTTTTATTCTGAATCGTATGCTACTGGAAAATCTGTTGAGAGCCAGATACTGTTAACATTAGTGCGCTTAAGACATAATGTAACATTTGATCTCTTGGCTTACATGGCAAATGTCAGTAAAAGTACGGCAATTGACTACTACTGGTGCTGGATAGACATAATGCATGATAGTTTGAAACCGTTGAACAGAATGGCAGATCGTGACCACATCTTTGATTCCATACCAGGTCATTTTAAGCAAAAGTTCCCCAGACTTACAAGCATTATTGATTGCTTTGAAATATTTATAGAGTCACCTAAAAACTTAATGGCAAGAGCCCAATGCTTGAGTCAATACAAAAGACATTGCACTGTGAAAGTTTTCATATCATGCACTCCACTTGGTGCAGTGAATTTTGTTTCACGATGCTGGGGAGGTCGAGCATCAGATATCCAGATTGTGAGGGAATCTAACTTTACCACCTTACGCTACCATTGCCCTGGAGATCAAATACTAGCTGATCGAGGTTTCACCTTGCAAGAAGATTTTTCTCTGAATTCTGGCAGTGAACTAATAACTCCATCATTCACTAAAGGCAAATCCCAGCTTTCTGCAAAGGAAGTGGAAACAACAAGAAAAATAGTTTCAGTCCGAATACATATTGAGAGAGTTATCGGTCTTTTGAAAAATCGATATACAATTCTTAAGGGTATAATACCACTACGTTCGGTGAAAAATATAATAGATGAAGTCTAAGAAAACCCACTTGCTACCTGTGATAAAATTGTGACAGTTTGTTCTGCTATAATCAACCTTGGTGAAAGTATAGTGTATAAAGAATAAGAGAAAAAGTTAGTTGTGTTATATATATATATATATATATATATATATGAAAGTAATGAGACTTGTTATTTTCAAAACTAATAGTTTCATGCTCTCGCAATCGTCAGTTGGAAATAATGATACAAAAACGGTTATATTACAATTATAAGGCTTCATATACAACGGTTGTCATCTTTTAATTTGACGTCATTACGTCAGTCTTTCGTGTCGAAGCCGGCGAGTGTATATTTATTTATGTGACGGCATTTCGAAATAAGTTCGGACCTGTAGTTGATGATGTTGTCTTTCTGGGTTGCAATTTCTAATTTTTCGCCTAGGCAAAGGTTGCATCGTGCGTTAATATTGTTGTCTATGGACTTGCATGTTCTTATAATTTTCCAACTGACTTTGGGTTGGCGGTTTTCATTTTTTAGTTTCCAGAAATCAGGAGGTAGCTCTGTATCCTCAGGTATCAACATCAGCTCTTCTTTCACAAAAGCTCGTTCAGGTCCATCTTGAAGGTAATATAGTACACGGTTACCTGGTTGATCTATTACCTCACTCAATCTATATGTCCTCTTTGACCATATCCTATCTGTTGCTCTTTTTCGATGGTCATCGTGCTCTTCACCTGGTTGCAATAGATATCTATACAAACCATCTTGAGGTAGCTCTACTTCAGATGGATAGCTCTCTCGTTTAGCGAGAGGCACCTCTTTCAATTTGATGGCATCTTTCGGTTTCATACCGATCATCTGAGTCTTCGTATCGTTTAATTTATTCACAAGTTTATACAAATATTTGACCCATGTAGATGATACCTTTTCCGAATCATTTAGTTCTTGAGCATCTTGTATTTTGAATAAATTTTCAGCAAGTGTCTTGTTCAATGCCTCAACAAAAGCTGTATGGGTATGCTTATATTTAGTAGTTGCTCTTTTAATTTCAACATTATTGTTCTCCAACAATTTTGATACATCCGCTTTGAATTCTGAACCGTTATCACATTGAAATACTTTTGAATAAGTTAACGGTCCAACCTTGTAGATGTCTTCGATCATAGCGGCAACCTCTTTCGCTCTCTTAGTATTCAAAGGTCGAGCCACGTTATAGCGTGAAGCAACATCGATACCAGACAAAATGTACTTGTATTTATTACCATACAACATATCACTAGGCATATACAATATATCAAATTGATGAATCTCATTCGGTTTAGTCACCTCATAATGTGGACGTTCGATCCTTTTCGGTGCCGGTAGATGTACCTGCCACAAAGCTTGTTTTGATAGCCACTTCTTAATTTCCTTCGGTTTGAAACCATATCCTCTTAGATTGCGAACAGCCTTTTGTCCTTTCCATAAGTTTTGAGGTTGATAATAAATCTCTTGAAGTTTAGAGTTTGACATCTTTTATTTATACATATTTTATTATTTTATTACGATATAACATGTGACAAAACAAACAAAAGTGGCTTAAGAGTTTTATCTCTTTTATATAAAGAATAAACATGACTGACAAAACAGAATCACATTACGATAATGGAGTATCAGATTACTGATCAATGGGTTTTAATGCGTTGATAAACTTATGTGCATCACGAAAAATAAAATATATTAAGCAAATGAACAAAGCTAAAATGATTGAGGTACTTGAGAAAAATGATAAGGATCCATCTTATACTCTCGATCCTGATATTAAACAAGCATTTTATACACGCTATTCAAACTGGATAAAAAACAACGAAGAAAAATATCTCAGATATCGAGAGAGCCAATATGAGAAGAGACGGATGGCTCGCAAACAAAATAGATTGGCTCGTTCATCCCTGTAGAGGTTGTTTTTTTGTTACTTAAATCGAGTAACAAAAGTTACCTAGAGGGTTTGAGTCGTTTCATGATTGAAAAAATGATATTTGAAATTGGTTAAAGGGATCATGATCACTTAAATATTACACAAATAATAATTATACAACATGACTTCACAAAATACTGTTGTTGAATTAAAAGCTATCGCGAGAGAGCGTGGCATACCCGGCTACTCAAGACTCAGAAAGGCTGGGTTGATCGAATTAATAGCAAACCCACCTGAGTTTGTTATAAGACCAATGAGGAATGGTCAACCTGTTCCACTACCAAGACCTGTCCGACCCGTTCCACCACCGACACCTACTAGGTTTAACCGACCTGTTCCACCACCAAGACCTGTTACAATTATTCCTAACCGACAAGACATGGATTTGTTTGAGCAGCAAGAAATGACAAAAAATAGGCCTCAGGTAAAAAATAAGTTGAATGAATGGAGAGATTGGTTAATAAATCATGTACCTAAGCCTATTCGTGAGAAAGTGAGTAGCACTTTCAGAGACATGAAGAATAAGATTCTCAATCTTTACAAGAGGAAGAATGATGAAAAAGATGAAAAACTGGTGAAAACAAAAGCGTTTGTCCCCATTGAAATGGCGTTTGAGGGTTCTTACAAAAGGTTCAAGATAAACTCAGATGGAAAAAAGGACGATTCGTTTCTCGAAAAGGTTCGACCCATTTTAAGTGATCTGATTATGGGAGAACTCAAAAACAAAAAATCAATAAAAATTCAAGCAACTGTGTGGATCAAATGGAGAAAGGAAGATCTATCCAATCCTGAAGCAAGAATCTATGGTGATAAGGCGTTCAATAGCAATATGGAAACAATTCACAATGAAAGTGATATATCTGATGTTATTAATAAGATGTTCAATAAGATAAACGAACAGGTTGAAAACCCTGCGTTACCTCAATCCGGCTTTGTTATCGATAAAATTTTGAATATTGATGTAGACTTTCACAAGCTAAAATTAACGAGAGGCAGCTCTTACTTGCCGCTACCTAAGAATTTCAGCGGAAAACGATCTGTTATCAATCCACATAACGAAGATGATGAAGAGTGCTTCAAATGGGCTGTTACTGCTGCTTTGAACCACAATGAGATTAAGAAAGATCCGCAAAGGATAACGAATCTCAAGAAACACATTGATAAATATAATTGGGACGGTTTATCGTTTCCAATGGCGCTAAATAAAATAGATTTGTTTGAGAGAAGGAACCTTGATATCGCTGTGCATGTTTTGACAAAAGACGAGAAAGAAGGTATCTATATGTGTCGTAAGTCGAAGCATCTTGATCGCAAAGAAACGGTTGTTTTGTTTTTACTATGTGAAGAGGAAAAAAGACATTATATAGCTGTAAAGAACTTGAGTGGTGTCTTGAGTAAGGTCAACTCGAATCATGAACATAAGGAGCATTATTGTTTGAATTGTCTCAATGGATTCTCAAGTGAGAAAACACGAGATGAACACTTTGAATATTGTAAAAATAATGATGTCGCTAAGATTGAGATGCCAAATGAGGGTAGCACCGTTAAGTTTCATGACCGTCAGTATCAGCTCAAAGCTCCTTTCATAATGTATGCTGATTTCGAAGCTTTGTCAAAAGAGGTTTGTAAAGAACCGCGTAGCGTTATTGGATCATCCACTAAAAAGGTTGGTATACATATCCCCACAGGCTTCTGTTGTTATAGCAAATTTGCCCATGGTGAAGTTTCAGACCCTCTAACGCTTTATCGAGGTGAAGACTGTGTTTTACGTTTCGTGGATCATGCGGTAGGTGAAGTGAAAAGGCTATACAACATGTTTCCTAAACAAAGAATGCGAGACCTCACATATGAAGAGGAACAGGGATTTACCGATTCAGATAAATGTCACATATGTATGAAAGAATTTGAAAGAGATAATATTAAGGTTAGGGATCACTGTAATTTTACTGGTAAATTTCGTGGAGCTGCACATCAGTCTTGTAATCTCCGTTTTAAAGTGCCTAAATACATCCCGATCGTCTTTCACAATCTGAGCGGATATGATGCTCATCTGTTTATCAAAGAACTAGCCAAACAGTATGGAGATGAAGGGATTGCCGTCATCGCTGAAAACAAAGAAAAATATATCTCTTTCTCATTGGATGTTAAGGTTGGTGAATATACTGACAAAAATGGGAAGACGAGAGTTCAAAAGATACAGTTGAGATTCATCGATAGTGTGCGTTTCATGGCTAGTAGTCTGGATAACTTGGTAAACAATCTATCTGACGATCAGTGTAAAAACCTTCCAAAATTCTTCAAGGGTGATGAGCAATTCAAACTATTGAGAAGAAAAGGAGTTTATCCTTATGAATACATTGATTCTTGTGATAAGTTTAATGAAACTAAGCTCCCACCAAAAGATGCTTTTTACAGCAAGTTGAACATGAAAGGTATCAGTGATGCTGATTATACGCATGCACAGAATGTGTGGAAACATATGAAAAATAAAAATATGGGTGCGTATCATGATCTCTACCTCAAGACAGACGTTCTATTGCTTGCTGATGTTTTTGAGACTTTTAGGGAAACATGTATAACAAACTATAAACTGGATCCTGCACATTTTTACACTGCTCCAGGACTAGCTTGGCAAGCCTGTTTGAAAAAGACAGAGGTTGAGCTGGATCTGTTGTCAGATATGGATATGTTTCTCTTCGTAGAGCAAGGTATTAGAGGAGGTCTCTGTCAGGCTGTTCATAGACATGCTAAAGCTAATAACAAGTATATGGATGCTAAATATAAGAAGACTGAAGAAAGTAGCTATCTCCAATATCTTGATGCAAATAATCTATATGGATGGGCTATGATTCAGAAGCTACCGACAGGGAATTTCAAGTGGGTAGATGCTAATAAATTTACCGCCGATTTCATTTCAAAGTTGGCTGAGAAAGACGGTAAATATGGTTATCTTCTTGAAGTTGATGTGAACTATCCTCAGGACCTTCATGATTCACATAACGATCTTCCGTTTATGCCTGAGCGAAAGAAGATCAATGGTGTAGAAAAGCTAACTCCATGTCTTTCAGACAAGAAGAACTATATTATTCATATCCGTGCACTTGATCAAGCGCTGAAGCATGGTCTTGTTCTTGAGAAGGTTCATAGAGTACTGAGATTTAGACAAAGCGCATGGTTGAAGCCGTACATCGATTTCAACACCAATTTGCGTACTTAATCAAAGAATGACTTTGAAAAGGACTTTTTCAAGCTCATGAACAATTCAGTCTTTGGTAAAACTATGGAGAATCAACGTAAACATAAAGACATACGCTTGGCTACCAAGAAAGAACAATATGAGAAGCTGGTGATGAAACCTAACTTCAAGGGTAGTATCTGTTTCAGCGAACATTTGATGGCTGCTGAAATGCAAAAGATCAAACTCGTGTTGAACAAGCCGATCTATCTGGGACCTACAGTTCTTGATTTGTCAAAGACGATTATGTACGAGTTTCACTATGATTATATGAGACCAAAATATAGTGACAATCTAAAGCTCTGCTATATGGATACAGACAGCTTTGTCTACCACATCAAAACCGACGACTTTTACAAAGATATCACCGATGATGTAGCTTTGAGATTCGACACTTCAGCGTACGATGAGAAAGATAACAGACCTTTACCTATAGGTTTGAATAAGAAAGTCATTGGTCTAATGAAAGATGAGTTGGGTGGTAAGATAATGACAGAGTTTGTTGCTCTAAGAGCGAAGACCTATGCATATAAACAGCTAGATGGAAAAGAAGACAAGAAGTGCAAGGGAGTCAAGAAGTGCGTAGTAAAGAAGACCATGGGGTTTGATGATTACAAGAGATGCTTGTTCGATGGTAAGAATGTTTACAGAGAACAGATGACCTTTCATTCAATTAAGCATGATATCCACACTATAAAAACAAACAAACTCGCTCTCAATGCGGATGATGACAAAAGAATTATTGCAAAAGATGGTATTGCTACATATGCCAGAGGACATTATAGATATGTATAAGATAACAAAGAGGTAAGAGGTAAGAGGTAAGAGGTAAAAAAAACAAAAAAACAAACAAACAAAATAAACAAAAAATAAACGAATTATACATGATACCTATGGATATTGACTTTGAAGATCTTTTTGACTGCATCGATGATCTGTGTGTGTCTGTGTCTGTGTGTTATATGTATTGTTAGCTCATTTATGTTATAAAAATGAAACTACTACAAACTGCTTTTTACTACATTTTTATGAGATATTTAATTGTTTACATTTATGAGTAATTTGTGGTTATATAATAATAATAAAAACTGCTTACGTGTTGTTATTTGTTATGTAATCAAAATAACACGTTTCATAACTCGTATCGCGTTATGAAAACAAAGGTCTTAGATGATAATATTAGCTATAGTAGGGAAATTCCCGAAATCATATGTTATGTTTATGAGGGATACAATTTTGCGCTATAATCGGCACTTTCCTATCTCTAATAGCCTCATTAAATGTTGTCGTAAGAATAGCAAAAACACTCCAATGGTCTAACGGTCAAGACACCCAGTCGATGACTGGGAGATTTGGGTTCGAATCCCAGTTGGAGTTTCATGATACAAAAATCCAATCAGTAATACCATTCCCCAATATGCATAAGACATCATTTCCCATTTTACATTTTTCCTATTCTCTCGAATTCAGCCGAATCAGTTCCAAAATTTTTTTCGGAAGTCATTTCCACGAAAGAACGTCTACCTGAGACGTATCAGATAGGTATCTAGTGCGCACTCTCAAATTCACGCGATTTACTTCCAGTTTTTTTTTCAGAAGTGGTTACGGCGAAAAACCATCTAATTGAGCATCTCGTAAGTATCCAGGGCACACTCCCCCCTATTCACCCAAGTGATTTTTCCGTGGCCCTGCCGAGACGTTATCTAAGACAGTATCTAAGGCTCTAACTCGTTGTCACCTAGTTAGAGAGATGTGCAGCTCCTTCAGATTAACTTGAAAGGGAGAAATCAAAATCTAGAAAACCCGGGACGAAGGGCGTTCAGGCTAGTCTTCACCCGATTCAGTTCCATTTTAAACCATTCCTCCTAAATAATGTCTTTCCTTTTCTTGTGGCCCGTACAAAAAAAATACGTCTTTTAGCTCTGAGACTCTGATTTTAGCTCAGATTTGATTATATTGACTGAATAGAAAAAAAAAGCTCTTGAAAAGTTTATTTCTTAATAATAATTTGCTTAATCAAGTTGATTAATTACTTTGTTTAAATATCAAAATAAGAATCTGAAATGCAATTCTAAACTTTAAAAAGTTTGTGACGTACTGTAACTCTCCGTTTATTACATCTCAATATATAACTCTCTATTTTTCGTAACTCTCCATTATATGAACTGGTTAACAGTAACTCTCCATTTCTTTATGGAATAAACTAAGTGGAGAGTTACACTTAACGGTAACTCTCCATTTCTCGACGGAAAAGCTAACTGGAGAGTTAAGGTAAAAGGGACGTGGTCATCAAAAGTTATCTTAAAAAAATTTGTTGTGACGTTATATTTACGTAACTCTCCATTTATGACGTCATAAACCATTACTCTCCATGTTTTGTAACTCTCCACTCAGAGGAACTGGATCTGGAGAGAATTTACTGGAAGAATCAGGACATAACATTTTTAAAATTATCGACCCCTTTATTCATCCTTCGATTAGTAATTCCAACTATAGTGTTCCGAAAGATGAAAACAGCTTTTTGTCACTTGCAACATCATTTACAATAATCCGTAAAATCGTCATGTAAAATTTACATTCATATTTTCCATATCGTGCATGTGGTGTGACTCAGCGAGTTCGTGAAGTTGAAACGATTCGATTAGAGTGCCGTAATTATTCGATAAAACGCTGTATTTTTGTTACAAATTAAAATAAGCGAGGCCCTCAAATAAGCGATTTTATGGGAATGCGCTGAGGTCAGCCATTTATGCTAGCCTTTAAGGAGGATCCTATAGAAATATTTTGAACATTTTCTTTAAAAAATCAAAATTTTGAAAACATCCATTTCTAGCACAAAATTTATCGAATTTTCAGAATTTAACATCAGTTTTTCCTTATTTTCAGTGGAAAGTCCTGTATTTGAGCATTTTTTAGGACGTGGTGTTATGTTTTTCTCCATAGCAACGCCGTAGCAACGACTTTATGCCCATGTATATCCCTTAAAAAAGGGGACAAATGGCTTTTTTGTGGTTGGGCCATTTAAGGACATGTCCCTTGGTCTGTTAATTATCTGTTTCTGCCGTATTACTAAAAACAATAAGCTGAAACATCTAAAAAGAAAACAACATATCGACAAGAGCTTGAACTCAACTATTTGCTACTTTCTTCACTTGAAAACTCCTGTATAGAGCCAAATAACTCTCCTAGATTCGTTCTATTATACCTTGAAGTTACTTGAAAGCTTGATGAAATGTCTAATTACTCTTGCAAGTATGGGCAATCCTCAAAATCGACAACAAAAACGAAAATACAGGTTCAAAAATAACCAGTACACAAACCAACACCAACAACAGAAGAAAAAGAAAGTAGCTGACCAGAAACAAAGTTTACGTGCAAGAAAAATCTCGAAGCAATCTTTTGAAGGAAATAGTAGTAGTAACTTCTTTTTGCTAATTGACTTTGAAATATTAAAAAACTTTGTAGAATGTGTTGCTGTATGTCAAGAATGCAAAGGGGAAGTCATGACTTTATCTTATGTCGAAAGTTCTCGAATGGGATTGGCATGTATGCTACAACTAAGCTGCAATCAATGTCCAAATAAATTAAGTTTTTACACTTCAAAAGAAACCACCAAAAGCAAGGATAAACCTGGTAGAAATCTATTTGAAGCCAATGTAAGAACTGTAGTTGCTTTCAGAGAAATTGGTAAAGGCCATGAGGCGATATTGAACTTTACACGTATCATGAACATGCCAAAATTAGGTGAACCCAGTTAAAGAAACATAAATGCTGAACTTCATACTGCATATCAATCTGCTGCACTTAATAGTATGAGTAATGCTGCTAAAACAGCTTTTGAGAACAGTGTTGATAACAACCATAAAAATAAAAGTGGTGAACCTATTGGATTATGTCGTGTTTCGCTTGACGGAACCTGGCAAAAGCGGGGTCATGCTTCACTAAATGGAGTGGTTTCGGCATGTAATGGTGGAAAATGTCTTGACATTTATGTTATGTCTAAAAATTGCAACCAGTGCAAAACTAAAAAAGAATCTCTATCTGCAAATGAATTTGAGACATGGAAGCAAAGTCATGTGTGCAATAAAAACCATGATAAATCATCTGGTGCAATGGAAGGTGATGGAGCAGTCGCAATTTTTAATCGATCCATCGAACGCTATAATCTTATTTACCATGAATATTTAGGAGATGGAGATACATCTTCTTATAAAGAGGTGGTTGATTCAAAACCTTACGCAGATTATGATATAACCCCAGAAAAGTTAGAGTGTGTTGGCCATGTCCAAAAAAGATTAGGAACGCGCTTACGTAACAAAATCAAAGAGTACAAGGGCACTGCAACACCTCTATCTGGAAAGGGAAAATTAACGGAAACTGCAATAAATTCTCTTCAAAACTTTTATGGAAAAGCCATTCGAGAAAATTCCAACCAACTGTACCTCATGAAGAAATCTGTTGGGGCAATATTGTGGCATTGTACTCAATTTGACGATTTAAACCGCCGGCACCAATTTTGTCCACAAGGTCCTGAAAGCTGGTGTGGTTACAGGAGAGATCAAGCAACTGGGCAGAATACATATGTCAGCAATATTAACTTACCTGAATGGATTCATAACATCATCAAACCTGTTTTTATGAGTTTATCTGATGATGGCTTATTATCCAAATGTCTCCATGGAGAGACTCAGAATGTTAACGAAGCATTGAATCAGATCATTTGGTTGAAATGCCCCAAAGCAGTTTACGTAGAACGCCCAGTATTAGAAATTGGTGTTTATTCAGCAGTTTTGCAATATAATGAAGGAGCTCAGGGTTTAATTGATGTCTTGAAACATTTTGAATTTTCATCTGGTTTGTACTTCAACCAAGGAGTATTACATAGAAACAATGTGAACATTCGTACATCTGAACAGAAAGATTCCGACACCGGTAAAAAACGTAGAAAGGCATTGCGACAACAAAAAAAAGGATTTGCAGACAAAGAAAAGGAAAGTGAAACTGTAGAACCTTATATATCAGGAGGTCATTAGAATTTATGCATGAAAAATGAGTTTTGTTGTTAATTTAGTCTATAAAATTTAAGATGATTTGATAAAAATCAAAAAAAAAAATTTCTTTTTGCGTTTTCTCATTTTCGCATTTTCACAAAAATCAAGTCAACTCCAAATAGGATTATTCAGCTTTGAGTAATGCTATTGCTCTGAAATTTTCACAGTTTACTTGAAATGTATATAGCTATCATATTTACCAAAATCAAGTCATTTTGTGGTGTAGTTTAGTCATACACAATGTATCAATCATGAAAATTACTACAAAATTGGTCAAAAAATAAGTTCGCCAATAAAATAGCCGCCATTTTGAAAGCATTGAAGATGTGAGACTGACTTTGGTAAATATGATTAACATCAAAGTAAGTAATATGTGAGCAAAGTTTGAGGTTATATGCATTTACCATTCTTCTGAATTTGTATTTTCTACATATTGTGTAAAACGGGTCATTTTTGCCCATTTTTGCCCAAAATGGGTGTGGTCATGACCTTTTTTTCAAAAAAATTTTAGAATATCTATAATTGCTATTTGTAACAAATGGATCTTGTTAAAATAATCAAAATAACAATATTTCAAAAAAGAGATTATTTCTATAGGATCCTCCTTAAGCGTTACTGTTTCGACTATTCTGAGCATCACCCATGGAATTACGTCATGTCAGTTTTGACAACGAAAGAAGCGCAACACTTAAAATGTAATTTAAAAAAGTAAGCACTGCGCGGCGTTTAATCGAATAATTACAGTACAAGCAATATTGAAGATCAGCTGGTCAGTACAGCCTGCATTATTCTAAAAAGAGGAATTCTAAAAATGAAAGTGAAATAATATCTTGGAAACTGATTCGCCAAATCTCATAATGCTTACGGTCTCATGAGAAATCTTGAACTTCACATATATTGTAGCTGAAAATTGAGTTCATTAGGCTCTTCAGGTGAAAAACTTCATAAATTTGTTTGGGGAGCAAAGGTACGTCGTTTTTTGCCACATTTACCCAAACACATTTTTGAAAGTTTATACCAAACACTTTAATGAGCTCAATTTGTTAAATGAAAACCCTCTCAAGTGACACAGGGTCTTACATTAAGCATACTTACTCGTCATCGCTGCCGGACGAAAAGAGATCGTCAGACCCAACACCGATTTCTTCTAAATTAAATTAACTGTTAGTAATAACAAACAAGTAAGATAATAGCAGCGTAATTCCAACATTTTGTACTGTATGTAAGTGCTATTCGAAATGAAGAGTTGTTATTTCGTGCCCACATTCTCCTTGTGGTTCCATGAATATCTCTGCGCAGTATTCTTGTAATTACTTCATCAAAACATCTCACAAATAATTTACAATGAGTAAATATGATATGACAATCTCTGAAACATTCTTCAATCAACTCGCCGACCATCCCTACAATTTTCGAATTTGCCATGCAACATTCAAGGAGGTTGAAAAAAGCTTCTCAGAGCATTTTTTGTGTTTGTATTTTTGTTTAACTGATTTTTTACTTATTATTATCCAGTGAACCTATTTATATATATTTATGTATATATACCGGGTGCACCAGAAAAAACTCCGGATGTTTGAAGAGATGTTACGTGAAATAGATAGAAAACATATTTTCCAAAAATGCTTTTTAATCGTGCAGAGGATAGATCAAAGATCTATCAACATGCATCAAACATCAACATGCATCTTTTCGATCTACAATCAGTGACAAAAATATCTTGACCAAAAGGTGGATTTGGCTAAAAATACATTTCCAACCCCCTGCCCCCAAATTCAATGTTGGTACATGTTGTTTTGATCAGCTGACATGCTCACAGCATTAGAGAGTTTACGCAATGACGACGCGGTAGGGACGACGACGTATATTATGACGTAATATGCTAAGAACCGCCGCGTTGTGATCAGAACGACGTTTGAGTTCACGCGGGAACAACGAACGTAAATGGCGGATGCAGACTGTAAACAAACTTGGAATATGAAAAATATGCCGAAGTTAAAAGCCATTAGAGATATGTTGCTTTTATCTTATGACCAAAATGTACTAACAGAAGACGAATTCCTTTTGTTATATGATGTGAATAAATCGAAAAATCATGAGTTCTGCTACAATGATTACGAAAAATTCTCTCTGGATAGTGTTTCTGAAGATGACTGTCAAGCTGAATTCAGGTTTAAAAAATTAGACATTATAAGGCTGAAAAATGCTCTTGAAATTCCTGATGAAATCATTTGCTATGCTCACAATGATTTGACTTGTGATGGGATTGAAGCACTTTGTATACTGCTAAAAAGGCTGGCCTATCCAAACAGATACTCAGATCTAATTCCTAGATTTGGAAGAGCAGTACCCCAACTTTGTATGATTTTCAATCACATGATCAGGATGATAGATGACAGTTGGGGAAGATTATTACAGGACATAAATCAGCCCTGGTTGCAACCACATAAACTAAGTGAATTTTCTCAAGCTGTACAGAATAAAGGTGCACCACTGGATAACGTATGGGGGTTCATTGATGGTACACTTCGTGCATGTTGTAGACCCAGTCAGTATCAAAGAACACTGTACAATGGTCACAAAAGGTATCATGGGTTGAAATATCAGAGTGTTGTCACACCATCCGGAATGATTGCTAGTTTATTTGGCCCCTTAGAAGGAAAAAGGCATGATAGTGCAATGCTGATGTTATCTGGACTTCTTCAACAATTACAACAACACTCTCATGATAGTAATGGCAATATCTTATGTCTGTACGGTGATCCTGCTTATCCACTAAGAAGGTATTTACAAGCACAGTTTGGTGGAGCAAATTTAACACAACAAGAAAAAGAATTTAACACAGCAATGAGTAGAGTTCGAGTATCAGTGGAATGGGTGTTCGGAGATATCATAAACCTCTTCAAGTTTAATGATTATAAGAAGAACTTAAAGATAGGACTCAGTCAAATCGGGAAGTTCTACAGAGTTAGTGCTATCTTAACAAATGCCTATGCATGTTTATATGGGAATAATATTGAAACATTTTTCAATGCTAGTCCACCATTACTGGAGGAATATTTTCAGTAAATCAAGTTTCAAGAATAAATGCTAGTCACTACAGTAATGCAGTTGGATATGGACATAATTGTTAATTTTGAAGCAAATGCTGGTACTTTGATGGCAGATTATTTTCCATACAACTCGAAACTGCTTTGATTTTTTTGTGGAGTGGTCAAAAATTATTTAAAAGTTCATTCAATGTGCCTCTATCCCAAACTATAAAAGGGTAAATTTAGTTATGATGCATTTTAAACAAACAAGTTTGTGTGATGCAACAAAAAATGAAAGTACTAGCACTGATTAGCATTAATCCATACCAAAAACAGATGTTCTCTTTATATTAGATATAATACAGTATGCATGACTTTGTAAATTCTTCTTTAAAATCTTGCTTATGCAACAACAAATATGAAAAATAAACAGGTTCATCTCACTTTGTAGCACAGTTCAAATAACACTAGAGTTTGTCAGCCAGCTTAGCCATAAACAACATCAATGCCTGGTTTTGCTGCTGAGACTGCAAGATAAGCTGTTCAAATCGTTGATTAGTATTTTCTTCCTTTTTTTTCATAAGCTCCAGTTCTTGCTGTTTTAATTCCAGTTCTTTGTTACGGATTTCACATTCAACCTGTGATTTTTCCCTTAAGTATTTGACTGTTTCATTCCCATTATTTCTACTACGTTTTGGAGAGGTAATTTCATCTATATCAGAGGATTCACTCTCTCTCTTTTTGGATTCAGACCATGTCTCTAATGATCTTCGGCGGACTGTCACAGCAGCTTTTTGCTCATTTTCATTGGCTTTTGACTTAGATTCAGCAGCAGTTTGTGAAAGTAACTCGCCTTCTTTTTGCAATTCAGAAATTTCCTCAAGCACTACATCAATTTCTGTAGTCTCCACATCAATTCCAGAAGCTCTTTCTTCATACGCCTTCTTTCTGCGATACTCCTTCAGTAATTTGTTCAAATGATCCCTTAAGGAGCGTTGGTCAACTTTGAATTTGGGTTTTTCAATGCCATTTAAAACATCAGCAATAGCATCCCAAACTTTACCTCTTTCACGTGAACCTCCCTTGAATTTGAAAGGGTTTGAAACCAACAGCTCTTTCAGAAATAAAGCATCATGCTCCTCACTCCAAACCATTTTGGCACTGGAAAAAAAATTAAAATATTTAAATAAAATATATATATATATGCAGCAACCCAGCTATACAGCTTTATAGTCAAGCAAAACACAAAGTACTTCACTGAAAAAACAACTTGCAGTTGCACAATTCTTTCAACTACTTCCATATACATGCCTAGAATTGTTATTACTAACCTAAACAAAACATGAACGTAAAAAATTTACCTGGCTGCTTTAGCAGATGATAATATTGATGCTTCCGAAGCCATGCTGCTTTTTGACACGAGTGAGCAGTCTAATGCAGAAAAAGCAGTGTGAACAACAAGATGATGTAAAATGTGGAAAAAATATGTCAACAAGGGACTAGACAACGGTAAAATTTGCCACTCACCTCTTAAGCTGGATTTCCACTTATACATTTTGATACGCGTATCGTATGAAAATTTCAAATCTGATTGGCCAGATTGTTTGATCTTGATACGTTTCGGTACGATACGTCAAAAGTTAAAATGAATTCAACTTTTTCAATTCAATACGCGTATCGAAACTTTTTTAAACAAAGGAATAATTGTGAATAATTATATATAATTATCTCGGGAACCAATCAATGAACTGAAAATGATACTTACTGATACGCGTATCAAAATACGTAAGTGGAAATCCGGCTTTATACTCTTCTTACGTTGTGTTGACAACGTAAAATCACTGATTTTCACCACCGCGCACTTAACTGCAGAACTTAAAAATGGTGGCGATTCCCCTCAACGCATGCGCATAAGTGAGTTTTGACGACACAGCAGCGTCGTCGTCTTCGTAAACTCTCTATTGAATTTGTGGGAGGGGGCAGCAGATAAAAGAAAAACAGTAGCAACTGCAGCTTTGACCACAATTTCTGTCACTGATTGTAGTTACTATATTTTTGATCATCATATCAGTGCGTTCGAATTTTCAAACCATATCTTCACTCGTTTCCAGTATACTTCTTTCACTAGACACATCGTCATCAGTTGCGGCTTGACTTTCTTTATCTATTTGAAAAGTGCATTATGTTTAAAGCAAAAAATCATCTGCTGCTTTTGTTCTCAACACAGTAAGAAGTGTTGACACGTTGTATGCTTTCCATACAAGTAATCCAACATGTGGGTCATCTCTTTGATCATTCCCTGTCTGCACACAGTACGCTGAGAGTCACATCACATGCGTAGACGTCACATCACATGTGTAGACTGCATTTCATTTATTTACTTCTATTTGTACAATATATTAGTGCATAAATAAAAAATAAATATATAACAATTAATAAAAAAAGATAAAATCACCTTTTTGGGCAAGACGTGACCAATACTGTTCATTATCCATTTTTATTTTTTTTTACAATGTCGTTTCTGAAAGAGAGCAATAAAAAGAACTTTTGCACCGAACCATCTAACGAAAATTAATGTAAAAAACTCTTTTAACCCTAGTTACTACTTTACTGCTTTGTGCAGATTTGAATTATCGCTGTCCACATGTATGCAGAATAGACACAATAGACAGAATACAAGAACACAACAGAATAGACACACCAAAACTGGTATTTGTATGTTTTTCTTTAGACTAATTTCATTTTAGTGGTTTTGAACTCAGGCATGCAACTCAGCATGTTTTTCATGTTTTTCATGTTTTTCCTATGTTTTGAATGATTTCATGTTTTTAGCATGTTATTGCCTGGAAAATCATGTTTTTGTGAGCGTCTACCAAAAATATTTTTTGATTGTGATCTTCTGCCATCATTTTAGTCAATTCAGGGAAAACTGAGAAAGAATTATATATATGATATTGTTTCGAACATTTTTTAGATCTTTCTCATGTTCGAATGTCGAATACCAATTCGAATTGTTATCAAAACAGATATAAAAACAGATGTAGTATTTTGTTTACTTTTGTTTGTGAATATTTTATGCTCTGTATGAATGGACTTTATTTCTTGTACAATCACCTAAAACATTTATTATCCAATTTTGTACCATTGTCAGCTAATTTTTGCGCAAGGTTATTTCAATTGTATTCCTGCACTCTTCTATTTTACAGGTATCCACTTCGTTATTATTTTTTCATTAGTGAATCTCTTTTGCTCGTTTAGATATTACTAAGTAAAATGTAAAATGAAAAATGGGTAAAACAAAGTTTCAGGCATCTTGGCAAGTAAATCGTCCATGGCTCATTCCGAATAAGACTAACGTTTACTTAGCTCTCTGCAGAGTATGCAATTCTTCATTGAATATAGAGGCTGGCGTTGGTGTCATTCAAAGACATGAGAAAGTTGAAAAACATTTGAAGAGGTTGCGCGATTCGAATTCTCAAGCTACTTTTGCCCAAAGTACAAGTAGTAATGATTTTATCATGAAAAAGGGAAATACTAAAGTGGTTCTTACAAGCGAGCAACAAGCATGGAATGCTGTGATTGTACGTGCTTTGAATGTGGTTGAGAACAACATCTCTTTTAACTCTTGTGAAAATGATAATGATTTATACCGGCGAATGTTTCCTGACTCTAGTATTGCCAAAAATTATTGTCAGGGCAGAGGGAAAGTGAAATATGTCATACAGTTCGGTATTTCTCCACATATCAAGGAGTTGGTACAGAAAGACCTTCAAAACCAACCTTTTACATTTCATTTTGATGAAACGACTAACAGCCAAGTCAAGAAACAATATGACGGTTATGCTACATACTTCAGCCCGAAACATAAGGAAATATCATCTGTGTACTGCGGCTCCTTATATGTTGGAAGATGCACTGCAGATGATATGTTGATTCACTTCCATGATTTTATGAAAGAAGCTTCTTTAGAACCTAATTACATGTTAGGTTTGGGTATGGTTGGACCAAATGTTATCCTATCGTTCAAAACCAAACTCAAGGAGGAATTGTCTATTATTGAAGTAGGCACCTGTCCTCTACACATTGTAAACAATGCATTTGGCAAAGTTGTTAAGGCTTTAAAAAATACCGTTGTCGATCTAGATGAAATGTCCATCGATTTTCACTTTTTTTTTAAATATTCAGCTGCCAGAAGAGAGCAGTACACTGCTTGTCATCAGATTACTGGCATTACTGCCAGAATGATGGAGAAACATTGCTCTACTCGTTGGATGAGTTTGGAGAAAGTGCTGGTCGAGTTAATGGAGCAATGGGAAAATCTTTCTGAGTATTTTCTTCGGAAACTACCAACACTACCTGGATTCACCGGATCAAAAGGTGTTTCTTCAACAGCAAGGTATGCTCGTATCAAAGCTTATTTGCAAAATAAGAAGATTCCAGTTGTCATTGCTTGTGTTGTTTCATTCGCCCAGGAGTTTCGCAAGTTCATCAAAACTTTCGAGACGAATGCACCTTTAATTCACCTTCTTCATTTGAAATGCATGCAACTGGTGAATACCGTTCTTGATAAATTCCTGAACCCTGAAGTTTTTCCAGACAAAAAAGGTGATGAATGCTATGTGATGAAACCAGTGAAAAATCTAAAGGAGATAGATGTGAAACTACAATCAAACCATAAGGTGTTGTGTAATTTTGGGGCTCAGACCGAAATTCAGTTCAAGAAATCAAAGATGGATGAGTTGGAAAAGAAAAGGTTGAGGCAAAATATGAAGGAAGCCATGGCTGAATCAGCAGATTACCTCTTAAGTAATTTGCCAATTGATGAGCAGGTAGTCCGCGATGCCCAATACCTTGGGCATCAAAATCATGGTGGAAAAAAAGGAATAACAGCAATCAAAAGGCTTTGCTACAATGTTTGCAGAACCATGAAGCCTGATGCCTTAAAGAAAATCTTCAACATTAAGGATGATGAATCTACCGATAGTCTCATTGATGCGGTAACTGAGGAGTTCAAACTCTATCAAATAGATAAGATCCCCTCGTCCTTTTATGAAGCCAAACCTCAAGAGAAAAAGAGAGAGGTGTATTCTTACTGGAAATACGCATACGGTTTTTTGGATGTGACAGCAACGCATAACGACGATGATTCAAAGTTTGTTCGCATAGATCATTATTGGAGAAATGTGGGTGGTGTAGTCGACTTAGAAGGAAAACCCAAATATCGGAGACTGGTTACGTTTGTAAATCTTATCCTTACACTTTCTCACCGAAACGCTGATCCCGAAAGAGGATTTTCAATCACCAAGCAGCATCTGGAAATACATGGAAACAAGATAGACGAGGACACTTTAAGTGCATTACGAAATGTAAAGGATTACCTTGTGCGAAATGGTGGTCTTGGAAAGTTTGAAGTTACAACAGATCTTATCTCTAAATGCAAAAACTCACATGCGCAATACGAGATTTATAAAGCTGAGAAGGAAAAACTCGAACGCAAGTTATTGGAAGATGCTGTGAACAAGAAGAGGGAAGCCGAAAAACAAGACAAGCTTGCTGATGTTGACAGAGATATTTGCGTACTGCAAAACGGTGTTAAGATGGCTGAGACAATCATTAAAGAAGGAAACGAGGAAATCCAGTCACATCTTTTAAAAAAGGTACTGAATCGCGATAAGCTTACACAAGCTAATATGAAGGTTGCCACTGGTGTAAAAAGAAAAGAGGAGCTCTCATTAGAAATCAAAGAACTTCAAGAAAAAAGGGCAAAACTTGTTCAAAATTCCTAAACTTATTGATTTTGGTATATTATTTTATCATCTTAGTTTGATTTTTTTGTTTAGATTTTGTTTCTATTTTTTAATACTGTATATTACATTTTACATATAGTATTTATATAGTATTATACTACTTAAGAAATTTGGTTTTCAAAGTCTTGTGTTATCTAACTGAATTTTCACTTACATTTTGTTCCACATAGTTTTACCATTTTACTAGAAGTTGAAATATCCTTTCAATAGATTATCGGAAATCTTGCAATCCCTTAATAAAAAAGGGGGGTTGATATCGACCGAAAAATGTTGACAAAAGCTATAAATTCCATGAAAAGGTGTAAGTCCAGGGTTAAAATTAGCATGTTTTGCTTGGGAAAATCATGTTTTCCGAAAGATTTTGTCATGTTTCATGTCATGTTTTTTGAAAATTTTGAGTTGCATGCCTGTGAACTGCTCATATTTTCATCAGGGAGTAAAATTTTCATATTCATTTCTGCATCATGAGGGTTTTAGTCCATTTTTTATTGTTAGATTTAAAGCAACAGTTCAAAAATTTATCGTAAATAACAATTCATGTGAGGTTCTCTACTGATCCCACATTGATTGAGTTTCTATCCCTTGTTTCATAAAATTCCTTTCTTTTACAGGTTCAAATAAATAATAATAAGTAAATTTATTACACTAACATGGCTAAAAGAAAACTTTCTATCCAAAAATTTCAGTGGTTATCGCTTTTGGTATTTTTTGGTCAATTTTCATTCTTCTATAACTTACTTTTTGGACAAGGAAAACTGGAACTGCCTTTTGATTCTGTAAGTCTTATCTATTGCCTTTCAGAGAAAGCAAACAAAACTTAGAAATCTTTTTTAGAACTCTCTCAGTAAGTTATTGAAAACGAGGCCTAATTTAAAAAAAAATCGCAAATTTTCAACACATTTGATGACGTCATCACAAAAATGGGTGGCACTTTTTTCATAGAAAGATGCACATCCTAAAGAGGCAATTTATTATGATCTGCCAATATCATGTTGTGGGCCTTTTCCACATGCTTTTGTAGGTCTTTCAGCATGTAACGATAGTACTTACACCCCTGCACACGACATATACCTTTTTTATTCCTTTTCTGAAAGATAAAGAGCAAAACTAAAGCAATTTTATACAAAAAAAACAACAATAACATTAAAGAACAAATAAGTGACAGATATTCAACTTACATTAACTAATTAATGGAAAAAAGTAAGTAAATAAAAGTAATTAATTGCTCTAGGAGCAGAGTAAGACAAGAACCATTTAACAAGATAATAACAACAGAAGGTGCAAAAAAAACTAAAAAAAAAAAAAACAAAACAGATAATGAATAGATAACCTACCATAGCTGGTCCAATATTGTATTTTCCTCTCGGCATGGTCAAGATTATTTGAAGTTGTACTAAAAAAAATAATTAAGAATGAATGGAGGCGTCACTCAACCAAAGTCTGCGTATCACAGAAAGATTGACTTAAAATAATTACTGATACCCCGTTTGGCGCTAATTAACACCTGTTTTTTGAATCATCTCTGTTTCTTTTATTGGCATATGTAGATTTCATTCTATTAATTATTGGTGTTAGTCTTATTTAACAGAATGATTCAATGATTGGTTTTGAAACCATCAACAACCTACATCCTACTATCAGATTCAAAATTAAATTAAAACCTATTAAAACCAACTTTGCTAAAATTAAATTAAAGGGTTGACACAAACGGATGCTCTCCATAGGAACACCCACAAGAACGGAGCCAACACAGCTGCCCCCCTTTTTGAGCATACCCCATAGTGGTCTCACCAGGGAACTCCAGGACATTCTTCATTCCAACTGGCACTATATAGAAAAAGATCAACACTTGTCCGCAATTTGGGAAAATAAATCCAAGGTAGCTATCTTGCGCCACCGAACCTGAAGGACACATTGGTCAAGGCTAGAGTTAAAACATAAATCCAATATCATTAAATCTATATCCAATATTCCATCTCCAACCACACTGGGGCCCTAATTCAGAAGGTGAACAAACTCCATTCGACCTCAATTATCGCAACAACCACTGACAATTCAAAATATCAAAGAATACAGCACAACCAACTTATAGTTAAACTGCCATTGGAAACGAGAATCTCTTCCACCGATCCACGCGTTTTACAACCTTTGATGAAGAAAGCAACGGACTTCAACTTATAAAAATCCAGTGACTACACTTATGCAGGATACTGAAAAGCATGAATGGAACAATTCAGTTACACTTGACCGAACTACAACAACAAACCTCAAATATATAGAAGTAGTGGAAGTGAATTTCGATATGGAAGAATCAACGTGACGAATATTACCGAATCAGAAAACAAATTTCTGGAAAAACTACAAAAAACGACAAATTCAATTACCATGAGTGGCAACATACTGGTGAAAGACTGCATAACCTCTTCATGATCTGCAATCAGTAAATTGAAACCCAAGCCTTAACCAAGCAACCAATTTCCTTAACACAAGAAAGAGATGATAATCCAACAAAATTACCTTACAGTTTTCTCTACATATGTTTATCCACTTGTTTTAAATTTACTTCGCCAACTTAGGGTGGTCTGTACAGACCTCCCTCGGTTTGCTCTCCTACAAAATAGATAACACCTCCCCCTTTTGCTATATACCCTTAACTAATGTAACAACTGACTGCTACATCATACTGTAAGTATAGGATCACTTCAGGCACTAAACTTTTACTTCTACCTTTGACAATATTCGATTTTTTTTAAACTAATTTATTGATAAGACTTAAACTTAAGAACGGCATGATTGGATTGTGTCACTGTCACTGTTAGGCCCCACTAATAACATGTGTGCTAAGTTGTCGGGGCCGCATTTTTACAAGTGCTTACGCGTAGTCTCGGGCGTTATTATCGATGTCTTTCATTATGTCACATACACGAAAGGATATCAAGTGTTCGCTTGGGACTTCGTATTTCCGGTTAGGCCAACCCTAGCGCACCCAGGCACTCGATGCATTCCAATTTGGTTCCCCCTTCCCACACGAAGTCCAGAGGTCAATTAACCCCATCATTCACCCTGTCAATTGGATCTTACCACCGTCAAATTAGAACCGATCACTAGGTACGCCATTCCCGCCCCCACACCCTTAATCCTAAGGTCTGGCGCGGGACCTACTGTTTTGCGCAATGTGGGTACAGCGCAACATGCATTACCACGGGACTTTCAAGACCAAGAACCTGGGTACAAGGTTATATCTCCAATAAACTACTATCCAATTACAATTCTCTTGAGCAAATAATATTAACCCCGCATACTGTACCCTTCAGATACCTCACCCACAGTCCCTATCCTTAGAGATATCCATTCTTTTTGACCCAACGTCATCACAACAACAACAAGCTTCAACACAAAACACAACCTTTCTCACCAACAGCCACAGATAATTGAATATCAAAACAATGCCTCACCTGGCCAATACGCTGCAAGATTACCTACCACGCGCTAAACCCCTTTTCCCCACCCTCGCAGGCCCATTGTACCTGGATCCCTGCACCCAGAACTCAATTGTTGACATGTGACAAGTGCTACAATGTAACAACCTATAGCAATGCATTAATTACCCACGTGACATCGCCACCACTCTTAGGGGCCATCCATAAAAGACATCCGCACAAATTTGGCCATTTTTAGACCCCCTCCCCCCCTCTGTCCGCACCTGCCGCAAACCACTCGACCCCCCTCCCCCCCTGTTCGTGCAGACATAACTTCTTTTTTCCAAATCAAAGTAAGAACTTGATAGAGGCCACAAAATATATTTTCAAAGGGACTTTATGAGTGAGAATTTCAAGAGTGAGTTTGAGACAATGATTTTTTAAGCTTGAATATTAACTGAAATCCCCACTTGCGAGCGATGTGTAATATCAAAAACCAAAAATTAGAGCTAAATGAAATTTCATAAAAAGGACGTCCGTATATAGGTGAATCCCCCCTCCCCCCTGTCCGCTCATGCCTCATTTTCCTCACACCCCCTACCCCCTACACTGCGGACGTCTTTTATGGATGGCCCCTTAGCTTGCGCTGTAACATGAGATCGCCCTTTACGCATGTTACACTGAGTGAGCAGTATATCAAATTTTAGTTCCGACTTTTGCTAATCCAATTAGAAAAAGGCCAACTCCAACGAGAAATCTTTCAAAATATTTCATTTATTTCCAACCTGCCCGTGACCAGACTGTTTATCCCAGAAACATTCCCCTATCATGGGGACAAAAATGTTTATGCAGAAAAAAGTTATGTGAATTGGCTCTGGGGTCTGATGAAGCTCCAATTCACCAGTCACGAACCCTGGATAGAATAGGAGCAAAACTATTTTTCTTGTTTTCTATTTTTCTTCCGTTTACAAACAAAATCCCAAAATAAACATTATACCTATCATGGTAAACAAAATGTTTACACAGAAATCAGTTTTGTGAGTCGGATCTGGGATCTGATGACGTTCCGATTCACTGGTCACCCTTTATCAACATGTCCCTGGATAGAATAGGAGCAAATCTATTTTTCTTGTTTCGATTATTTTCTGTTTTACACACGCTAGTCATTTTTTTCATATGAGGTGCTGCAACACATTTCATCTGCATTCTTGCGGATTTTCAAACTCTGGATGAAAATACCGAACTGGTTCCGCTTTAAAAACCATTAGTAAAGTAAAGCCTTATATGTAAATATTATTGTGCAGATTACAGGTTTCTCGCGGAATGCCCTAGTTGCTGGTAGTATTATGAGGATTTTCCAACTTTCCTAGTGAAAAATAGTGGCCAGTTAAAGGAAGTAGACTGAAGAAAATACGACGTGAACCACACTTTTTTTGGGAACCCCCTCAATAATATTGGGGGCAGAAGCGGAGCATATGGCTAGACCATACCAGGGGTCCAGAGGGTGTACTTTCCCATTTTCTGCATTGTAAACCTATTGATTTGAATCAACCAATAGTTGAGAAGTTGTTAGCATTGAATCTTAAGGTATTTAAAAGTTTGGCAAGCTCTAAAATAGCATCCAAACTTCCTCCTTGTCTCACAGTGCCACGCAAAACATCGATTCAACGTTTTCATGACGACCCACCCACCGAGGTCTGAAAATGTCGAACGTGGCCCAACCAAAAACATTGTTCGTTTAAAGTCAAAAGTAAAAAATGCGAAGTCCCACCTTCATGGCCGTTGAAACACAAATCGCGTACTCAGTGCAACACAATAATCAAGGTCAAAAAAATCAATTGAACTAAAGTAAAACGCTTCACACATGCTTCTTCAATCAATCGAGTCATCACCGTCTCGTCGTAAACGAAGGATGCCATATTTTTTTATGGAAAGGTTACAAAATGTTACAGCTGTCGATTGTTCCCTGATCAGCTGCAGAGGGAGTAGTTGTTCTGTAACTCATTTACAGGCATCCCTTCTCAATTTTATAATCCTATTAGTTACACTTGTTCGCCGTCGTGGTGTGGTGGTAGTTGAAATCGGCACTGTTTCCTTTTCGTACCCCCTATAAGGATTTGCGGTAGGGTTAGGGCTAGGGTTTAGTGTTAGGGGGAGGGGGGGTACGAAAAGGAAATAGTGCCGTTAAAATCATCGCGATTGGACAAACAAAATGGACTGGCTGGCATCATCATGTACGAAAAATTGAAAGGATAAAAAGTTTTTTGAGCTATCAATGCAAATCAAATCATACCGTTTTATTAAGAAGAGGACCCACCATGCTGCCACTCTGCTGCATTTGTTTGCTCCCGTTATAGTTCTTTTGAAACTATGAGCTCATTTACCACCTTGTTTTTGATGATGTAATGTTTATATCCCATATATGGTACATTTTAGCTGGTTTGAAACCGGTAGATGCATACCCTCTAAAAAGAAATTTGCTCCTCTGAAATTTCAAATTTTGGTTGTCCTCTTTCGCCAGTGTAAGCACGTGGGCAGTTAAACTGCAAG